>JAWZSU010000039.1:580000-792425 GCA_038380795.1 Pyrocephalus nanus
AACCATAACTGATTTAATGAGCCATTCGCAGTTTCACTGTACCGCCCATGTGTACTTAGACATGCATGGCTTAAGCTTTGAGACAAGCATATGCTACTGGCAGGATCAACCAGGTATCCGGCACCCGAGCGGCGCCGCCCGCCCCACCGAGCCCCATGGCCCGGCGGCAGACGGGGCGGCGCCTGGGCAGGGAAGGCGCGCCGCGCGCGCGCTGGCCCCTGCGGGCCACGTCGAGCCGCCCGAGTCTTTAAACCTCCGCCCGGCTCTCCGCGGCCTTCGGTGTCCCAGGCCACGGCAGGGGGGTGGGACTGGAGGGGCTTTAAAATCTCTCCCAAGCCAAACCAGTCTGGGATTCTATGAAAAAGACCAGCAGATCTGAGGAAAAGTTACCGCAGAGGCAAGTGCTTTCCTACCTCCAACCTGGACCCGAGCTGTGGCCCAAAGCTCTCCTCCTCTGCCGACGTGTCCGCATTGGCCTCCGGCTGCATCTGCGTGGCCCTGGCAGCGAGGGGCCAGGACCCCCTGGAAGGGACCAAACATCCCAGGATCCCGTTTTAGCCAGAGCTCCTGAGGTAAGATGAGTCCTAGTGGTGGAATTCTTCAGGCTGGAAGAGCCCTCTGAACTGGCCCCTGCTGTTGTGGCTGGGCTGTGCCCCAGAGCCGCCCTCGGGACAGCCCCCAACACCTTGGCAAGGGCTGGAAGGGGATCCAGAGCCTTCAGAGGATGTGTCCCAGCCGCAGCCGCAGGACTGCCAGCACAGCTCGTGGCAGCAGGGATGGAGCAGCTCCGAGCCAGCACTTGCCCTGTGCTGAAAGAGAGGAGAAGGAGACAATGAAGTGCACTGGGGAAGCCAAAGGCTCCTGGCTTTCACCCTTCTCTTCCCAGCACTCGCTACAGGCCTTTCTTCCCTAAAGCCTGCTCTTACCTAGGACAAGCTGAGCAAGTCGCTGGCAAATAACACTGAATTTCCTCCAAATCTGTTCCCCAAAACCATCCGCTCACAACACTGTGCCAAACAACAGGCGGCAATAAAACTCTGATGAAGTCCTTCCCTAAGTCCTGGCTCACCTGCCCAAGCACCTAGAGTGCTTATAATCCACCCTGCTCCCCCCTTTGCATGTTCAGATCCAGAAAAGAAACCTCCAAGCTCTTCCTCCAGTCCGAGCTTCATCTTCCCTGCATCCCCACATGGCCCCCCCGTTCCCATGCGCTGCTCCCCTCTCCTGCGCTTCTCCATGGACACCTGAGAATTATTCCCACAAACATCTTCCATGTGTTTGCAGACAAGCCATTCTCTGGGAAAGGAAGCAGGGTTCCAATCGGGATTGTGCCAGAGGGCCTGCAGGCAGAATGGACACTTCCTGAAAGGAAACCTGAAGGGCTTTGGGATAAATGAGTCGTACCAACAGATACACAACAAAACTGGTGTGAAAAGTCCAGTTCTCTGGGGCTGCAATTCTGCCAAGGCCAGTTCTGCAAAATGTTCTGCTTATACAGTGCATTTCTGTGTTCTTACCACTCCTGGATGTAGGTCCAAATACTCTCAGCTGAATGCACTGATACATTTTGGAAGTGATATTCTTGACAACAAGGAGCATCAAGCCCTGACAATTATGATTAGTGCAAGAATTACCTCTCCATTTACAACTTATTGCCTCTCAAGTATTCAAAAGCACTTTATATGTACACATCTACTCATAACTTAGTGCCAGTCTATCAATATATTCTAAATTTGACCACACTGCTGTTGCAGAAATATGCAGAAACATGTTGATGCTGTGCATTAGTTTTATTCCATAGATAAATGTCATCCTGAGCAAAAAAAAAAAACCAGAAAAAAGTCATGGTTGTATAAATTACTGAAAAACCCCCCACCATAGTAATATTACAGACATAATAACAGACAAAACTGTAAACAAAAAAAAAACAAAGAAACAAACAATTTTTAAATACTTTAGTCACATATTGGTAAAATTTATTTTAAGAGCAAAATCAAAAATGATACCCGTGTCCACACACACACCATCCATAACACACAGTTCACATGGATCAACACCTGACATTGGAGTTTCTCGGACTTTGTTACAACAGCACACTCGGCTTTGTTTTCAGTAAAGACTCCCATTCCTTTCTGGTATTAGCATGCTATTGGAGATGGAGAGTGAGAGAAAATAATCAATAATCAAATACTGCTGCTTTGAAGAAACCCTTAGAATGGGGGTTTCATCCTTACTAAGTGGCAGAACAATACACTTTACACAAGACACCAATTGTTGTCTCCACCAGAAGAGGAAAAACATTTAAACAGGAATATATCAAATTGGAACCCTTGTTGTTTATTTATCACTTGTTTGTGGTTTTTTTTTTTTTTAACGTAGATAAACACACTCCATGGAAGTATTATTGAACTCCTCAAAAGCCTGGGGTTTCTTTAGTTTTCAAGATGGTATTTTAGTGTTCTGGAGATTAAACTCCAACAAGATTTATCTGCATGTTGGTTGATTCAGTTTTCCATCAAAATACCTGACTCAATTAGTGCAAAACTTCCACTAGGAGCAATTTCCTTGTCTGTTGTAGTAGTCAATACAATATCCAACTCAATCTTTTTTCCACAGAATTTACTACCTCTGTCAGGTTCAGTTAACAAACTAAAGAAAAAAAAACAGATAAGAAAATTTTCAGTTAGTTCAAATAGCAATATTTTATCTAAAATGTAGTTATTTTAAACTTCCTGCCTTACCCCTTGCTTCAGGTGGCCAGAAATATAAAATATTTCATCTGGTAGTGTAATCCCTAATCAAGGGGTTCTGCTACTGGAAGAGTCCAACACCCTGGATTTGTATGAACTTGACCATCAGCTTCCTAATGCTTTCAAGGTATCCCTTTATTGGGAGCAGGTACACAGGCCCACTCAGACTCACAAATCATTTTATCAAAAGGTAGAAAAATAGATTCAATATTTGTTTAGCCTTTCTATAGTCATCCAATCATACAACCAATCTTACAAAATAATTTATCAGCTGGAAAAAAATGCCAACAACTGCACAGCACCTGGAGGAAGGTCTCGATGGGAAGGTACAAATCCAGTCATCTTGAAGCTGTTTTTCTTCAGGTTTAGGGAGATGTATTTTCACAAGTAAATCCTCAGTACCATGTTCACATGAACAGCCATGGACACACCGACCTTTCCCTAGAAATCTGTGCCAGAAATGGCAGGGAAGAAAAACACAGCAATCTGTCAGCCAAAGGGTTTTTACATGTGTGAAATTCTTGCTGCCTTTCATGGAAGCTGGGTAGTCTACAGGTTAAGAGCTAATTCCTACAAACAACTTTCCAACCTGATTAATCTCTAGAGAGAAGTATCAAAGGCCAAAAGAGGGTTTAATTCCATTTTGTTATCCAGGCAGCAGCATTTGCAAGATCAAGCCCAAAGGTGATCTGTAAACATCCCAAAACTAGGAAATGAGAAATCCAAAGTGTGCAAACAACAACTGAAAAGATCCCGTCTCAAAATTTGAATGTTGCTGTAGGCAAGTTTTCATTGCAATACAGTTTGAAGTGACAGCAACACTATGCAGCATCCAAAATTTGGGGACCATTGGTGCATGGCATTTGTCTTGCAAGCCATACTAACTTTCTAAAAGAACTATATGAAGAATTTAAAAAAAAAAAAAAAAAAAAACCAAAAAAAAACCCCACAAACCTGCAACATTTTCTTCTGTCAATAAAGGAGTTCAAAGTAGTAAAATTGCTCAAGACAAAGTCAAGAAGTACATCAGAAGAGAAGAACAACTATTCTCAAACATTTGTCGTTGACATAAAAGAAAAACAACAACCATGCATATGGGCACATGCAAAGCATTTCACAAGCAAAAGAATGTGAGAGATGGTAAGAGGAAACAGGTAGAGATCCAAGATTAAAAATAGCAGGTTTTGGGAGCATTCAAATCTCAGTTTGGTTTATACAGACCCCCTCTTCCCCAGCAAAGCCTTGATGGCCTGCCAACACAAAATTCAGCTGTAATAAATCAGAATTTCCCAAGGAGAATATATTCCACTTGTTCTAGGTGGGCAATAACTGAAAATTGCACTCCTGAGCCAGAATTAACCAAAGCAAACCAGGTGCATTGCACTACTCTAAGACTGTGTAGGTGTCTGCAGGATCAAGGTTTTAGTTGTCCTTCCATTTGATCAGCAAAATGAAGGCAAATAAAACCCTGTACAATGGATGCTTTTATTCATCAATGTATTAATTTCTTGAGGTCTGGCAGACCACTTTAGGACTGACAGATCATTTTACCTCCTAGATTGGAAGAGGTTAATTATTCTTGCAAATGTATCCTCCACTGACAATAAACAGACACTCATTACCTCATGTTGTGCCAGAATTATCAGTAGGACTGGAAAAATTGCAGTCTGTAGTGAAATAGGTGTATAATTCAAGATTTATACAATTGACTCTACTGCCTGTTCACAGCCAATATAACATTCTAAGAATGACACAAAAATGACTCAATCTATACATTAAATAGCCTGCTCATCAGCACTTCAGTTTTACGGACTGCATAATTAAGACAGAGTTTTATGTCTGAGAAAGCCTAGCATTAAAAACCAGACCTCTGGAGGTTGTTTCAGCCTCACACTACCTGAATTTTACATATTTCAGCAGCAAGAACTACCAAAGATCTGCCACTTCAAAACAAACAAAATAATTCAAGATAAAACCAAAGGACTTAATCCTCTGCTTACTGAAAAACATCTCTACTAGTATCTGTACTTTCACTGCAAATTGTTCCTTCAAGCTATTTCTATAAATTAATCATGAAACCAACAGGGAAATAAAAATGCCTTTATACCTCTAGTTAAGAGATCCCTACCAACACCTTTTCTAGTGTTAGCTTCCAAAGTCACGGGGTTTCTCTTTGTTCCCACCAGTGCCTCTTGCTACCAAAATGCAACAGAGAAAAACTGCAATTCCCTTTCTTCCCCTCCCTACCTCTTCATCTGGCTTTTCTCTCTCGCAGCCTCCTCTCTGTGTGCCTTGAAAAACAAGAGCAAGATGCTTTTATGATTAAGATAACAAATGACATTTTACGCACATGAATCTTATTCTTGTGAGAAATAAATATCTGGGGTTTAGAAATTTTACTTTCCCTTTAGGCAGCTTTTGATTCTTTGGCAGAAAAGCTCCAGGTTCTGTTGTTTCAGAATTTCACCTGATAAGAGTTCAATTCATTCAAGTCAGGGTTAAGCTCAAGAGTAACCACAGCCACAGCTCCTTTCTCTGAAAGTTTCTCAATTCATGTTCTTTTTCTTCAATCTGAACAAGTGTTCTCATTGCTTTAGTTTGGTTGTTCTCCCCTCACACTACTCCAGATGTCTCCATGTTCACTCGGCTATTCAAAATCGGAACAATAAAAATGTAAGAAAAACAAAGGAATTGCCACCTAAAACTCAGACCAAAAAAATGCATTGTGAGCAATCTTTCAGGATCTTTCAAAATTAGAAAACAGCCATTACTGAGGCAAGAAATCAAGAATCTGCCTACTTCCCCTTGGTATTTCCAGTTCTTAAACTTATTTCTGCTGTCAGGTTATGAACTTTCAGGGACTCTGGTTCTTCAGGTAAATCAGCAGATCCCAAGTTTTTCGCTGACATTTCTTCTTCCAGACCAATAATTCAGTTTTGATTTGGACTCTTGAAATAACTGGTCCTGAACTGGTCCTGTTACCCTTTGCAATATGGCACTTTTGAATGTTTAGGTACTGCTGCTATGCAAATAACTTCAGATCATTAATAGCACCTGATATCCCCAGCCACCTGAAACTTTAGAAGGGAATCTAAGATAACTTTCTTTTCCAATAAAATAAAAATTAAAAAAAAATATATAGTAAAAGAAAAAAAAAGAGAAGACTTGAAAACTCAAAAAGACGCTTTCTACTAAGCAAAAGGTTTAGGTTTTGGTCAGTGAAAATTAGAATTAAGACATTAAAAAATAAGATGAAGCATGAAATGAATGTAGAAGTGAATGAACAATGGAGAATGCTTTCAAAAAGTACAAAACCAAAAATACTTTCCATGACCAGCACGATGTGTTTCACCAAGGGGTTCAAGTTTTCCAAGTCGATGAAGTTTGGGAGTTCCCCAGCCAACTAAAGGAAAACAAAGACTGTCAAAACATGCCAGGAGTGCTCTTGATTCTGAGGAACTGCCCAGAAAGCAGCTCATTTTGGGGGAAGTCAAAGCATTTAAGGTATGCAATATATTGCATCCAGGGGGAAGAGCTATGGAATCCTTTGAAAAGAATTGATTTACCCTTAGATACTCATCATTTTAATCCCTTTTTCCTGAGTAGTCAAGTTTCTGACTCACTTGTTGGGAAAATAATGTCTTCCCCCACGGAACGGGCCAAATAATAGTGCTGGAAGTTCTGATCATCAAGTGGGAAACTGCACCAAAGATTTTCTAGAGAGAGATCATTCCAGTTTCATCATTCCAAGGGAATATTTGCAAGGATTAACAACCCCAGCCTGAGCCATCAGTTCCTGCTTGTCAGTACACTCAGCTGGTGGAAGTGCTGCTGGTGCTGTTGGATTTTTGGGAAGAGAATCCTCTGCATTAATAGGTTCTACTCTGTGGCCCCTTTTGAACTTTGGTTTTTTACTTTTTTTCTTACTGTTCTCTCTAGCAAACAGAAATCAAACATTACATATCAGACACTTATATTCAGAGAATATCTTAGATCATCTAAAGCAATTACTGAGGAGATATATCAGCGATTTCAGTCCAAAATTATGCACAAAATTATGGGAAATGTAAAAGTTCCATAGCATTTTGCTACAGAAAATAACCTTTAAGCATAAAACATATGCAAACTCTATGTTTCCATAACGAAATTCAACTTGGCTGGGTCCTATTGGAAAGTGGACTGCATCTTTGATGAGGATAAAAAACAAACCCAATTTCAGCTGCAGTCCCAGCCCCTCCAACAAACATGCACTTTTTGGAAGAAGATTTTCCAATACCATAACCTAATTCTGCATTTTTATGTTTTCAACAGATTAAATCCATGTGTGGCCTCATGAAAAATAATAAGAAGAATAAACAAAAATAAATATAATCTGTACTATAAAATAAATATAATTAAAAAGAATTAAAAAATAAGGAAAAGCAGTGTGAACAATCCCATGAAATAACACGTTCCAAGGAAGTTTTACCTGAGTCAAGGCATTCCGAGGCTTGCTAATCATTCTCTTCCGAGTGCTGCCAAAGCTGTGGAGTTGCAGAATTGCACATTTCTGCTCTGCTCTCAGTTGTGTTTTGGCTGCTGCTGCTTGACAAGTGCTGGGCATCCATCTGGTCCTGCTCTCTTTGTGGTTTCAGGACAATTGTAGCCTGTTCAGTCTCCAACCTTGGCCTCTTCTTTTCCTTTTCCATTTGGTTTTCATTCGAACAAAAAAAGTAAGAATTCTTTTCAAGCTGACTGATAAGACAGGAGAGTAGTTATTAAAAACGGAAAGCATCTTTCTGTCCCACATATAGCCTGGAGTTTATTGTCAAATAGGGGAAGAAATTAAATTCAGATCTCCTGTGCAGAGGAAGGGAGGGGGAATTAACAACAAATGAAATGATCTTTCTGTTTGTTGACTGTTTTCTTGCTTTAGTTTTGGTCATATTAAAAAAAACAAACAAACAAACAAACAACAAAATTGGAATAGAAACAACATCAGCAGTCCTAAGGTGAGAAAACTTCTAATTTCTTCCTTTTCAATGACTTTTTCTGGATGTTTTCTTTAAAACAAACTAGAGTTGCACAGAGCTGAAGTCTCCTGAAAATGCCACCAGGACTGGGACAAATACCTGTTGTGTCATACAGACTCAATCCCAGGCTGTTTCACAAGTTCTGTATCCCCAAATCCCCATCTCTGCAATACTCACACTCCATCTTCTTCCTTTGGATGCTCTTATGAAGTGTGTTATTGTGCATGCAGCTGACTTTCCGTGCTCTGTGCATGTGGGTGCTTTTGTCCCGCAGAAAAGCAAATGTTGGAGTTCCTGACTGGAACAGTTTATGTGTTTCTTTAGATTATGTCATCTCCAGTCAACTGAATAAAAAAATATGGCACAAGAAATGAGAACTACCCGAACTCAGAAGCACAGGTTAAAGAAACTTTACCATAGGAATGTGATTTTCATATTTCAAAACTAAAAAACTTGTCAGTAGTGTCAGTTTTCAACCGAAAACAGGTTATGCTCAGAAATCTAAAGAGTTGTAGAAGTCAGTCAGATTTTATGACTCTCTACATGGCTAAAATACTTTCCAAGAAACGAACAGACCTGGAATCTTTTCCACTTCTCAATCCCCAGTGGTTTAATTAGGAAATATGTTCAGTCACGTCTTTAGATCTATTTTACTGTGCCTGCAACACTTTTGTCCCCAAATCAATAACAGGGGGTTTCTGATCATGAAAACATTGATTCAATGCACACAATCCAAGACTGCCAAGATTAAATACAGATGAAAAAAATGCTGTGCAGACAGACTGAGACCAATGCTTTGAAATGAAGCCTTTTTCTCATGAGCTCTCAGATATTTGTTAGTGGCAGTTCTAAAATAATCCAGAGTTCCACACATTCTCCTACCTCAGAGATGACAGCAGATAGAGGCTGGAAGGGGTTCTGGTACTTCCCAGGCTCAGGGTCTTCCTCCTAAGGTACAGCTCCTTCTTCCTTTTCCCTTTGGCATTGTTGGTGGGTTTATGTTGTTTCAGTGGTTTTGGCATTTGTGGCTTTTTGTAGAGGTTTGGGTATTTTTTGAAGAGGGAGGAGGGAAGAGAGGGAGAATGAACAAAGAATTCTGAAGAAGCCAAGCCATAAATGGAACAGAAAAAAAATTATTAGATCACCCAACTCATCTCCCAATTTATGCCAGCATGGACTTTAAAGGTCCCTACTGCAAGTAACTACTCTCTGGTTCTGTGAAGGGAATCACACTTGCTTCAGCCAGGCTCAGAAAAGTTCAGGAAGACACACAAAGCTCAGTTTACCAGCACTAGTTACTTTCTATGTTCCAGATATTTATATAAGAAATTTTACATTGCTATATATTAACTAACACATCACTGATAAAGTACATTCTCATCAAATACTCCTCAGGAATCATCTGATGGTAATTGCACACACAAGGCACTGTTACACCTATTTTGCAGCTGCAGGTGCTGAGAGAGGAAGAAACAAACCCCTTGTTCAGAGATCCAGATGGGAAGGAAAAGGAGGACAGGAACACACTCCTGAAAACAAAATGCTTGGAAGGAACAGACAGTGCTGGTGAAAACTTCCCAGCACTTCCACTGTCTCTGGTTTCCCCTTGCAAACAAGGTGCTTGCTACTCACATATTGTGGAGGAAATGCATTTTCTGAACCAAAAATATTAGCAAGGCCAAATTTACTCCCCAAGCACCATGCAGTTCTCACTCCCAGGACATTTCAAGCAGGAAGCCCTTTAGGGCACCAACCAGACAAAAACTTGGAGGTCCTGCAGAAAAACTCTAGAATTCAGGTCTGCACTTTTAACAGGGAGACTCTTGGATTGGAAGCTTGAAATCCTTGACAGCTTGGCTGCACTGACAGGAATGAATCGAGTCTCTCAGAGGAAAGAGGAAGTGCAGGAAGCAGAAGTTCCAGGGACAATACCTTTCTTCTCGGATCCTTCTCACTCGCTCAGCTCCTTCCAGTTCCTTCTGTTCTTCCTATGCCTTTTGCTCTGTGCTGTCTCTTTGGATTCGCTCATTTAAGGCATCAAAATCTTTGGCTATGATCTGTAGAAGCCAAAAGAACCCCTTTTGGATTGATTTGTCAATTTTTTTTCCCATAGCCCATGAGAGCTGAGCAAGGTTCCTGCAAATGTGAGGGGAAGGAGGGGAAAAGTATATGCAGTTCAGATCCCATTCCTCGACTGGAAACAAGGAATTAGCTCAGCAATTCCTGTTGACTGCAAAATACTGAGAAGTATGGGAAGCAAATTTGTATTTATGCATTCCCTAAATTCAGAAATATTTACAAACCTTTTTTTGGCCAAGAGAAAAATCACATCTGGACAGTGATCCTTCCTGAATGGCAACGCAGGCAAATTTCTTTTCTGCTTCTGTTTAAAAAAGCTGGAATACTAAACTTGCTGTTCAACTAAACAAGTTTGAAACCACATCAGGAACTTCATTATTCTTACATGGTTTCAGAACAGACCAGCAATTAAATGTTGAGGATCCCCACTGTAAACATTTGTTAGAACATCAAGGTGAGCAGCAGAATTTCTTGCAGAACAGATACCTGGACTGGATCTTTGCTGGGATTGCAGGGTTTGAGTTTTTACTTTACTTGAAGCTTTACATCGATATCTCATTAGAAATTAGAAAATGAAGCATGTTAAAATATACCTACAATTGGACAGAGACACTTTGAGTTCATTGAGAAGCCTTTCCAGAGACAAGGACTCGATCACATCTGCTTCTGACAGAGCTCCTTCTGTCCTGCTTGTTTGCCAGTCTGGAGAAAAGACCAAAAGAAACACTGAGCACCCTGACACAAGAGACACTCCCAGATCTCCAAAAGCTGAGTTTTTGAGACAAGTGGGAAGAAGGGAAAGAGTGAGGAAGGAAAGATAAAACGCCTTCTTTCAGCTTTGATTCATTATCCTTTCTAGTTCAACTTTCTACTTAGTCCATGCACCCTTTTAATCACATATTAAAATTAAAGAATCCCTAAGGTGCTTAGTAATTCCTTAATAATTATTGTAGAGAAAGCAATTATATTTACAGTGAAAAAGATGTAAAAGACCATCCTGTTTTACATTGACACTTCCACAGTGCAATCTGTTGGAGTCCCTGGGTGAAAGTTCCAGAACTTTGCAACTTCCCAAACCAGAAGCAATTCCGTGCTTCATCATCCCCTCAGGTCTGCCTTATTACCCAAGATTTCTCTCGAATGCCAAACAACTTCACATGGGATGTTTTGAACTTGCTCTTCCTAAGTGAAACCTAAAGCTCCGAGGGAGGAACTTGCATGAATGGCTCTAAAAACACACTTCATTAAATAGCAGAAAGCAAAAAAACCCCACGGAGTGATCTTTAAATGAAGTGCTCTCATTCTCTTCTTTGTTAGATATATGGCACCAAAGAGGACTCCAGAAGAGAGACATCCATTTAGATTTGGATTTCTCACACTCCTTGCTGGGAAGGAACAGTGGTAAGAGTTCACTCCATAGTGAGCAGAACTTGTCAGCACATCACTTTGGTCTAAGACCTTATTCTTTCCTATTTTCCCAAATCACAGGCTGAGAGTTTCAATTCTTAATTATTTTACAGCCAAGAGAGTTTTTACTTTCAAGGAAACATTAGAGAAAAAGCTCTATTGCATCTAAAGCTAAAAAAACCTTCCTTGTCACCATTAACCTCCTGATCTTTCATCTTTTCCAGAAGAGTTCGTTTATGAAGGAGTCCAGAGAAAAGCAGCTTCTCCAATGTCCAGTCTCTCTCAGCCTTCCTCATTCTTAACTATTTGTGGTCCAAAGGGCTCACTTATTTACCATCATCCTGGGGATACAATCCCTACATCCCACTGAGAATCACAACTTTACTGACATGCCTGCAGAGCTAAAAAGAGCAGAAGGTTCTTCTCCCTGCCCCTCCTTTGAGAACTTGTTCCCACTTCTCCAAGAGAGAAGTTCTGTGGCACTTTGGATGCAGAGATTCCCTGTCAATACATATGCAGGGCCTGGCATATTTTCAATATGTTTGGGTCACTCTTTCTTCTCACCAACCAGCCAGAACATGAAGTGTCCTCTCAGTATTTATCCAGGAAACAGGAGAAACCAGGGAAAAAAATAAATGAAATTCAAGAAAGCTGTGGAAAGTAATTACAAGATTAAAAAAAAAAAAATTATCTCCACTTTTTTTCCCACCACTTTACATAACTTTGTTCCAGTCTGAAAATCCTACTGTGCTGCCCTTCAGTCTCCAAAAGCACTGCTCAGCAGTGCTTTCAACTCATCCAGACCTAACTGAAGAAAATATTTCTGGGCAGTGTTTGTTGCCACAGCCTATTCCTTTCTCCCCTGAAGATGAAATACCTGTGCTCTGTGCTGTGCTATTGGACTGCACACTCTGCAAGGCACAGCTGAGGCAGAAGGAAATGCTGCTGAGCTGCAGAGCTCAGTGTCAGCGGGAACTCAAGTCCTACAGCCTGCACTGACTGCTGATTTTTACCCTCCGCTACCTTGAAAGGTGTCAGCTTTGTCTTTCTGGTCAATTGGTTTCCATCTTCTCTGCAGCAACATGGAATGAGCATTCAAAAAAGATGGCTAAGGTGCTATGTCTGGAAAAGCAGAACAGCCAAAGAGCTGCCTCCCCCTAATGCTCCCCAGGGAGTGAAGTGGTTTTGCTCAGGTCATGCATCTCCTGAGCACCTCAGGCATGTTCTGTTCATTTGGCACAAGTCAGGGATGCAGCTGCTGGGCAAGGGGAAGAGGAACTGACACCCCAATCACACAATCACCACTTCAGTGAGACTTTATTGAGCTGCAACACAAAGACATTCACAGCAGGCCAGGGCAAGAGGTGCACACAGGACCACCAACACAGCAGCTGGGCTTGCAGGAACAGCCTCTCCTCAAGTGATGGAGCCAGGGGCTGCCAGGTGGGAGCCATCCTGGGGGACTGCAGAGCACTCAGGCATCAGGGCCAAGTCCTGCCTGCTCACTGCAGACAGTTCAGCCCCAGCACCAGGGGGACTTTCTGCCTCTCCCTCCAAGAGTATTTGGGACCCAACAGCTCCTTGCTGAGGAATTTGATCTTCAGGAATGGTTGACAAAGTTAAGCTTCAGGAGAACTGGGGCACTTCTCATTATTCCTCACTCTTCCAGGGCTGCGCTTGCCAGGATCCTCTAGAACCTTCCACACTGCCCCAAACCTTCACAGCCCACTCTCAGCCCCAAGTCCAGCCAGCAATGACCCAGCTGCTGGGAGCTGCAGTTCTCCCTGCTTGTCCCAGGTTCACAAGGATACATGTCCAGAATAAAGGCAAGTACAACAGTCATTCAAACACTACAAAATAGCTTTTATTGCAGAGAGAGTGAAACAAAAACTATTAGCAAAGACAATCAAGAGTTAAAAAGAACCAAAAAAAACTACTTTATGTATTGGCATTCATACAATACTATGAACAGCCTCTATTAAATATTAGTTAGTGCAAGGGGAATTAGAAGGACACAATATTAGCTAGTAAAAAGGGAATTCAAGGGATACAAGAGAAAGGATAGGAAGTGTTTGCTTTGTGGGTTGCTTCCTCTCAATAAACTGTGCTCACCTGCACAGACAGGCCAGGGCTCCCAGGGGCTGCAGGGGCTGGGCGGCACTCATGCTTAGCGGGCGTCCCCGCCAGCAACACAGTGTGGATGGAAGGATGAGCATCGCTCCCCCCAGCAGTGCTGACACCCCATTGCATCAGCTCTACATTACACTACGTAGGGCCAGGACGTAGGATAAGGTGGTGCTTGAGTGGCAGCCAAACAGCACCCGTTCATCACCTCATGGCAACAGTCTGGGCGTGCCCCACTGGAGGGCAAGGGGCAACCACCCCTGCCCACATCATCTTCCTCTCCATCACCTTCCTCAGCCCTATGCATGACCTCTACCATTGTGTTTCAGGGTTAGCATGAACAGAGTCAGAATGGTCACTTAAATTCATGCAGCACATGCCCTCAAAATCTTGACAGCCGTGTCCTTGTGCTAGTGACAAAAAATCAACAGCAGCTCTGTTTTGTAAACTTGCATGTCTAACAGAGTTTAACAAAAGGGCTTCAAACAGTTCAGAGAGATGTGGCAAAGCCAGAGCTCTCCTCAGGGAATGCCTGAGCTGCCTAAAGGCTGCCCTTGCACCATCTATCCAACGCAGGAAACTCTTACAGGTGGTTGCAAAAGTTTGCATCAGTCTTACCACACATCCATAGGGAGCAATGCAGAGTCCCCACCATACTACAATTCCCAGGAAGGCACTTCATGGACTGGCTGTGGCTCAGGGAGGACTCAGGTGGCTTCTTTTCTTCCTTCCCCATTTCTGGATTTTCCCCTTGAAAAAAGCAAAGGTTTCTTGGCTTGCTTTGCTCCTGGAGATGCAGCAAAAAGCCTCCTTTAAATCTACTAATGGCATTGTGATGTTAAAGGATACTGGGGTTGCCTTACCCACACAGATCCCAGCTTAGGCCTAAAACCTACACGTTCTGCCCTCTTCCATTCTCCCTGAATTCCACTGGCCCACACCACAGGAACAACTCCATCTGCCACTTCAGTCGGGACGGTGCTGCTGACAGGAGTTATTTCCTGCACGGGAAGAGCTGCTGCTCTCACACATTTAGTTTCAGCAATTACAATTTCCATCTCCCCATCTTCCACTTTGATTTCTGCCTCAACTTCTCCAACCAATCTCTTCCTGGCAGTGGTTTGGGTAATTTTGGCAAATAGAAAACTGAGGAATTTCCCAGTGTTTTCTCATTTAAACCCCTTTCACACCAATCACCTTCACAGTGCCATCCATGAATTCTCCCTCTGCTGTGTTAAGGACTGAGGAAGCTGGACCTGTGTCTGACCAGCACATGTGCAAACCAAATGCTGGGGACTGGAACCCACACCTTGCACTCCTGCAGCTCTCACAATTCCACTCCAGACAAAACAGCCAAGGTACCATCACCACTCATTCCTTAATCCCAATCCCACACTTCTTTTGCAGGCAGAGCACCACTTTCAGAACCCAATTACAGCCCATTCCAGAGCTCCATGGCCAGGATGGACAGCTACACCTCTGATACTCTCAGGAATGCCTGAATCCATTGCAGGGACCTTGCTTTGAGCTCCCCAGCTTGGGGCACCCAGAGGAGCTCCCCGAAGAACCCTTTGGGTGCGCGCTGGAGTCCTCGGGGTGCCCCAGCCCGGGGGGCACCAACAGCACTGTCCCTCCAGGGGGGCCAATCTGCTCCCAAAATGCAGGGGGATCGTGCCCGTGTCCCAGACTGCTCCGGGGATCTGAGGGCCTTCCCAAGAACATCTCGGTGCCGGCGTGAAGGCCCAGAGATCCCTGGGAACCCCGGGAGAGCAAGCACAGAGTCCCTGCCGGGGGGGCCAATTTGGCTGCCTGAAAGCAGCTGGGCAAAGAAGCCTCTGAGACTCAGCTGGGGAGGTTTAGAAGCCAGGCATTCCTTGCTGACAACACACTGCAATCATCCCAGCCCACCGGGGGTCCTGGCCATCAGCTCCCACAGTGCACACAGAGGGGTCTCCACTGCAGCTGAAGGGAGGGATCAGCATTCCAGGAGGGTTCAGTTTGTTCCCTGCAGTCCTGTTCCACACTCAGGACACTTCCCAGCACTTATTACCATACACACCTACCCTGACTGGTTTCTGAGAGGCTTCTCCAAGGGGCCTCAGAGGTCTTCTCTGTCTGGAGTCCCCAAAGTCCCAAGTGCCTGCCTTAGGAACCTCAAGACAACTCACCTGCTGACAGAGGAACTTGGTGCTGCTTGGCTGCTGCCTCAGTTCCGTTCCTCTTGTTTCTTCACCTCGCTGGCTTAGTCCCTGCCAATCCCCTGGCTCAGCTCGGTGCACTTTCCACGCCACAGCCCACTGCAAAAAGTATCAGCTCTGGTTATACCTCAAAACTCAGACAGCATCCCCCCTTTTTTCCTGACACTTGGCCATGTCTCATTATTTAAAGCACAGTTGGACTCCTGACTGACTACAACAGCTACAGCCCTGAATCAGAACACAGGCTGAGGGACAAACACGGATGAGAACCTGGAAGGATCCAGGTTTCTCTGCTTACCAATCAAGGGAGCTTTCCTAACCCAAGATAAAAATGCCCAAGGTCCCTTTCCTGCAACTTGAACTGCTAGAAATGGGATCAACCAGGCCTGCAAAGGCCCTTTCCACTTCACCTGGAGGAGCTGGGAGTCCCACCACTTGACAGGGACCCAAGGGCTAGGCAGGAACGGACAGGCTGGGGTGTCCGATCCATCAGCCGAGGCGTCCCCGTCAATTCCGGGAGTTCCTGCAGGGCACATCCTAAAGCCAGCGAAGAATGATGAGGATCGCTTTTTGCTTTCATGGGAATATCTCCTGCAATGTGGGGAGCTTGATAAGGCCTCCTGGTGCAACAAGGACAGACTTATGGCCATCTCTTCAAAGTATCCACTAGCACTGAAAAGGTATCACTGTCCTCCTTCCAGGGCTAACTCAGCAAACTCTGTTTGCCAGGAGCCTCCAGGAGGATTTCCAGCTTTTGGGGCTCTCTTTTTTCCCCCACAGTGGTAGCTGGGACTATCACCTGCTCTACAGGGGTAACAGCCCAGAAAGTTAACTGGGAGGGATGCCAGACACTCCAAGTCCCTTGTCAGGGGTGCTCACTGCACACCTTGTCCTTTCTTTTCCCTCCCAAACAAAGGGGCTTCACACAGTTCAGAGAGATGTGGCAGAGACAGAGCTCTCCTCAGGGAATGCCTGAGCTGCCTAAAGGCTGCCCTTGCACCATCTAGCCAAGGCAGGAAATATTTACAGGTGGTTTCAAAAGTTTGCATCAGCCTTACCACACATCCATAGGGAGCAATGCAGAGTCCTCACCATCCTACCATTCCCAGGAAGGCACTTCATGGACTGGTTGTGGCTCAGGGAGGACTTAGGTGGCTTTGTTTCTTCCTTCTCTGTTTCTGGATTTTCCCCTTGAAAAAAGCAAAGGTTTCTTGACTTGCCTTGCTCCAGGAGATGCAGCAAAGGGCATCTTGAAATCTAAGACTGTCAGCTGCTCAAGGTTGTTGTTTCAGGTGCTTCTCTCAGGTCCTGCACTGATCAATCCTCTTTGCCACTGGGTTTCTGTGCAGGTTCTTGCAGTCACTTTCTGGAAGCAAACCACGATGAGCAAATTTAGCTGTTACTGCAACCAATACATTCTGGCACTGAGATTTTAAAGGATACTGGGTTTGCCTTACCTAGAGAGATCTCAGCTTCATGGGAATACCTACAGGGTCTGCCCTTGCCCATGGTCCCTAAAGCTTTCCCTTGGGAACACCAAGCTTTTCACAAGCAGTTTCTACATCAATTAGGACTTCCAGAATATCTAAGGACAATTTAAATCAGAATGAAAGGACTTGCTGACAGCACAGCATTGGGTCAGGGACATCAGGACACTCAAACCCTACTCACTGTGGACTCTCCACCCCCAGCACTCCTGGAGCCTTCTCATTTTCCACACAGACTCACTTCTATTTCAAGAACTCCCATCAGGAAACGGATCCCCATTCCCAGAAGCCAAACCCCAAGGCTCTTTTTACAACCTGCAAACCACAAGAATGACCAAGGGCAGCTGCTGGCAGAGGACACAAAGAGGATTGGGGGGATCACACACCTTTACCTGGGAGGGCTTCAGCATTCACCTGTCATCCACAAGCAGCTCTGGATTTTCAGGCTGCTTTGCTTCACTTGGCCTTTTCTGCCAAGCTCACTGCTGGAGGATTTTGTCTGGTCTTGAGACTTGTCTTACAAAGCTGAGCTTCACAAGAACTGGAGCACTTTTCATTATTCCTCACTCTTCCCAGGGCTGCCCTTGCCAGGATCCTTTGGGCACGAGGAACCTTCCAGACTGCCCCAAACCTTCACAGCCCACTTGCTCTTCTTGCCACAGTGGGACCAGCTCAGTGTCCCTGCAGGAAGACAAAATTCAATGATTCTCTCTAAAACCAGAACCTCCCCCACTTTGCTTTCCCATTCCATGTGTTGTTCTCTTGTAACCAGTTTGTGGGACTCATTCCCAGCCTCCTGAGGTTCATTTCCCACCTCACTCGTGGCTGCACTAGAGCTGCTTCTACACACACACAGAAGGAGCTGCTGCAGCTTGTCCAGTTTCCTGCTTCTCCTTGAAACTCCTCCAGCTGTTTGCCCAGCTCTCCAGGGTCCATTCCTTTGCCCACTGGACTAGTTCACAGCCCCAGGGCTGCCAGGGCCACCCTGGGCTCTCCCCTGCCCTCACACTGAGTGACCTTTCCCAGCCCCGAGTCCATCCAGCACTGACCCAGCTGCTGGGGGCTGCAGTTCTCCCTGCTCCTTCCCTCCCTCTGCCTGGACAACATCCCTTCCAGCTCCTGCACCCCCACCTCTTACCTCCCAGAAAAGCAGAGCTGCATCCTCCTGGATTCTCCAGCTGGACGCTGCTGGCTCTGTGCAGCTCCCACCCTGCAGCAGGGATGGCAAAGGGAGCTCTGGGCACTGTCCCAAGGGCAGGTGACACCCACTGAGGGTCACACCAATGCTGGGCCATCTCAGGGCTGGGCTCTTCTGGCTGCAGGGCAACAAACAGCCAAGCAGGGACATTTTGCCACTGAAACCCAACAGTGACAACAAACTTCAGAAGCTGGAACACCACAGTCCCCAACCCTGCCCAGGCTCCAGCTGCTGCACAGACCTGTGGCCAGACAGGACCCAAACCCACAACCAGCACAGACAACCATGGGGAGGTCAAGCTGCTCGTCCCCAACCACAACCAAAAATCCAGTGCCAGTGTCTGGCAGCCCCTGCTCCCGGGAATCAATCATCTTTCCTATTTCCTTCCTTTACAGGTTCTCACATTCCCATTCCACAAGCAAACCACGATTACCAAACTGCGCTGTAACAGGAACCAATCCAACTTGGCTTCCTAATTTTAAAGGATACTGCATTTGCCTTACCAGCACAGACTCTGACTTCGAGATAATTGTTACAGGTCCTACCCTGGTCCAGTTTCCTGGAATTCCAATGGCCCACACCACAGGAACAACTCCATCTGCCACTTCAGTCGGGACGGTGCTGCTGACAGGAGTTATTTCCTGCACGGGAAGAGCTGCTGCTCTCACATATTTAGTTTCAGGAATTACAATTTCCATTTCTTCATTCTTCAATTTAATACCTGCCTCAACTTCTTTAATCAGTCTCTTCCTAGCAAAAGCTTAGGAAAGCTCCCAAATAAACAAACTGAGGAATTCCCCAAGGTTTTCCCAGTTTAACCCCTGTCACACCAATCACCTTCACAGTGCCATCCATGAATTCTCCCTCTGCTGTGTTAAGGACTGAGGAAGCTGGACTTGTGTCTGACCAGCACATGGGCAAACCAAAGGCTGGGGACTGGAACCCACACCTTGCACTCCTGCAGCTCTCACAATTCCACTCCAGACAAAACAGCCAAAGTACCATCACCACTCATTCCTTAATCCCAATCCCACACTTCTTTTGCAGGCAGAGCACCACTTTCAGAACCCAATTACAGCCCATTCCAGAGCTCCATGGCCAGGATGGACAGCTACACCTCTGATACTCTCAGGAATGCCTCAATTCATTCCAGGGACCTTGCTTTGAGCTCCCCAGCTTGGGGCACCCAGAGGAGCTCCCCGAAGAACCCTTTGGGTGCGCGCTGGAGTCCTCGGGGTGCCCCAGCCCGGGGGGCACCAACAGCACTGTCCCTCCAGGGGGGCCAATCTGCTCCCAAAATGCAGGGGGATCGTGCCCGTGTCCCAGACTGCTCCGGGGATCTGAGGGCCTTCCCAAGAACATCTCGGTGCTGGCGTGAAGGCCCAGAGATCCCTGGGAACCCCGGGAGAGCAAGCACAGAGTCCCTGCCGGGGGGGCCAATTTGGCTGCCTGAAAGCAGCTGGGCAAAGAAGCCTCTGAGACTCAGCTGGGGAGGTTTAGAAGCCAGGCATTCCTTGCTGACAACACCCTGCAGTGATCCCAGCCCTCTGCCTGTCCTGGCCATCAGCTCCCACAGTGCACACAGAGGGGTCTCCACTGCAGCTGAAGGGAGGGATCAGCATTACATGAGGGTTCATTTTGTCCTTGCATTCCTGTTTCCCATTCAGGATATTACCCAAAACCTGTTTCCATACACACAAACTCTCATGAGGTCTCTGAGTGGCTCCATCAGGGGTCTCTGGTGGTCACCTGTGCCTGGAACCCCCAAAGTTCTAAGTTACCACTGTATCAACTTCAAGTTACTTCACCTGGTTGCAGAGTAACTTGGTGTTGCTTGGCTGCTGCGTGAGTTCCCCTCTTTATTGGCTGCTGTGCAAGTTACTCTCTTTCTTCTTTCTTTGGAAAAGGAATAGACAACATTAATGCATGCACAGGAGAAAGGGGGACAGAAGAGGGGGACAGGGGGTCGGAGTGTGCGGCGGTGCAGGGATGGGGGTGGAGGAAGAGAGTGGAGGAGCCAGGGGGACTGGGGTGTTCAGGAGAGCAGCGACCGGGGCCAGGGGGAGGCAGTGTGTGGACACAACCAGAGCAGAGGATAAGGAAGCAAGACAGGGAGGACCAGGGTGTGCGGCAGGGGATGGAAAGAGCGCAAGGCTATGCAAAACGGGGGACCAGAGAGGACGGAAGGACAGGAATGAGGGTTAGGGGGTCGAGGTATCTCTGCAAGCAGGGACAGGGTATAGGGAACGACCGGGTTGGGAAGAAAACAAAGAAAATGAGAAAGGATAAAAGAAAAGGCAAAAACAAACGAAAAGATACCAACCCAAATAAGTGGTCTGCCAGACCTCAAGAAATTAATACATTGATGAATAAAAGCATCCATTGTACAGGGTTTTATTTGCCTTCATTTTGCTGATCAAATGGAAGGACAACTAAAACCTTGATCCTGCAGACACCTACACAGTCTTAGAGTAGTGCAATGCACCTGGTTTGCTTTGGTTAATTCTGGCTCAGGAGTGCAATTTTCAGTTATTGCCCACCTAGAACAAGTGGAATATATTCTCCTTGGGAAATTCTGATTTATTACAGCTGAATTTTGTGTTGGCAGGCCATCAAGGCTTTGCTGGGGAAGAGGGGGTCTGTATAAACCAAACTGAGATTTGAATGCTTCCAACAGCACCAGCCCTCTGCTACAGAAACTCAGCCCTGTATGTTGTCTTTCCATAAATTTACTAATGGAAATTCTCAGTTTGTTACTGGGAAATCTGGCAGTCCTGTGTGGTTCATTCAGTCATATGGGCTGCCAAACTTATGCTAAATCTAAAAATTAGATGCTTGCACGTGCACAAATCCCCGTCTGCAGCATCAATCACCATGCTGCTTTCTGCAGAAGGCCCAGTACTGTAATCCAAGATTTTTTCATGAAAGATGCTGCTAAACTAAATGACTAAAAGATCACATTTCACTAGCAAACATTCAGAAATGTCAAGGTGACAGTTTGTCACAGCCCTGCACAAAAATCCCCACAGGCCAACTGAAGAGGAGACAGTTTTGTGTCAAGCCTTCTCGAAATACAGGACCTTTCTGACTACGCTGTATCTTCCACTCCAAGTGTATTAAAACCCAGCATTGTTCTTGTCTTTGAAACACAACATTTTTTCACAGGAATGTCTTATGCAACACAGTCTTTCAGCACAGAAGTATATATCATATTTTTCCTGATCAATTAATGCATTAATATGCTTGTGAAACTCCAAGGCTTTTGCTTTTTCTAACAAACTGTATTGTGATCATAAAGATAACATAGTTGTTGTAAGAATTTCTCCAGTCTCCAATGAAATGTAAACCTATATTCTGCTTGTTTGTGATGACTGGAAAACTATAGGGGTTTTTTTGGTTTTGTTTGGTTGGTTTGGTTTGGTTTTTTTTTAAGGCAAGTAGATTTCAGAGCATAGTTTTGCCAAATTATGTATTTGCTTTTTTGCTATGGAACTGTTTCCTAAATTCCTGACAGGAGAATATCACTGCCGTGTCATTCTTTCCTATCTAGACTATAAGTATATAAAGTCCTCTGTTCTGGGTACTTCCTCTTTTATAGAAATACAGGAAAATCATACGCAACAAACTAACTGATGGAGGTCTTATTGAAGATCACAGCCTATGGAGATTAAATCTGTGTTGCAGACCACTGATTTTGGGAATAATCAGCAATGACAATTATCACAGCTTCTATAATAGGTGCAACACAAATATTTCTTACTAAATGTGTTTCTAGATCCTATTAGACTCAATTCAAAGCAATATTTCATTTTTCCAACAAAATGTTGCTGCTTCTATTTTGAGAACTTTCTTGTTCTACGGCTCCTTCTGTAAGGCAAGTCTAGAACTTCCTCCTTTAAATTGTGATATACTTTCTTTTAATTTCCACACAAAATTTATGCATAGAGAGTTTACAGATGTTGGTTTGTTTGGTATTTTTCTTGGTAAGATTGCCTTGTGTCTCAAACAACTTTTGTTTTCCTTTGGGATTTATATCTGAATACTTTGAAGAGAGCAATTGGAACTTTTCTTAGTCTGTGATTTTGTGAGAACAAGTCTCTTGTTGGAAAAGAGATTTTCTATAGCTCTTTCTCATAGCCCTGCTCTCACTTGCACTTGCTTTCTCCTGTGTACTCTAGAGGAGGTCTTATCAATGTTTTGTGATTTCAGAGTTGATCAACGTTTTTCTATTTCTCTACTGAAATTATTTTGCTTAATAATTTTGCTGACTGCCAAAGAATAGTGGCTCAATGTCACCCTGAGAATGTTCAATGCATTAAACACCTTCAGTAAATTCCCACCCATTTTCTTTTCGTCACTTCCAACAGATGACTTCCATCTTTATATGGAAATCTTCTCTCATCCTCTACTGTAACTTCCACTGTGTCATCCAAATATTTCTGCTTATTTTTCTAGGCTGCATCTGTATCATGAGCACATTTCAGCAAGATATTCCTCATTTTTAGCCAAGGTAGAAGCATTAAATAGAATCATCTCTGGCACTGATCTCTGAGTAACTCACATCTCTCAGCCAGTCATCAGCCCAGCAGTATAAACTGAGAGGCAACTCGACAGCTCACAACTAGCTTCGCAATTCTTCTCTTAAACCCTGTCTTTCCTGGTTTAGCTAATAATTTCCATCATTACACTATATAAAATGTTTTATTGACATCTGACAAACCAGATCTATTGCACTTCCATCTGAGAAAAAAAATAGTGCTTTATCAGAGAAGGAGATCACTTTAATCCTGAACTACTGACTGCTGATTAACTGCATTCTACTCTAGATTGCACTTACTTCAATAAAGATAATTATTTCCTTATTGTCTTCAAAAGAATAATAAGACTAATGGCAGATTAATAGGTGCCTGGTGTTCTGGATCTCTATCTTTCCATTTGTTAAATCACATTACATAAATTCTGTCACATAATAATACAAAGCCATGACCCTTTTTTATTTGCTCGGGGGGGGGGGGGGGTTGTTGGTTGGTTGGTTGGTTGGTTGGTTGGTTGGTTTTTATGGTTTTGTGTTTGTTCGTTCCACCTGTGGTACAGTCATCCTAAGTGAACCTGACAGACTATTGCCAGCAAGAAAGGAAAAAAAAAAAGAGCAGAAAAAGAAGAAAGAAAAAGAAGATGAAAGAAAAAGAAGTTAAAAGAAAGAGAAAAGGGATCTCATAATGTCACTGTAAGCAGAAGTGTGATATGAAAGACACATGAAGAAATCCTCACAATTCACTCAGCAGAAATGATTAATGGCTGATTTTTAATTGCACAAAAAGTTGTTGGAAACAGGAAGGTTACGAACTGTTAGAAATTTCCACAGAGAAAGAGCAAAGATGCAGTGAGGTTCATTACTGGTTAAAACGTATTTTCAGAACAGCTCAAAATAACATACATCAGGAATGCCTTAAGTATGTTTGTTTCTTCCTGAAGGTAGGAGAATAGCCTCTGAGGTCTACTCCAGATGCCTTTCTAATCCAGATATTTTCATGTTCCATAAAAATCAAAAAAGCATTTCTTTCAATCTCTTATTTCTTGTTCTGTGACAAGATGTATATTTTCTTAGTGTTATGACTGTGCTATTTAACCTCTGCAAGTCAACAGGTTTTTAGGTCACGACCTCAGCCTTTTTAGAGGACTATATCCCTTAGGGCATGGATATTTAATATATTTACTAGTTTCCCCAGACTTATTGTGCCAAAAGTGTATAATAATTCTCAAATCCTTAGGTTTTGAGATCATTTGATCAGGAAGATAAAAAGTTATTTTGAACAGGAAGTCAAATGTCCAGATGGCCACACACAGACTGTTAAATGAAGTCCCTCAGTATGGAAGAACCATCACACATCTCGCTATTTAGCACTGTAAAGCACAGACCTTTCCTTAATTTCCCTGCCTTCTCCTTTCCTGCTTCCCTCTCGTACTTCTCATCTCTAGCGTAAGGGCAAAATACAGCTTGTGTGTAGACAACAACCTGAACCAATTCTCCTTACATATAAATTTGAAACAATCAAGCCAAAGAAATCACTAGAACAAAACATTCACCTGTGCAATTACTCCTCCACCTGAGAGGTCAGAAGGAAGGAATGAACTACACACAAGATATCTGACATGTATTGCCTGCAACTGTACTGAAAAGAACTCAGATGCTACAGTGATAATTACAGCATGAGAATTTCTGTGGAGCAGAACAAAATGTTAAAGGCATTTTGCAAAGGAAAATAGCCCGGGCTGAATAATGCTTAACACAAAATTCAATCTTTTCCTTCTCATCATCAAATCCCTACCTAATCTTGCTCCTACTCACACCTCACCTCTCATTTCTCTCCCAGATTGCTTCTGTTTTGCTTTTTTTGTCCATTTATCTGCCTCAGAACTAACCAATATCAGTTTATTTTGAATGGTTTTACAGTATTTTTTCTCTAATTGCCATTTTTATCACCTCCAAACATACCTTTAAAATCCATGGTTTATCATAATTTTTACAAAGATCCTTCCAAATGCATACCACTGTCCTTGTTGAGTATGCTGTTCTGTCACCATCATCCTTCATTCACACCCACACAAATTATAATGTTTAAACATTATGTTTAACATTGTGCTTAACATAATGTTAAAACATAATAAAAATTTAGACTTTTTTTTACTGGACAGGATTACCTAACTGCTCAAGAAGACCATGAAAAATTAGGCCTCTGAAATAACATATAAAGAAAATAATTTGTAAGAGCAATAAATCCTTTCAGCTGTTAATCTGAATCACTGAATAGATGTATGTTTATTTAAAAGACATTCTGTGAGCTAGTAACAATATTGCAAAAATATTTTAAACATATGCATCTGTTTGTAGGGATGCTGCTCTTTAATGCAATAAAATGCATTACAATCATCATGGTAAAAGTGCTACTGAACAATAAGATAATCCACTCAAGGATAAAGTATTTAAGTACTTGCAGGGTCCTACTGTACCAACATTAGATAAAAATTAACCATTCCATGGTGACAGAGAGAGAGCCCCTGATTTTCAGCATATCCTAAATGAAAGTAAACCCAACTGATCTACCTTTAAGATTCTGTCTTATTTCTTCCAATGTAACGAGTGTTTCAAGTGACTTTGAGATTTTCAGTAACAGGATTTGGATCTGATATGCAAGGCAACACAAAGGGCAGATGGAAGAGACTGTAAAATTAATTTTGATTCACAGTAATTCCTAAACTAGTTTCATTTGCTGCTGACTTCTAACCTAATTGTGCACAGATGCATGTAATCAACAATGGCAGAACTACATAATTCTGAACCAAGGAGGACCTAGCCTTTCTTTATCACTTAAGTGTGATACAAGGCCATATTTCTTTGGTGGACTTTAGCAGACTTGTTCTGCCATGAGATCAAAACAAAATGCTTGGCACTTTTAGACTGTGATTTGTAAACAGCAGATGAATATTAAAATATGCAGTGACATTTGGTTAAGCAAAGTTCCTTTATGGCATATTCCCAGGAAAGGCTGCCAAATATTTTTCTGGGTGTTATCTTCAGACCAGCAAGGTGCTATACTAAGCTGTTTGCATTAGAATGATTAGTGAAGGACTAATGCATAAAGAAAAATACCACAGTTAACTCATTTAGATTAAGTGATCCTCTTGGATTTATGCAGGTTTTATTTTGCATACAGCAATGTAGAGACTTAATTTTTCCTTTTCTACTACTTTTAATTTTCAGAGCACTTCACAAATTACTTAGAACTGAATCATGCTGGTTCCACTTTAGCAGTTCTAGGAACCAGATAACCCATTTTGCTGTATTTGTTGTAGACAATTTCCTCTACCTGTTATGTACAACTTAGGATCTGCAGTCTGAAAGCTGAACAACTACTTTTGTCCAACTCAAACTGTTGCCACTTCTGCTGAAGCAAAGCAAGGGAGGGTGAATCGCAGCCCTGATATCCCTTCTGTCAGTTCCTAGTAATTGCTTCATGCTAACAGGAGGCCAACTCTGTGGAGTTGAGGTAGGAGGAAATGCTGTATTGGGCAGCACTTGCTCAGATGTTGTTTACCTCCTCTGGGGTGGAGAAGGTCAAGGAGGGGGAAAAAACAGGATAAAATGGGTGGAAATGGCCTATGGGCTACATATTATTTGAACAAACACGTAGAAGAAGCAGCAGGTAGTCACTAACCTAACCCTGCCAATGCAGCACAGTTCAGACCTCTTGGGGATATGAGAATATGTGTTAAGCACTGAGAATCTCCAGAAGAATCTCATGGTTTTTAGTCACTGGAGTTCTGAAGAACTCTTTAAATCTTTCCAAGCATTGCCCTGTTCAAAATCTGACTGGATTAATTTTATATTCATCTAATCACCTCTCTTTTGTTACTTTAGATAGGCAAAATATAATACACTGGCTGGGTTTGTGAACAAACCATAAAATAGACTCTTTGGTGTCTTGTTAACTCTTTACTATTTCTTCTTTTTACAATTTTAATCAGCTCCTGAGCTTTTATGATGTCAACTTTATAATCCATGTTAGACATTTGGAGAAAGTTGTGCTTGTTCTTAAGAAGATCATAATTATCACATCACATGGACCAGTGAACAACCGATATAATACAAAACAGTGACTACAATACTCCCTGCAAATAACCACAAGTGATTATGCACTGGATCATAGGCAAATACAGACTTTATAGAGCTGTGTTTTAAATGAGTTTATCCTTAAATTTATATTTTGGGGAATAAAGAAATTGATAGTCAGAAATCTTTATATTTCTTCTCATAATGTAAAGAATTACTTAGCCAAAAAGACGATTATAAAACTGATGGATGATTTTGTATTAAATGCTCTTGCTGCATCAAAACTGGACGTGCCATAGCACTTGGCTGTGACACTTCTTCGCTCCTTGGTGCACACCGTAACAGATCTTATATTTTGCATTACTTGTTTTGATCTTGATCTTCAAATAGGTGACAAAGTCTTGATGCATCATATGCAAAAAGCACAACTCATTAAATATGTTTTGCTTGGCAAACGTAAAGCACATAAATCACCTTGATGCTAGTGGAGCTATAAGATGCCATCAACTCCTATGGATATAAGGACAGTCTTCGCTCCTTATCTTATTATACTAAGCTAGCTATGACAAGATGAGATGGAGTTGAATTTCATAACTGGTAGGTTTTGAGTTGAACATACTTAAAGTCACTATGTCCCAACTGTTTTTCTGGCATGGTAATTTCAAGGAAACTTGAGGCAAACATGATTTAGTGCTAGTAAAGTGATGCTGATCTTTTAAAATGCAGATTGCCTCAATGACTTTGTTTAAAAATACTACAAAATGGTGGTAGTCCTAAAAAATAAATCACACCAGCAAGCGGTCCTTTTACTTGCTTGGTATGAATGACTTTTGATTCACCTCAACACTTCTGGATTTTAGTAGAATTTTTAATTTTCTTTTTAAATTTACTCTTTATTATCATTACTGTTAGGAAACGGCCCACTTCTTCCCTCTGATAGACACAACTGAACGTTTCCCTAGAAACCAGTTATCTAACAACTATGGATTGGAAGGTAAACTTAAGTCCTAATGCCTTCACAGAAACTGTGGATCTTGCATTAATGTTTAGCTTATAAATGGTTAATTCCAGTGGATGGTTCCAGTAACCATCCAGAAGAGTCTGTTCTATAAGCTATAGAAAACACTTTCTGCCTAGAAGGTTTTCCCCTTGAAAATATAGTCTTGGTAGTAAAGTAAGGCACACAGACTCTACAATAAAGCAAATGTGAAATGAAAGTTAATGTTTCTGAGACGTTTATTAATGACAATTGGTATAAATGCCAGTTTAATTATTAAATTCCTAGCAGAACACATAAGTCAAGGACAATAATTTCTCCTGCCTCTGAGAGGTACTCAGATCTTGCTTATTTCTTAGTAGAGCAACCTACCAAGACTTTTAGTTATCTCACTGTATTATAGAAGAACAGCTGAGGTCAGCAAGCTTTTATTTCAGTACATCCTTGCCAACTCCTAGTTTACTCAATATTGGCAAGGACATATAGACTAGGTTCTCTGAGTCATTAATTTAAATTTGACTTGGATCAATCATGAATGAATCAGATGTAGACAGCATTTACAACTTATTTACTTCACATGGAACACTCTCTCTGAGTTGACCCATACAGCCACAAAGCTTAATTATGTGTTCATCGTTCATCAGAGGCAATATAAGGTGCATATTCACTCATAACCCTTTCCCCTTTCTCTATTCTCATTTCTCTTCTTTTTACTTTGCAACGTTTTTGGATCAGAAAAAAGGATTTAAATTTATATTTGTGTAGGACATTACAACAATGGAATTTTCTCTTCCTTATCATTGCAGTCATCAGGAACAACAACTATAAACAGTAACACAGAAATGAGTTATCTTTTTATACTACACTTTTCTTCTCCAGATTATCATGCAGCATATGCTAAAATCTACACAATCTGTTTTCTCCTTTACTATGACAATTCTGCCATCTACCACAAACAATAATATGCTCAGCTAAAATATCATGTATAAAACATGAATCATATAGGTAAAAGACTGAATCCCCTGTGTTCTTAGTGCACATCAGTATTTTAATCCTTTATAGAAGCACTAAAAAATTTTTATAAATTGCAATCTAATGACAAGGATGGGCCAATGAATTTGCAGCTCTGCTGCAGTGTGGTCACAGATCTGGGATAAACACACTAAAACAATACTCTACTCACAAAGTATTATTCAATTAATTTTCAATTTGCTGAAAACAGATATGTACTGTAAGTAATAAACCATTTATTAGCTTGAACTTGTGCAATGAACAGTTTTGATGGCGGGAGGCTTACTTTTGAAGTAATCAGTAGGTGTGAATGCACGCACATACATGCGTTCATGTTCACACACCTACATTCAATATGCATAAACATACACCATGCTTTTTCAAGGATTTCAAGCTTCTGACAATTGGCAGTTCTTTCAAGAAAACAATTCATATTTAGAGCAGAACTGTTTTTAAGAAAAATGTAACTATGAGGATACAACTGTTTTAATAACATTTACTTGACTATAAAAAATGTAATGACACAATCCTGAGATGCTTAATTTTAATTACAGATAGCTCATTGATGGGAATCTATTATTCTACCTAAATAGGCTTGTGCCCCATAGAAAAAAATGATAGACTATAATTTAGAGCAGTTTAGAGGTTCCTGATTTTATTTTTCTGCTTTTCAAGCACTGCAATTTGGGAACCATAGGTTAAGGTCTGTCAGGATTTCAGTTCATTATAAGCTTTGATTTCTTAAGGGTTTATATTTCAGTTACAAACATTTCCTCCAGAAATCCAGCACAGAAAGCAAAAGCCAGAGCAGAAATAAATAGTAGCATACTGCCAGCATTGGTTCTGAAATAGCTCATGCACTTAGTATTCCAGGAGAGTAAGGACAGGCTGGTAGATAGTTTGAGAGGTTTTATTTTAAACAGAAAAGGAATAAAAATGAACAATCCCTACACAATATGTTGCTTTTGCTTTCCAGACCGTTTGTTATTAAATTTTTGACACTTCTTGAAACAGACTCCTCAGAGGAAGGGGCCAGATTTGATTAATATCTCAACTTGAACAAATGTTGGCAAACATGTTGAAGTTCTTGAAACACATCATTTGACATGTTCAAAATGAAGAGTGTCTTTTATAGTTTAAAATAATTTTTCACTTGGAAATGTAACTTAAAATATACTATATGGACAAGACTGTACCAAACCAAGTAATAACACCCTCTAACACTCTGTTTCAAACTGAAAGTATATTTCCAAATATTTTCCTGAGGGAGAAATGGGTTGGAGCAGTTGAGTGGGGCAGTATGCAAGAGAACTGTTCAAGGAATCTGTACAACTTTCATGGCTGCACTGACAGCTGAACTGGGAATAAGAAAGTAGCCTTGAATTCAACAGATCCAATATGGGAGCAATCTAAAGTGGTTGTGCACCATTGGCTGCATCAATGCTAGGACACGAATTTAACATGAAAACTGAAAAGCACATACAGAGAGACATTGTGTGTAGAAGACAAAAGTGTGAGAGAGAAAAAAATGAGAAAATAGAATGTTTAATCACAAGTGTGAATGCTGTTGGGGGGAACCAAACTGCTAGAAAAAGAGAAATTGGAGAGCTGCTCAGAGCAAGGAAATAAGGAAAAAACACAGACTCTAAGGACAGGAAAGAGATGAACTACTGCAACCTCAAGCTCTGATGAAATTACTGTTGTGGGAATCATGAAACAATATAATCAACTCATCATGTCAGGATACTTGCCCTTACATTTCGGCACTGAAAAAGACCTCTTTATCCCTGTAAAAAGACTTAGTCTTTTTAAACTCGAGGTATTTTGACTGTTTTATGGATATCTGGTAAGGCCTTCTATTTACCTTTACATCCAAAGAGATGTGGTGTCACATGTAGAAGAGAAGACAGAATCATCATCACTGCTGCAGAAATGATCTGTCTTTTCATTGTTTAACTATTTCAAAGTGCCAGCTATATGACATACATAGCGCATATCTTGCAGATAACTTCCATTTTGGCCAATAGTTTTGATAATGAAGTATTACAGAATTAACCCTGAAAACAAAAACTTGTAGTTGATTTATTCCATTGACTTACTGGAACAAGTTTCTGCTTTATATTCAATACTAGTGGAATATAACATACCCAGTTACAAAGTATTAATCACTAAATGCACAGGTATTACAAAAAATGCTGTCTTAAATTCTTTAGAGGTTTTTTTTTTTTCAAGGCATGTGACTGCTCAAAAAAAATTAAAACACACAACATCACTATTTACATTTAGACACAATATAAATAAATATTAAGAACAATGAAATGTACGATTAAAGTGGCTAATGCTATACATTACTAAGATAATATTTTAAGATTAATGATAAGTACATAAGCTTCTCATAATCACAGTATGGACCTTGCAGCTATGAAAGGCTAAATAAATCCTTGAGATAATAGCTGTTATTTGCCTTTCAAGTGAGAAGTCTTTTCCAGTCTGTTGTTCTCTGCAAAACATAGAGTACACAGAATGGATAACTCACTGTTTTACCTTATTATCCTTAACCATATATGTTATACATTTTATTCATGGCTTTACTTACAAACACTATTTTTTTCCCCTAAAACTTTGCTTTGCCTATTTAGTGCTTGACCCTGAACTTTAGTTTGTTAGAAACGTGTCAGCAATTCCTACTGCTTCATCTCCCTGTCATACAAGGGATTGCAAAGAAATGCTAAAGCAACATCTCCCTCTGGTCAAGTCTTTTCTTACTGAATATTGTTGACATCAAGAGCTTTGAAGCTCTTCCCTCTTTCCTGAATGATCCGTATATAGCAGTTAATGCAGGAGTAACTGATGCAGAGAAGGCATATCCCAGATATTCAGTCGTGCCTCTGCTAACCTGTACTTACAAAATCATAAATGCAGTAATCTGTAACAATAAGTCCCAGCTGCAATAACCTGTGGTCAAGCACCACAGCTGTGCATACATTATTCTTTCTTCCCCACTTTACCTACAATATCAGCAGTATAATCAAACACCTTGGTATGTTACTTTAAGTCTGCTTTACCCTCAGATACTTGTCCTCTTTCCATCTCTTGCTGCTAGGAGTATTACTGGTCAGATAAAAGAATCATGAATAATATCATAAAGACCTTTAGGCAACCCAAAAATTATCACTGAACGTTTGTATGTACAGGCTACCCTTAGTTATGCATCATTTACTCATGTCCTTGCAGTGAAGGAACAAGTGTACAGATGGATTCAGTCTTACAGTGATAATGCTTAGGATGTAGCCTGTGTGCTAACTTAGCTCTGCTGTAGCTAGAAAAAGTGTTTCTGGATCAAGAAACAAAGCAAAACTTATGAATCTCTATTTAAAAACCTGATCTGATGAAATTAAACCAGAGTTTTGTAATTTATATGAATTTGTCCAACAGAAAGAAGTCAATAAAGCTTTGAAAGCCTCTTGTGGAATCCACAATCACTCTCTAAAGCTTTGCTAAAACATGATTTCTAAGGCAGGTTCCCTAATAGGCATCTGTGGTTCCTGGTTTTGATAAACAAGGACCTGCATACAGCTCTGTTGAAAAGACAAATAAGGAAAACTTTCCTTTCTAAAGGGGTCATTCAAAACCAGATCAATAGCAAAAGGAAATATTCCAACTTCAGAAAAAAAATACTTATTCTCTTCCTTGATCACTGTAACAATTGTATATTTCAGTGTTTCATGAGAAGACATTTTTATTTGCTCTCCACTGTTCAGATGTGGAGCACTGGAATCAAGTCTATACTGTGTAATTGCATACAGTGGCATGATACAACCATTCTTTGCACTTTATTGTATAAAATTCTGAAGTAAATTATATTGAAAATGGCATCAGATGAATCAAGATCTGTTAAACAATCTGCACTTAAGTCTTAGACTCATAAACCCTGATTTTGGTGCATGACCAAGTGATGTTAAACCCAGTTAAGAAGAATTCATCACAGTTTAACTGAGCCCAAAAATGGGTAAGTATAAAGCTTCAATGCAGAAATACAATAAACTAAGATTTAAACTAGAGATTACTATTCCTCTAATACTTCAAACAAAAAAAAAAAAATTAAAGAGCAATGAAAAGTGAAAAGGATGTAAAAGTGGCTTAGTGACTTTGTGACTTTCTGTTCTGGTCTATCAGGTCAACTTGCCAAATTTAATATATGAATCACATTTTCAAAATACTTTTAGTGGTATTCACTGTTAACTTATTCCAATCATATAAAAGAGTTGGCTCATATTTGACATTTTCCCTAAAATTAGAAAGACTTTTAAACATCTCAGCTATTTATTTGTGAATAGTGTTTCCCTCTGAATAATTTAAATAGACAATGTGTTTCTTCAAGTTATATGATAAGTGAACAATTGTTATCTCTTATTTATATAGTATTCTATAGTGAAGGACTAAGTGTGACTTCCTTCCATAATAGTCAAGCTACTTCTGCTGCCAGACGTGTGCAGAACTCCAGGTGGAATGCTCTTTTCCAAAGGAATGAGCACAAAGGACTCACCTGGCAACTTATGGCTAGTGCACAACAATGTGGTATTGATTCTTATTACAAAAATCAAAGCACATTTTGAACCTAAAATGATAGAGTATAGAACAACAAAACAAAACCCAATCTGGTACTGTTTCCTTTAAAGCAAATGAGAATTCTGTAGTGGTGTTTAATAGCAACAAGGTCAAGCTGAAATTGTCACCAAGCCTAGAAAACTTGGAAAGCATAATTCTGCTGCTCCTGATGATGTATAAAACATAATACTTAATGCTTTATTGATTATTTTAAAAAGTTCAATGAGTTAAATTCAAATACCAAATGCTGAAAAATGTTTAACTACACAGTGAGAAGAAATTTTGTATTATTTAGGCTTTCACAAAATTCCAGCTGTATACAGTTAAGGCACAAATACCAAGTTCAAGACCTGCATGCATAGCTGATAAACAAAAAAGTAGATGTAATTAGAAAAAATGCCATGATGTGGAAACATCATTCTTTGTCTTCCCATTCCATATAAAGATGTAGAGCTAAAACTTGAAGCGTGAATGTGTGGGAAAGATAAATGCAATGTTTAACACACAGAAGGCCTTCTGCTTCTTCATGAGGACTTGTAGGGACAGTCTGCAGGTAATTTGAAAGCCCTTAAGACCATGCCCTGGAGTTACTTGGTTTGTATTGGCAAAAAAAAAGAAGGGTTCAGACATCTTCCAAAAGACTCAGTGTTTAAACTAAACTTGTCTTTCACAGGTCTTCTTCCTCTTTTCTTTTACATTGGCTGTTTGGGGAAAAGATGGAGGGAATTTTTTTTTCCTTTAAACAAAAAAGTGTTGCTGGATACACAGATTCATAGTCTTATTTAGAGCTCTTAAGTGGTATCAACAGGATCCAATGGATGTAACTTCCTATTGTTTGTCTCTTTGTGCAAAATACCTACAAAGTCAAAGCTGAGAACTAGGATGGCCTTTGGTATTATTTGGTAACAAAAAAATTTCAGGAAATGTGTAGCTCTTTCCCTTGACCCATGCAGTGGCTTTCATTCTACCTGTTTAGATGGTTATTTCAAAATGCAGTTTATTTCCACAATTGGGTTTAAAGCTTGATGCTTTACAAACTGTAAGAATCACCACCACTAGAACTGCAGAAATGGAAATGAACTGTGTCAATCAGCTTTTCCACCAAACAAAACCTACCCTGTCACTACAATGCTAGGCTCCTGATTTTAGAGTATGATAATCTAGCAGAGCCCATGTTAGTGTGAAAGGAAGTGGATTACAAGAGAATCAGACTAAGAGACTCTTAGCAGTTTTGGTCCTCACAGCACTGTCAAACACATAAAAGCTAAATCTTCACATCTTACAGATCACTAGAGATAAATCAGTTACCAAAATCTGCTTGAAGTTTTGAAGCTACTCAAAAACATCTTTATAGTGACTTACCAGTCTGGCAGAAAGGTCACATTAAAATTAGAAATTAATGCATTATTTATATTAGAGAGATTGTAACTCAGAAATCACTGTTATAAACAAGAGAAAGGTCTAAGCAAGAGCAGTAAAATTATACTGCAATTTGCTCAGCTACAAAGATAAATTGTTTCTAAGCAATATATATTATAAATAGTGGTGCTATACAAATAAGCTGTCCCTGAATTGGACTGGAACAGGAAAAAAATGCTACCAATTTCTGTGAAAAACTGAGTGTGGTTTACAAGATAATGACAGTTCTCACAGACAGTGAGAACTGTCAGTGTTCCCAGTGGGCTACAAACTACAATCCCAGCCAGAACCTCCACTGACAAAACTGATTGCTTGAAATTCTGAACAAAGAGTTAGAAAATCATCAAAAAATATTAGGCAATATCAGGTTTAAGTAGAAAAATCTATGATGTAGGAAAAGTAAGTTTATCATGCAAGAGAAGGAGAAAAATACTAGCGAACATGTCATCTAGAAAAAGACAACTTTGTTCTAAAACAACATTCTTATCTCACCTACTGCAAGAGTTCTTTTCTCCAGGTAGAACAGTCTCAGCTCTCTCTGTCTGTCCTCCCAGGAGAGATGCTCCAGTCCTTTAATCACATTAGTGGCCCTTCGCTGGACTCTCCAGTATGTCCATCTCTCTCTCTTGTACTGGGGAGCCCAGTATGGACCCAGTACTCCGGGTACGTCCTCACCAAAGTTGAGAAGAAGGACAGGATCACCTCCCTTGGCCTGCTGTCAGTGTTCTTCCTAATGCAGCCCAGGATATTACTGGCCTACTTTGCCACAAGTGTACATTGCTGATTCATGGTCAGCTTGGTATGCACCAGGACCCCCAGGGCCTTTTCTGCCAAGCTGCTTTCCAGCTGGTCAGCCTCCAGCTTGTGCTGGTGCATGGGGTTAACTCACCCCAGGTTCAGAACTGTTCATTCATCTTTGTTCAGAATTTGGTTACTCAATGAATTACAGAAGAGCACAATTGCTGTGATGGCATCTTTTCCAGTTAAGGCCTTTGCAGAGATGCCAGTTTAACAAATGTATTTTAGTAACATTTATAGGTTTAGGAATGCAGGCTCACATTTCAATACAAAATACTGTGTATAGTTTGTCCTTGAACTCTAAATGTCATAACACTCACTTATAGGAATGTGCTACAAGCCGATTGAAAGAACAGGCTTCAAAACAAACTATTACATTCCAAAGAAAACTGTACTGCTGCATGAGAGTTAGCCAAGAATGTTATCATTCTCTAAAACCAAAATAAATACAAGTGATCCTGATGCTTTTATCTGTCAGAGAGATATTGAAGTCTTGTTCTTCACCTAGAATTACAGAATTCACATAAAAGGACAGAATAAAGATCCCTTCTGGTAAGAGAAGGGAGGGGAAAAGAAGTGGATATAAAGGAAGTGAATGCTTTTGCTGAGAAAAGCAGAAAAGAATAGGGCCTCTTTGCTCTGGTTATGTTCAAGGTTAATTTTTAAAATGCCTCTGACAGGGCACTTAACCAGAAATATAAAAAATAATTACAACACAAATTACTAGGCTCCTTTTAACCATTCCTTTTCAAACAGCTTTCTGGATTAAAAAGAAAAAAAAAAAAATCATTGCCAAGAAACCCAGATCACACACGCAGAGATTTAACTAATGAGTCCTTATATCCAGAGATCCATGGTATCACAGCTGGGGTAAGACCACATAGCTGATTTAAACTTTGCAATGGAAAGTAATTTAAACAGGCAGTTGAAAAAAAATAGAGTTATGTGCTGATTCTCGACATTATGAGCCTTCATATATCAGTGGGCAGTGTGATGGGATAGGTTAAGATGAATAAGTCTTAACAGTCAGAAGGCTGGCCAGAGCAACACACAGTAACTAGAAATCCATAAGGAAACAAGAAACATAGATGTCTCGGGATTCATATACTTAGTTATATATTTACTTACTTTTGTCACCATTAATTGAGGGGTTTATTTTATTGTAAAATTTTTCACTAAGTGGTTATTGAGTAAGTAGTTAATCACATATAAAAAAAAAAAAATACTCAGCTACTCCTACCCACCTACCTTGTGTGGTAACATCTGAACACTTTGCTACACAGAATTTAGCCAGACTTTTATCTGTTATAAATGGATTTTTTTGAAATGTGTGTTAGTGTATTTCTGGCTTTCTGTCTGGGGAGAATAAAAGTCTTAATTTCCCCCATCAAGGCTGCTATTCAGAGAGAGAAATCTATTTTCCACACTTTGGAAAGTGTGAAACACATCTCCAAAAGATACTAATGGAGATAATTTTCTCAGTTTGTTATTTTGCATTCCTGTGGATAGTGGTCTGCATAGGGAACTACATTAACTGTGACGCAAATTATTTTGGAGGTAACTACAAATGCTTACAAATCCACAAGTGATTCAATTTCTATCAGGAAACTACCTCATATGATTTAATGATATTTTTGTACCCCGTTTTTGTATTTAAAAGAAAATGGAGAAAAGTGTGATTTCTCCAAAATAAAATGTAAGGCATAATTCGGCAATATGAGAAAACCAATTACTACATACAGCATATAATAATTTGCTCATTCTTCACTACTAAGCTTGCCTTCTCATTCAGAAGTACACATCTGCATACATTTTCTACTCACTTGGACTTATTTTAAAGCTGGATTTTATTTTGCCTCAAAATATGCCCTAAGAAACAGTTTTAAGAGCATAAAAGTGTTGGGTACACATCAAAGTGTCTCTGTCCAGCCTGCATCTACTGGCTTTCCTACACAGCAAAACTGGGAAGCTGACTTGAGAGTATGCATGGCATTTGCTTGTTTATGATTCTATGAGCAGAGGGGGACATCAGTCAGAGCACAGCAGTACTTAGAGAATTGTTTTACAGAAGAATATTGTGCATCTGGTACCTAAAACCAATAGCCATCTCCAGTAGTGTGACAAATGCAGGACTTTAAAAGCGTGGACGCTGCAAAGAATTAAATTGATACCTGCTGTATGTTAGAAGGTTCCAAAAGAATGGTTGTAATTGTCCTTGTGTTGAGCTTGTCTGAGTCTAAGGTGGGTAAACAGGCCTGACAGACATCCTTCCCCAGAAATCCTTCAAGGACATTTTAAAGTGCTTCTTTGTGCGAGAAGCCATCAAATCTAGAGAGGAGGCTCAAAGAGACGGCCTTCCTCTGGAGTCACTGAAGCATATTCAGAGACACAAAGATAATCTGCGCTGCAATTACTGCTGTAAAAAAGTCTGTCTCCTGGAAAAGTAGCAGCCAAACTACAACAACATTGAAGTCAGGTGCTTTTAGAATTAAGTCCCCCCACTGCCTTTTTCCCTTACATAAACAAGAAAATGCTCAGACCACACTGGCCTCAGTGCTGACACAGGTAGGTTACTGTTAGTACCCCAGCCTGACTACTTCTAGGGTAGCTCATCTGCTGCTATGCTAAAATGGAAGCAGCAACCTTACACAGCATAAAAGCTGGGCAAATATGTGTATCAATCCAAACCCCATATAGCTGATGGCTAATACCTTGCCAGATAGTGTAAAAACAGCTTTCTCACTCTTTTGTTATGATTCCTCCGTAGTACTTTTGTACTAAAAAAGGGATGTGAAGCTAAAGGTGACATGGCAGGATTAAAGGAAAACAGCTTGTGTTTCTTCAGACAATGTATAGATATCCTGTGGAAATCATGGTGTGGGTAAAAAAAGTGACTACATAAATAATAAAGTTACACTTAACTCTCAAACTGTTGCCTGTAATCCCCAAAGCCTGCTGAAGGATAAAGGCCACTCACTTAGGAGAAGTATGCAGGGAGATAGGCAATAACTAGTTAAGAATCAGAGATTACTGAAATTCTGAAGTGTCCTTGTTCAGTCCAATCTAATTATTTTATTCCTGGAGGCTATAGCCTTCACAAATGAAGAGAAAAGCTCAAGTACCTGACAGACTCCAAAACAGTACATAGCCATTGTGCCACACCATACTGAGCATCCAAGGCCAATTGGGAAAACGAACAAAGCTCTGTAGGATCACACACTGATGAAGCAGAAAACAAAAGCTGTGATACCTGGATCATGTTTACATATTTTTATTTGGTTTTGCCTGGAAAAAAAAAAAAAAAAAAAGCCCTGGAAGAATACCAGGACTACAGTCCATGTCTTTATATAGCATGACTTTTACAACAGCTGTTCCCTCAGAATGGTGCCTTCTCTCTCTACCTTCTATATTTCCATAAGTATACAAAACTCACCGTGTTTGACATGCTGCTTGTTTGGATACAAACATATTTTTAGAACTTTGAGTCATTTGGCTTCATCTCTTATTTATTTGGGACTTTCTCACTTGGGTAACTGCTATACGCCAGATGGTATGATCAGGACTTTTAAACTTCATTCATATGTTTCAAGTAGAGTCTATCACATGCAATTTAGGTTATGAAATACTTGACATCCTTAAATCTGTTGACAATAGTGGCAATATTAGCTATTCCCAGAAAATGGAAACAATGGGGACATGTTTATTTTTCTTTTCTCAGACTTTCTTCTCAGTCATATGAAACTCTTTAAACCGGAGTTTTTGATGTAACAGAAATGAATCATGACAGAGCTCATATATGAGATTCTCTCTCTAGAAGGAGGAAATAATTGTCTACTGTAATCTTAAAAAAAAAGACAAAGTATTTTTAAAATCTTATTAAACTCACATAATTCATTGATAGAAAATATGGGCTTCCTTTTAAAACACTGAACATACGCATTTTTGCTCTGCTAATGTTTCAGAGTGAAATATAGGGTTCTCAATACTCAGAGATGCAAAGAGGGCCATCAATAAAACTTCTAACCCGGACTTCCGGAGGGCAGATTTTGGCCTACTCAAAAAAAAAAAAGACTAGTTCAGAAAGTACCTTGGGAAACAGCCCTTGAAAACAACGGGGTCCAGGAGGGAGGGACATGCTTCAAGCAGCAAGTCTTGAACACACAGGAGCAGGCTGTCCCAGTGTGCTGAAAGGTGAACCGGTGAGGAAGATAGCCAGCCTGGCTGAACAGGGAGATTTTGAAGGAAATTAGGGAAAAAAGACAGCTTACTGTCTACGGAAAAAAGGGCTGGCTATTCAAAAGGAGTTCAGGAATGTAATTAGGTCACGTAGAAGGAAAATTAGAGAGACAAAGGCACAATTTGAACTTACTATAGCCACTTCTGTTAGGGATAACAAGAAGCACTTCTACAAACACATCACTAGGAAAAGTAGGGGCATGGAAAACCTCCATTCTTTGTTGACATGGCCGGGGAACACAGTCACCAAAGATGAGGAAAAGGCCTGGAGGTACTTAACACCTTCTTTGCCTCAGTATTCACCAGTAGGACAGGTGGCCCTCAGGACAACTGGCCTCTGGAGCTGTAGACAGGAACAGGAAGCTGAAGAGCCTCCTGTGAGCCAGGAGGAAACAGTTAACGACCTGCTGAGCCACTTGGATCCTCACAAATCTATGAGACCAGATGAGATCCATCCTAGGGTGATGAGGGAGCTGGGGAAAGGGCTCTCCAAGCTGCTCTCCATCATTTACCAACAATTCTGGCTCACTGGTACTGGAAGGCTGCTAAAATGTCTCCCCACAACCTTCTCTTCTCCAAGCTGAACAACCTCAACACTTTACTACTTCAACAATCTTTAATGATGAAATGAAATTCTTTTTTGTTAGTTTTTGCATGACTTCACTGCCTAGAATGTGAAAGTACTGAAAGCAACCTTGGTGGTCTTGTTATTCACTCAAGTTTTCAATTTATTTCTTTCCAGCAAACATATAAAAATTCTCAGTACAGAATTCTGTTGAGACTTCACTACTCATCTCCTTCCACCATAGCAATTCCTACCACTCCACATTTTCCATGTCTCTCCTGCTACCTGCACAAGGCAGATACAGTAGTACTTTTTTTTTACCTTGTAAGCAATGCTGACAGCATCTCTGACACACAGAATGGCATTCACTATGCCAGCTGCTGTGTCCATCAGAACATACCAGAGGTGGGGAGTACCCTCTTAAACAGTAAATACTATTCCTATTATAAATAAATTAGTGCTTGTTAACAGTAAATTCTCAGAAGAATAAAAACAACTTAAAGAATATATCTAGAACTCAGACTAACACTTGCACATTCTATTAAAGATCACCTTTTCCCCAGAAAATTAAAAAAATCAATAAAGCACAACCAGCATCACTGGGAAAGTCAGAAGCACAGACACAAAGTAGCATGATGAAGATTTTGCTGCATAGCCAGCAAATGAAAAATATCTGTTCATTCGGTCTGTAAAGCCTTCAGCTAGGCCACCTCATCTTCTACATATCAGCCTTCTAACATCTACAGAGCTGAGAATATTTTGGTGTTCTTGGATCACATAGAAGCACAGTAAGAATTAATGGACATCCTGGCTAACTCACCAATATGACTAGATATCTTGAATATCTAAGAAACTGTGCTGGCATTCTAGTTCTGCATCTTGTAGTGTGACTATTAAAACTCTTACATGGAATGGTTGGGGTAGGGGAGAGAGATAAGAGAATAGAAGGCTCTTATTTTTTTCCCCTGCTTGTTTAGCCTGACACTTGGGATCGGCAGAGATGAAGACTGCCAGCTGTGAATTTTTCTTTTGTTGCTCTATTCAGAGCTAAAATGGATATTTTTACATAGAAAACTTCCACAGGCAGCATATGCTGTGCTAAATGTTTTGAGCATTTTGATTCCTAGATGTATACATTGTCACTCCCAGGTACGAGCAATATCATTTAACACCTTGTGATGTTAGAGAAGATGATACACATGGCAATAAAGGTCATAGACTAAAATGAAACTAAGACAGTGCAATTCACCAAACTTTACACAGGACTGCATCCGGTATCATGAAAAGCTAGTAAATGCATTAACAAAAAGATTTTCCTCTTCAAAGTTTTGCAAAATGCAATTTCCACTTGGTTTCTCCTTGCTTTCAGTTCCTAAAAATGCTATTGTTCCAACTCTAACATCGAAAATATCATCATATAAGTTCAGTTAACATCCTCTCTTACTTGCATTACATTTTAGGCCTATCTAGGTTTATAAGGGACAAGATGCTTCTATGTAAAATTCAACAAGTTAATTTACACTGCACTGTACAAATACCTTTATTTAGGCTCCTGTTTGCCTATGTCCACATACAGGATTTCTTAAAGGAAATTACTGTCTCAGAGAGAAATTCATAGAGATGGTTGGGTTTCATCTCATCCTCCCCATGAAAATCCTTGAAAAACTATATACTAACAATACCTCTCCAGTGAAAAGGATCTGCCTTAAGGAAATCCAGAAGCCTTGAAATTAAACTGAGTGCTGTTCTCTTAATGAAAGGTTTTATTGAAAATGAGCTGGGTAAAAATGATTTGGGGTTTAGTGCAAATACTTCACTTGGCTGAATATGCCAAAGATGCTTAGCAGTTAAACCTTCTAAAGGCATGATTGCTAAGAGACATTCAAAGTAACAAAGCAACCAGATCAGAGCTCTTATTATAATTTTTCCATTTGCTCTGACATCAGAGTACTTGCCCTTTAAAGCACTAGATTTTTAAGTATTACTCTCTTCAGCTACTGAATGAGTAATAAAAATTAGTAACTTGATACCATTGAAAAATACGTAATTTTAGCCCCTGTATTTTTAGCAGTGGTAGTATACCTTTTCTTTTAAAAAAAGCAGCATACCTGTATCATGTCTGTGAGACATCTGATTAGAGGCAGGTTGGCATGTTTCTTCTTTTACCAGCTGTGCGCCAAATTTTGGTTCCTTTGCTTAGTAACAAAAACTGAGCAAAGCAGACCTACTGTAAATGTCCTGTTAGGTATTCAGGTAAAAATGTCAAAATGCTCTCACAGAAAGGTGGAAAGTTTTTTTCAGTAATCATGACTACTGAAAGAGTAGATTATAAGAAAGTGTGCTCAGGGAAGAAGAATCTGTAAATGTATTTCCTTTATGCAAATGCAGAGTAATGAAGCTAAACTTCATGTATGCACAAGTATCTGTAACTAATTTTGTAATTTAGCTCTTGAATAAAACTACCATAGATTGACTAGTTGTCATGTCACCTTCCAGATGCTACTTGAATTTATTCCTGATATAAGGTTATTGCCTTCAGCAAAAACAAACATTCATTTGAGACCTTATCTTTAGTAGTAAATCTGTACATGAAGAAATGCCAAGGTAAATCAGCAGAATTTCTATTCACTTCAGATGATACAAAATCACTTTCAATATATAAAAAGATATTGTCTACAAGATTCCTTCCATTGAAGACTGAAAACTGCTTATGGAGTTCTAAAATATACAAAAGAGAGACAGATCTTGAGGAAAAGCTTTTAAAAACACACCAACAGGATCAGTAAGGCAGATGTACATGGGAGGGCAGTACAGGTTCCTGAAATGCAACTGTAAACACATTTCATTGGTCTAATTTGACAGGACAACCATAGCCTAACATGCATCTTATCCAGAAAAGCAAGGAGCAAACAAAAACCAAAAAAATGTTTCAATTATAAGAGCAGAGGAACATATTCTGAGAGCTTAGTGCTTTCTTCACACTTTATAACATGGAAATATTTTGCTGCATGCCAGTAGGTTGCATTTTTAAGCCTTTCTATTACATGAGATGAACCATCAGTTCTCTGAGGTGTCTCCATGTATTCCTAGTTTTAGTGCACGGTAAACAATGAACAGTGGGTCAATAGCACCGAAATGCCTATGTCAAATTGTGCAGCTGACATAAGTGCAAATTGTGGTGCCAAATGTCATGGGTTTTTTTAGAAGTATATCTGAGATCCAAGAAGCAATTCACAGGTTTCTGGTAGCTGAACACATCTAGCACAGGCTGTGAAAGATGCACTCATTTTATCTATGTAGGCTGTAGGCACTTCTGGAAACGAAACATTGCTGTGCTCATAAACGTGTTTGTTTACAAAACATGATCCAATTTTAAAGGCTTTCAACGATCCTGCTTGACATTTAGACCTTTTCCCAAAAGAGACATGTAGTTGAGATGATTTTCCATATGTCTCAGGTTTATTCAAAAGAAAGGCTAACATTCATGAGCTAAGGAAACATTAGGCCAAGGTCCCAGTTGAGATCAAACCACAAGAAAGAAATGCATTAACCCCTTCACAAAAACCTTTCCATAGCTCTGATGTGTTGTCGTGGTTTTGCCCACCAGCCCATCCCTGGGGCTGAGGATGGTTTTGTCCAGGTAATTTCCGGACAAAAAGGCCAATCAAAAGTCCAGTGACGCCTTTGCTAATTACATCTTTAAGAAAACGGAAGAGAAGACTTGTGGCGCAGTGGAAATTAGGGGCAGCAGCCATGAAGGGGAGAGAAGCGGCAGGCCCAAAGAGGGCCAAGGCCCTCTCCTCCCCCGGCTTGGGCCGGGGTGGGGTCAAGTGTAGCACTGAAGCCTCCCTTTCTCTCTGGTAAGAAGTGAAGAAAAAAAAGTTTAAAAGACTGACTACTTGGACGAGAAACCGCTGCAGAGAAATTCCAGCAAAGAGATAAAGGATTTCCAAGGTCGAAGCTGGCAGCCGGAGGAGAGAGAAGAAATTCAAAGGGGGGAGAGCTGTTTCTTCCTTTTTCGCTCTCTCTCCTCAGCAGGGAAAAGACTGAAAAGTAATCCCTGATACTTGTAAAATTTGTTGGAGTAAGGAGACCCCCCATGTGGCTCACAAAGGAACCTGTGGATGTACCAAAGAAAATCGAAACTTCATGAAAAGGACTGAGATGAGGCAGAGTCCTGTTGAAGACTTTGTGACCCTTGAAAGGGATGATGCTTATACCAGAGTGAAAATGGCTTGAATAAGCTTGGGATCCGTGTGTGTGTGGATCCATACTGCTATTGAAGATTCATAACTTTAAGAAAGAGAAAGAATCTCATGCTGGAGCGAGACGGCCCATGTGAGATGTTGGGATCCGTGTGTGTGTAGATCCGTGCTAAACCCATGCTGAGAAGTCTATCAAGGACTGTTTCTCCCATGGGGAGGGACCTCCATAGGGAAACAGGGGTGAACTCTTAAGCCATTATCCCCTGTAACCCTGTGGTGAAGATCCATAGTAAGCAAGTGTCCCCTTGCAAGCCTATGGAAGGAAGACCCTTCAGGACCTGGGTAACCCCCAGCCTTTGGTCTTAGCCCAGGAGGGGGGTAAGCCCAGCCCTGGAGGCCGACACAGAGCGAGAGAGAGAGAAAGAAAAAGTTCCAGCTGCAACGAGAATACTACTGCTACTGAAGATTTGCTACTGGAGAGAGAAAGCTGGAACTCCGAAAATGGAGATTGAAACCACTTCTCCTCCTTGGACTGGTATAAAGGGGGGAGGAGTATTTCTGTAAATATATAACACTTTAACTTGAATAGAAATTGTTGTAGATATAATTCTTTAGTTTTTAATTTATTAGTAGTTTTTGTTTTACTAGTAATAAATGTTTATACTATTTTCCCCAAATCCTGTCTCTCTTTTGTCTGCAAAAACCTTCTCTCAACTAGTAGTAATTGTGTGGGGGGTGGAAAGCAAATTAACCCAAAGCAAAACCACGACAAGAGGTCACCTGGTCCAACCCCACAGGCCAAGCACAGTCACTGCAGCTCCCCATGTGACACGGACACTGCTGCCAGAAGAACCTGCCTTGTCCTCCTCCCTTTCTCAAGCACTTCACCCACCGTGTTGCTCCACACCCTGATGTCACCATTACACTTCAAGTGTTCCACAGCTTCTCTCTGTCCCAGTCTGGGTTACAGCCAAGGGGACAAAGCTTAAATATTTCCTGATGCCTCCCAGCCTTGCGAGAGCCCTTGGCAACCCCTTCCACAGGCTCTCCTACACTGTCCCACCCCCAGGCCTGTTTCTTTGCAAGCCATTTCTCTTTCTCACTCTGCTCTCATGAGTCCCCTTCCATGGCTCAGTCCTTTAAGGGGTGCTGTGCCCCCAGAAGATGCTTTTCAAAGCCCAAGGGAAGGCTTCACTCCCTGTTACATTTTTGCACTGGCCAGATGGGACTGATAAAGGGCGAGTGAGCCTTCCCAACCAATCATTTTCTCTCCAGTCACCGATCAGCTCATGGAAGGGAACCAGAAAGTTCTGGTGGGTGTGATATTGTCCTTGGAGATCTGTCAGAGTGGCAATTGGCACACTGGTTGCCCTTTGAGCTGCAGCAACCCCACAAGGGAAGGCTCTTCTGAGGACGCAGGCAAGGGAAACAGCTGTTTAATCTTCTCCCTTCTCCAGGCAGCTCTGCCAAAGGCCCACTGGTTCCATGATGGGTCCCTGACACCCTCACTGGAGTTGTTCTCTGACAAGGATGAACGGAGACTCCAGGCCAGTCACAACAGGGAGCCTTGGCCAATCCTTCCCAGCCAGACCATCCTCAGCTTCCAACACAGACAGTCCATGGGATCCTCTCATCCCTCCAGAAAAAAAGATGGATTCTGCCCCTTTGTCATTGGATGTTTCAGAGCTCACTCTGCACCAGTGCCCACAAGAAATTTATGTTTGTGTGCAGCTGATGGGCCAAACCACTGATCCCACACATCCCAGGAACCCTCAGTATCCCTTTCTGAGGCCGGGCTGACCCTGCTCCTGCTCAGAGTATTGATTTCTGGGGTTTGTTACTGCAAAACAGAAGTGCCTTGAGCAGGGTCAAAAGCGAGACCAGCCCTTCTCCTCTGCCCAACAGACACTGGAGCAGGAGTTGTCCTGCAGAAATGCTTTTGGCCTTTGGTTTTCCTTCCAGTTTCTGGACCTGAGCTTCCAGTCTCCAGGGAGGTTCCCCATCCCACTCCCTACTGTTCAAGCCTCAGTCCCACAGACAGAACCTCGGGGTGACACATGGGCTATGCCACCAACACCTTTTCCTGGAGCAGAAAAAGGTCAGCTCTTCCTGGCTGAGACAGCGGTTGGTAGGAGAGGGGAAGATATCCTTAAACGCTGAGACATCTGGTGAGACACAGCCCCGAGGGAGGCAGTGGGGTTCCCATTTGGTTCCTGCACTGACTGGCCAATCCACCTGCCCTGAGAGCCTCCAAGCCTGCCTAGCTTGTTAACCCCAGGCACGTGTGTTCAGCTGGTGTGCTATGCCATCCCCCTGACTGGCATCTCCAAGGCAGCCTGAACCGCTCCTCTGTCAGTCTTCCTCAGTGATGACCCTGTGGACAGTTCCTTAATTCCTGTCAAGATGAATTCAGCACACTAATGATGTCATGGCACATGTGCATCTGGGCAACAATCCCCCACTGGCACACTCTGCCAGTCTCTAAGAAATGGGGCACAAAGCAGAAAGGGTCCAGAGGAAAATCTTCCCAGGCACTGCTGCCTCCCTGGGCAAGTTCCAGAGCAAACAATCAAGGCGGTTGCCGGGAATGTTTCCCCAGCTGCCTCACAACAGATCTGTTCTGTCTCCACAGTGTTCCGGAAAGGGAATTATTTTCCACTCCCACGAGCTGCTGGATGGATTTGGAAGGGGATGGAGATTGGGAAGCACAGCTTGAATGACTGTGGCACATATCAGACAGAGAATGAGTTTCCAGAGGAAGCATGGCACCCCGTTTGAAGATCAACAGGGGATTGGGAGACACAGGATCCACCTCAAGAAGTGGGACACAGGTGTTTGAGGCAACCTGGGAAGGAGGGATTTAAACTAGGAAAGACATGGGAAGGGCAGAATTCTGGAGACCACCCAGGCAGCAAGACAAGGCTCCAGTGGGGAAACTTCCAGGACAATCCAGCAACCCCAAGGCCTGACAAAGGGGTGTCCTCTAGCAGCCCTCCTGGCAAACAGACCCTCTCCAACACCTCAGTGAAGTGCCTGGAGAGCAAAGCATGAGGTAGAGAAAAACACAGAGATTTAGAGATCCTGTGTGGTTGGGAGGCCTTGATCTCCCAGAGAGATGGTGAGATGGCTCCAGGGTTGGAGTGTTGTCACTAGCAGCTTCATGGTTTTTAGCAAGGCCAGGAAGGGGAGCGGTGGAGTTGCCCCTTCTGGAATAGAAACCCAGCCCTGAGGAATCTCTGACCCAGGACAGCACTGAAATGGTGGAAGACAGACTTTCCTGCGCTCAGGGGGGATTTGATTTGAGATCTCCTGGGCCCACTTGGCCTCCACAAGTCTGTAGACTCTGTCAGATGCCTTTGGGAGAACTGAGGAAGACACCACAGGGAGGCCATTGCTGGTCATCTTTGAAAGGCTCTGTCAGTCAGGAGAGGGGCCTGAGGGCTGGAAGAAAGCCAGTGTCACCCCACTCTTCCAAAAGGGCAAGAAGGAACAAGGGAGCTGCAGGCCCACCAGCCCATCCCTGGACAGGGGCTGGAATGGCTCATCCTGGAGGCCATCTCTGAGCACATGGGTGACAGGAAGGGGATCAGGAGTGGTCAGCATGGATTCACCAAGGGCCAATCTTGCTTGACCCACCTGATTGCCATCTAGGATGGCACAGCTGGCTGGCTGGATGAGAGCAGAGCTGTGAGTATTGTGTGCCTGGAGTTCAGCAGGGCTTTGGGCACTGCCCCCACCTCTGGGCTCCAGCCTGTCCTGAGGGCAGCAAGGGAGCCCCAGGTGTGTGGAGTGCCCCAGGACCTGCTCCTGCCCGTGCCCCCAGCTCTGCCAGGCCTGGGGGGAGCCCAGGTGTCCAGGCTACCTTAACCTGCCCCCTCACAGACTGCCTGGATCAGACAGGGCTGGAAAGCCCCAGGATTGGGGAATGGCTTCCTGCTGCCTCAGGCCATGGGTAAACAGGGCTTATCAGAGGGGCTGGGAGGAGAGAAACACCCCTCCTGCTGACAGGGGAGCTCTGTTTGCTCAGTTAGGTCCAAGCGGCTGCCTGAGGACAAGCGCCCTCTGCACCCTTTCCCTCTGCATGGCCACATCCTGCCCAGGGCCAGTGCTGGCATGGGCCCATGGCCCTGGAGAGACACTGTGTGGGGCCTGTGGAGAGCTGTGGCCAAGACCCAGCCAGGGACAGAGCTGGATTTGGAGCCTTGTTGGGGATGGGGTCCCTTGGATGCTTCCCCTTGGGGGCAGCTCTGCAGAGCAGGACCCAGGTGATGTGGGTGGCCCCAGATGTGACAAAGGGAGGGCCAGGGTAGAGAATCTTCCCCTCTGGTCTCTGTTCTGGGGCTGGAAACTGGATCTGTTTGGGGCCTGCAGTGCTGGGAAATGGGGTGGGCTGAATCTGGGAACTGCCACACCCACACAGTGCCCCAAGCCTTGTCTCCAGGTGCCCAACATTCCCCAACGCTTCCCAGTGTGTCCAGTGCCTGGAGATCCCAGTCACCTGTCTGTTCCTATGGCCCATGTCCCCCACTGTCCTCCCACCTAGGGATCCTTTCCTGGATCCTGGTCAGTGCCAGCCCTCTCCTTTCCCCAGGGGGCCAGAGTGAGAAAACTGTAGTCAGACACTTCGACTTTGGGGCTGGGCTCAGTCCAGGAGTGTCCCAGAGGGAAAGTTCTGGGATAGGAGGGGCACCAGGACATGGGGGAATCGGGCTCTGGGGGCTGTTGGTGGATGGATCGTGTTGTTGTGGGGACTGTCCACACAGGGTATCCAGCTGCTTTCAGCTTTCTGCCCATCCCTCTTTTGCACCCCCCGGTGCCTGGGCCATTCCAGGGGCAGCTGACCCGTGCAGGAAGCTGGATGGATGCCGGGGAAGGTGGCTGGATCCGTGATACATGCAGGATGGACTCTGTGCCAGGGCTGGGCTTGTGGCCAGGGCTGGGGTCTGTGCTCAGCTGGGATTTGCCCTCTCGGGGAGGGCGCAGGGAGGAGTCCCAGGAGGGATAAATGTGCTCCTCCCCTTGTGCAGCCTCACCCAGCGCTCCCCAGGGCCAGAGGAAGATGAAGGTCACTGTGCTCAGCGTGGCCCTGCTCTTCATCATCCTGCTGAGCCCCCCGGCAGATGCCTGGATGGGTTTCCCTTCCCACCGGGATCACTTCAGGGATGGATTCAGGGATGGGCTCAGGGACGGGTCTTGTCGCCCTGACTTTTGCTCTGGCGCAGGATGGGATCACGGTGGTGAGCAGGAAAATATTTGTCTTGTCATCTCCCTTTCACCATCCAGGATCCCCTCCATTGTTCCCTCAGATTTTCTTTCTCACACGAGAGTGCAGCCACGGGCGGGGTGAGGACACCCGTGTCCTCCCACAGGCCCACAAGGGCCAATCCTGATCAACTCTTTGCTCTCCTTCCCCAGACCATCATCCACACAGGTTGGGGTTCCAGCATCCTGGTAAGTCCTGGAGTTGGGGGACATGCAGTGTGGGAACTGGGGGGCAGTTTGGTCCCCCCACCCCTTACTGAGACTGTGGACACCCCAGGACCTCTCACTGTCTCTCCACAGGAAGGCATCATTGGGGGAGAAACAAATGGCCAGGTGGGTACCAGGAGTTGTTCTGGACCCAGACCCTCCTCTCTCATGGCCATGACCCTCCAAGGCACCCCAATGCACCCCAGCGTTCCCCTTTCTCAGGGCCCCCACTGTAATCCAATCCATCCTAGTACACTCCAGGATACACTCAGGGCATCATTTTCCCTCCATTTCCTCCCCACTTTCCCCCCAGTCCTTTCCCTTTCCCATTGCCCATGACAGTGGTGTCCCCAAATCCCCTTCCTTGACACCTCGTCCAGTCCCTCAATTTTTATTCCGTGCCCCTTCTGCCTTCCCCCGCCATCCATGTCGCCTCCACTGGAATTCCTTCCTCCTCACCTGCATCCCCCACAGTCAGTCCCTTTGACATCCCCATCCCCATCCCTCGGAGGCCCCAGTTTCCCCTAGTTTAACGCCTCAGGGTCCCCTCCAATCTCTTACTGGAATTAGGGACAGTGACACCTCACGTCTCTCCACAGGGAGAGATCAGAGCCAGTCAAGCGAAGAGGTCTGAGGTGGGTACCCCAAGTTCTGCTGTGCCCAGATCCTCCCCTGTCATGGCCACAATGCTTCAGGGCATCCCAGTGTGCCCCAGTATGCCCCAGTACACCCCAGTGTATCTCTAACCCCACCTTTCTTCCCAGCCCCCCGTGGCTGACTAGGTGGAGCTGCCTCTCCAGGTGAGAAATAATGGAGGGTCCTCTTCCCCACAGAGTGTCCTGGAGGGGGTCCTGGGGAATCCCTGAGCTCTTCAGGGTGGGCAGAGCTTGGGGAAAGCAGAGGGACACGAAGGGGGCTGTCCCTGATCCATGCCCAGGGTGAACTGGACAGAGCTGCCTCCAAGTGTTTCCTTGCACTCAGGGGGCTCCGCAGACCCTCAGGGTCACTGTGAGGGCAGTCAGGGGCTCTGAGAGATTTCAGGGCATTCAGGATGGGAGGCTCTGGGGGACCCACAGATCTGGAGAGCCAAGTCCTATCTCAGGTATATCCAGGGTTCCAATTCCCTTCTTCTGCCCCAGGTCCCTGCAAAGAGACAGGACAAGGCCCCTCTCATGTGCTGGTGGACACCAGGGGTCCCATTTTGGGCTGTCTTTCAGGATTGGAACTGGTGGTGACACCCATGTCCTGTCTCCCTCCAGTGGTATGAGGGTATCTCTGGAGGACCCCCCTCATCCCCGGAGTGCCCTGGGAGTTTCCCTGGAATGATCAATAAACGAACCCCTTCAGCAAAGCAAATGCCCTGTATGTCCATGTGTGTGTTCCCACGTCCATGTGTGTGTTCCCACATCCATGTGTGTATTCCCACGTCCATGTGTGTGTTCCCACATCCATGTGTGTGTTCCCACATCCATGTGTGTCCCCATGCCTATATGTGTGTTCCCTCCCCACTCCAGCTCCTGCACACCCAGTGCCTCTCTGGCCACATCCCCACCGTGAGCAGAGTGGCTCAGGGGGTTTCTGGGGGTCTCTGCACACGAGATCCCCCTCACACTCTTAAGGGAACTTCCCACTCTCACCACTCCAAAGACTCCCTGGCAGTCACTCTCCCACCAGCCCACACTTACACTGCTGACACTGAGGCCCAGCAGCAGCATCTCCAGTATCCTGAAGGGTTTCCTGTCACTCCCCACCCCCCTCACTCTTACAGTCAGACCAGGTTTCCTCACTGCTTCCACCCCAGGTTTGCCATGGCAGAGTCTTTGATGTCTTAAAAACAATAAAACATTTTATTTCTTGTGAAGAAACACAAAAACAGCCCAAGCTGGTGCCTCCAAGGAAGGACCCCTAACAAAAAACTCCATGGGGTTTTATCTCCTCACAGTCCAAGCACACCAAATGCTCTTTCTGCTGAGTCCTGGGCTCCTGCCACGTCTCCAAGTGTCCGGTCCCTTGGCTGCTCCAGGACTGGCAGCTCACGGCCTTTTGTCTGAGGCCCCTCACCCAGAGCTCATCTCACAGTTTCAGCTGCAGCTGCTTCCTGAAACACCTGCATCCAAGGGATTCCTCAGCCCCTGGGCACCATGAGGCCCCCAACAGTGTCCCAGAGTCCCTTTGGTTCCTTGAGGCCCCCCGGTGTCACAGGGCCCCTTTGCTTCCATGAGTTTCAGGCACTGAAAACTGGGAAACAAACTCTCCAACCCATTTTTGGGTTAGAAAGCCCACATTACTTTATTCAGTGTGCTAGGTGCATGAAGATAGCTCCATAAAGCATGCACACCCAGCAACCTCACAGACCACTTTATCTTCATGAAATTAATAGTAATGGCATTTCTATTACATACTCATTACCTTTCCTGAATACATGCATATGTACTAATTACTTCCATGGACTTACTTGGACATGGCTCCAGATCTTCCAATAAATCTTTTCTCCATGAGAGTATCTCAAACATGTGGTCATGTCATAATGTACTTCTCTTACCATTCTTCGCTCTGACACACAACCTAAGATATTTGCAAGTACATGTTAATCACTGATATAGGGAAATAAGGAAGCTAGGGCTGGCACAAGGCTGTTGGTCACAGAGGTAAGGATCAAACACTGTTGTACTACAGTTAAAGGAATTTTCCCACATCTTTCCCCACTGCTGCATAGACTCTGTTTTCAAAAAATATAACTACTTTGGTAATAGTCTGTGCTGGTTTCAGCTGGGGTAGAGCTGGATTTCTTCCCAGTGGCCGGTACAGGGCCATGTTTTGGATTTGTGCTGAACAGAGGGTTGGCAATACGGGGATGTTTCGGTTATTGCTGAGCAGGGCTTACACAGAGCCAAGGACTGCTTTTCAGAGGGCCAGGCTGGCAAGGAAGTTGGGAGGTTGTGAGGAGACACAGCTGGGACAGGTGACCCAAACTGACCCAAGGGATATTCCAGACCAGATGACATCATGCTGAGGATATAAAGTGAGAAGAAGGAAATGGAGGTTTTGGAGTGATGGCATTTGTCTTCCCAAGTAACCATTCTGCAATGGTTGCATGATTTCATGAGGTTCTTCAATGTAAGGCTCCTTTGGTTCCCTGAGGTTCCACAGGGTCCCAGATTTCCTTTGGTTCCATGAATCTCTGCCATATCACAACGCCCCCTTGACTTAATGAGGTTTCTCACAGGATTTCTTTGGTTCCATGAGTTTCCACAGGGTCACAATGGCCCTGTGATTCCATGATGTTCCAGTGTCCCAGGGTCCCTTTGTTTCCACAGCTTCTGCAGTGTCTCAGGATCCCTTTGGTTCCATGAGGCCCTGCAGTGTCAAAGGGCTTTTAATTAGATACGAGGGGAAGAGGCACAATCTCAGGTTTGTCCCTGGAAAGCTGTGGGAGAATATGAAAAACTTAAAGGGACAAGGTACCTGTGAGGGCCCTCTGCAGTGACTCTGAGATGGAGCAGCCGCACTGGAGCACACCTGATGTCTTACAGAGATGAGCCAGGGACTCCTGGGATAATAGAAGCCAACGGGGAAACATCGGAGAAAGTCCCTCATAGCCAAAGGGCAATTAAGAGGGAACTCCTAGATCAAGCACAGGCAGCCAAAGACACAATCACTACACAGGACTGGAGCACAGTATCCCTTTGCATTCGCACTGGGATATTGTCTCCATCAAACATTTCTCTTGAGTGCTTGTACACCAACACAGGATGGGGAGCAAAGAGGAGGAACCAGAGACCTGTGAGCAGTCCCAGGGCTTTGATCCCACTGTGATTCCAGAGCCGTGCTGGGACAGCTGCTGTGACTGGAATGTTGTCATGCAGAGCCCCACACTGCTCAGGACAGACAGAGCAGGAAGGGGCCATGGTAGAATTGCGTGGATGTGAGGCAACACTTGGAATGTTCCGAGCTCTGCCTTGGTGAGGATGATGAGCGAGTCAGACCTATTGCAGGGGGCAGAGGCTGAAACCTATTTCTGAGCAAGGGAGAGGGGCTGGAGCCCCTTTGGGGATAGGGGAAGGACTGGAAACACCCAGTCTCAGACCAGGGGGAGGCTCTGGAAAGCCAGGGGACCCCCAAGAGCCCCTGTGACTGAAGCCCATACTGAGAATCCTTCACTGGGAGCATTTGTGACCCCATACTGGGAACACTGGGAGTACTGCTGACCCTAGACTGGGAGCACTGCAAGTACTGGTGTCTCAGTTCATTGAGACACAAGTGTTTTGCTGAGGATGAGTTATGAGGAAGACCCAAACTCCTCCCTCTAAGCAATTGTAAATTTGAAATAAAGAGGCTCCAATTGAGACAGTGTGGAAAAAGGGAAAAAAACCCAGCCTTTTATTAAAAGATATATGTGTATTGGCAGAACAACAAAAGAACACAAATAAAACAACCAAACAATAATCCTATACCCCAAAATAATCCCCTTCAAAACAAACAAACAGTTCAGTTTGTGTCCGTTTGTGCAATTCTAACCACAGCCAGCAAGAGGCGCTGTTGGATCACTGGTCGCCACCACACGGGAACCCCCCCCCACTCCTCCTCCCCCTCCTCCCAGGTGTGCTGGAGAAGCCGAAAATGGAGATCTTCCCTCCCCCTCACCGGAAAGGGGAGAAAGGAGGGAAAGAGGGAAAAAAAAGCTCTTTCCAAGAGGAACTCACTGTCTACAGCTGGAAAGGCGTGGCATGGCTTCTCATCTCCTTCGATGTGCACAAGAACCTCTGCCAAAGAAGAACGGGAACGGAGGAGGGAAAGGAGGTAAGCTTCTTCCCAAATAGTTCCTCTCCAATGAAAACCCAAGCAGGTTCTGGGCTGGGTAGAACTGAGCTAGCCAGGCAGCCAGGCTGAGAACAAAACCACCTCGGAGCTCCTGCCACCCAGACCTTGTCCCAGCTCAGGTAACAACGAACTCCCTGCTGTTTCCCAGGAGAGGGAAAAAAAAAAAAAAAAAGTAAAAACTAACTCCTCACACCTCCCCACAGACAAGATCGTGAGGTCCATCAAGTTGGAATGTAGCTTTGCTAGCCACTTCATTTGTGTTACTCCATTGCCCAAGGCACAGCAAACTTGCCCATTCAACATGGCCTTTACACAGTGGACAGGAAGAAAGGAAAATTCCTACTTAGTTTCCCAAAACAAGCAAAGCCATGACAACTGGTGACTCCATACTGCAAGCACTGGGTGCGCTGGGAACCCTGGGGATCCCCTACTGGGAGCACTGGGAGGCCTGGTGACCCCATACTTGGAGCACTGGGATCCCTGGAGCCCACAGTAGGAGCAGTGGGAGAGCCCTGGAGGCCAAACTGGCAGCACTGGGAGTACTTGTGACCCCATAGTGGTGTGACTGGTGCCCATAGGAAAGCCATACTGGGAGCACTGGGAACCCTTGTGTCTATACTGGGAAGCACTGGAAGTACTGGTGCTCATACTGGGAGCACTGGTGACCCCATACTGAGAGAACTGGAGACTCCTATATTGGAAGCCCTGACGCCCATACTGGGGCAATACTGGGAGCCCTGGTGGTCATTCTGAGGCCATCCTGTAGGAAATAAATAAGGCGATTTTATTACAAGCAGGAGTTTCCATAGTTGCCTCATGTCTAGATGCCTGGAAGTTGTTTTGTTTGGGGAGTTGAGGAGTCATTTGGGGTTTGGGGCTGCTTACCGGTACTTACTACAGTTACTTACTGCTGCTTACAGGTCTGCTTACAATTACTTATTGCTGCTTACAGTTCCCTACAGCCACGGTGTGAAGGTGGGCTGGAAAGCATTTTGGGCAGGGAGACCAGGCTGGGCTCACTGCCAGGGGACCACAGGGCTGGGACAGGGAAACAATACGATAGGTCAGGAAAGACAACCACTGGAGTGACGAAGGAAGGTATGAGCTGGCCCTGAGAGACCCAATCGAGTTCAAGAACAGGGCTATATCGCCTTTTAAGGAAGAAAAGGAGTGGGGCTTGCCATGGGAGGAGCGAGGGAGTGGTTATGTAAATCAAGAGACCTTTAAAGGACTCATCCCTCCCTCTCAGACTCTGGCACGGGGCTGACTGCACCCCGTGTGCTGAAAATGAAGTTCTTTGTTTCACTTTGTTTGGCCATCTTTGAAAATTTAACTGGAGATATTTCTCACAATCCTTGTGTCACTGGTGCCTGTCCTGCTCCTTACTGGTGCTGTACTGGTGCCCCTATGGGTCCATACTGGCCCACACTGGTACCACGGTTGTGGGTACTAGTCCCAGACTGGTCCGGGATGTGATGCCAGGAAAAAGGCAGCAATAGTAAAACCCAATAGCTACAGGTGCTGCTAAGCCAGTATTTCTTTATTTCAGCGCCAGACGCACGGGCGATAGCTCCACATAAGTTTCAAGGGATCAGGGAAAGATCCATAAGTCGCAGGGGACGCCTGCGCAGGATCTGGGCTGGCAAGGTATTATCTTGGAGACGTCCGGAGATAGCCAGACCCTAGGTTATAATGTTGGTTGTTTTGATAATGGAAAGGGAATTAATATTTTTCCTTGTTCTTGGACTTACACTTGTTGATATGGGAATAATACTGTTAGTCTTTGTTGTTTATGAATATTATTATTGCATTTGTAATTAGGAAGAATAAGTTATTGGTTGATCTAATAAAGAGGAGTACGTTAGAAGATAATATGGATGAAGATTTAATAAGACATATTGTAGATTCGGGGGAAGTGAGACCTTCCTTGTATCAATTTTTTGAAATAGAGAAGGAAAATCAAATAATTAAGTCACATTATACTTGGTGGGGTCAAAGGGTGCCACCATTATCAGGAGGGGCGGGAGTATATAAATCAGGAGGGAAATATTACTATTTGGCTTGTGATCTATATAATAATGAATCAGAAATAATAGCTCCGCCTCTCATACCTGATTTGATTCCATGCCTTAAACACCCTCTTTCAAGTCACGGTTCTTGGGTTAAAATCAAGTGTCATTGTTGTTTACAATATTGGTTCTGTCACTCTGCATTTCGATACTATTTCTGTAAAAAGTGTATTTCAGATTGTAATCGGGGTCCCTATAGAAGGAGACTATTTGAACAAGTTGAGATAACAGGATTAGTTTGTGGTTGGGAGTTAAAAATTCATGAGAGTTGCTGGATTCTGGAATCTGAGTGGGAAAAGGAAGTACAGAGATGTGGTGAAAGATTTAGTTGGAAAAGGAGCAAGCAAGATGGGGCAGAAATTGTCTAAAGAAATTCCTGAGAGGGGTCCTTTGGGGTGTATATTAGCACACTGGAAAGACATAGTAGGTAGTTCAAGGGGAAAGGAGAGTAAAAGTACTCTCCATATGATATTGCAATCAGTGGTGGCCGTTATACAAGCTAGACGATGGAGTTAATGGCCCTTAAATGGGACACTAGATTATAATACTATTTTACAACTAATGATGTTTTTAAAGAGAGAAAGAAAATGGAAAGAAGTTCACTTAAAAATCATCCCGAGTGGCAGAGAGATTGTAATTTTAATGCCCCACAGGACCCTTTGGTGTTAGCCCTAAAAAGAGACTATAAGAAAGGCAAGGGAAAGTTGAAGAAGTGTTGTTTGGCATGTAGTGTTGGTCAGCGGTGTAAAAATAAGGACAAGATGAGGTTAGGAGAAGAAGAAGGAGATGATTTATGTCATGCACGATTTGTCACAGACAGACAGAGGGAGTCAGAAAAGGAGGACGCTGAAGAACCAATAGCAAGCAGAACTTGGAGTGCAGTGTTACAAGCTCCCTTAAGGCAGGCAGTGAGTCCCGCGGGAGAAACAATACTTATTAAGATTCCATTTTCTATTGTGGACTTAAAAGCCTGGAAAAGGGTTGCTAAAGATTATAGGAAATCTGTGCTAAAGCCAATCCAAAGGTAACAAAAGGTGTACAACTTGGACAGATAGGCAAAGGAAATTTGCCAGGAAGGCACTGGCAAATTGATTTCTCAGAACTCCCTAGAAAAAGGGGGTATCGGTATCTTTTGGTACTAACAGATACTTTTTCCGGTTGGCCAGAAGCCTTTTCTACTAGAAAGAATGGAGAAAAAGATGTAACCAAAGTGTTGATACAGGAAATCATTCCACGATTTGGGGTCCCTGAAATGATATCCTCTGATAGAGGATCACATTTCACTGCAAAAGTCATACAAATGGTAAGCAAAGTTTTGGGAATTGATTGGCAACTACATACTCCCTATTGACCTCAAAGCAGTGGGTAGGTAGAAAAAATGAACCACCGAATCAAAAATCAAATTGTGAAGTTAGGGCAAGAATGCAATTTGCCCTGGCCACAAGCATTGCCTTTAGCTTTGTTACGAATTAGAACAAAGCCAAGGACTAAAGAAAAGCTAAGTCCATATGAGATTCTGTACAGTCAACCTTTCCCAGTGCAAACAGGTACCTCCAGTCAAGTTGGGGAAGAAAGCCTAGGCTGCTATATTATAGAACTGGGAAAGCAACTTCGCAAAATAGAAAAACAGGTGTATAGTACTTGAGAGAAAACAGGTGTATAGACTAGAGAGTCCAGTTCACAATATACAACCCGGAGATTTTGTTTATTCAAAGTGTCTTACAGGCTCAACACTGGAACCACAGTGGAGAGGACCTTTCCAAGTTCTGCTTACCTCATGCACGGCTGTTAAAATCACCAAACAAGAGCCTTGGATCCACCACTCCTGAGTTAAGAGAACAGCCGGAGCTGCATGGAGAGCTGAAAATCTTGGGCCCAGAAGGATTTGATTCCGCCAGACATGAAGCTCTTACTTGTGGTGGGACTAATTTCAATTTATTCTGCAGGGACAGGAACCTATGAATCGCATAGGCCACTTACCCGGACCTGGGAACTGAGGGACACAGTCACAGGGAAAATATTGACTGTAAACAGAACATACACACAGCCACGTTTAACTGCAGATTTATGTGCCTTAGGAATTTTGCCAAATAAACCTTCTCCAAATGTCGCTAGGGGTGGGAGAACAGGAGTTAGGGCAAGATGTGGGATCTTATAGGATGAAATTAGCTTCCAAACAATTCAGTTTTATGCTTGCCTATCAACAGGACAACCTGAATGTCACGAACAGGAGCAATATTATTGTGCCTTATGGGGATGTGAAACTGAGGCTTCATGGACACACCACGATCCTTTTATTGATATTAGATGCAGTCCACTACCTAAGTGTAGGGAAATTGGAAAATGCAACCCTATTCAGCTTACTCCCAAAATTTGGGGAAATTATGGCTCACTGTGGGATACCGGAAAATCATGGGGTTTGCGATTTTATGTGTCCAGGCAAGATCCAGGGGTAGTGCTTACTCTACAAAAACATTCACCCAGTAGAGAAAGTAGTTTCCCTGTTGGACCAAATCAGGACTTATTAAACAGGCAGGAACTTCTAACAAGCCCTTCCCCCACAGTAGAAGAAGTATCAAACCTAATAACCAGCACTTACCGATTTTTAAACCAAACAAATCCAAACCTGACAGCAGATTGCTGGCTATGTTTGAATCCTAGGCCTCCATATTATGTAGGACTAGCTAGGGAAGCTAAGGTTGGGGATCTTAAAACCAAAAATGTTACTGCAGGATGTATTGCCTCAGGCCCAAAACTAACTTTAGGGGACGTGCAGGGCACAGGATTGTGTCTAACAACCCTCCGATCGCAGGTCCCTTATAAAAACTGCAGCACCGTCCATCGGGTAAATGCAACAGAAAAGATGACTTACCGTGCTCCACCTGACACATGGCTGGCATGTAGTTTTGGATTGAACAGGTGTGTATACTCTGCCTGTTATAAGTAAATTGAAACTAGGCTGAAATATAGCAATAAAAATTTATTGAAGATTTATATAAAAAGCAAATAAGCAAAGCAGCATGCTGGGTAGCCAGGGAGGCCCTTGGTCCACTCACAGCACGCAAGCACAGTAAGCAAAAACAGTAACTTTTATTCCCTTATCAGTTCCCCTCCCATAGTCACTTGTTCTCCTTCTATTGGATCCGAGTTTGCGGGTCTGGTTCTGGTTGGCTTCCCTGCAGGCCCGTTTCAGTTGCCAGGTGCTTTCCTTGAGGCCTAGTGTGTAGCTTATTGTGTAGGTATCTCCAGATGTCCATTTTGGATCCTTTGTATCGTTCTCGTTATCCTTGTCCTTCCCTTCATTACTTTATGCGTGTGCTATGAGACAATAAGCTTTTTAGAAAAATAAGATACAAAAATACTTATTCAGCAAGGCACAATAATTTGTCTTTCTAGCTTAAGAACTGCAAGCTGCATGAACCCTTCAGCAACTTACAGTCTCCCAACCTTAACAGAACAGTGATTCTAATAATATATATATGTATATAAGAATATAACATGCAATACAATTTAATGAGTAAACTACTATTACTAATTTGATAAGTAAATTAAACTACTGCTACTACTTATTACATGCCCAATTTATGGATATGGGAGGTTATAAAAAATCTGGAGATTTTTGTATCTTAGTACTAATCCTTCCCCAAGTTTTTTTCTACGATGGAACAAGTGGGCGAGAGCATCTTACATACCATTAGAGCAAAAAGGGCGATTCCCATCCTAATACCCATCCTAGTAGGAGCTGGAGTAGCTGGCTCAGCAGCACTAGGAGCTTCTGCTTTAGTGGTGCAAAATAGCAATTTTAAAGCACTTATGAGCCAAGTATCACAGGATATTGGATTTTTAGAAAACACTATTGGATGCTTAGAAAGGCAAGTTGACTCATTAGCTGAAGTAGCATTGCAAAACAGGCGAGGAATAGATTTACTCTTTGTGAAGCAGGCGGGATTGTGTGTTGCTTTAGGAGAACCTTGCTGTTTCTAAGCCAACCAATCAGGAGTAATTAGGGAGACCTTAGCAATGGTTGGAAAACACTTTCAGGATAAGTATGCCACTGACTCTGGAAACCAAGGTCTTTTCCAATCATGGTTTAACACCTCCCCTTAGCTAACCACTTTATTATCAGCTGCGGTAGGGCCAATTTTGTTGTTTGTTACTATATTAACTGCTGGGCTGTGCATAATAAAATTTGTAACCAAGCACTTTAATGATGCTATGCACGAAGCTAGAAAACTGCATTATAGACATTATTACCCACTGGAAAAACAAGACAGATTAGCAGAAACTTCACAAAAGAATTTACTAAGGATTTAGAAAAGGGGGGAAATGACTCGAGAATGTAAGTGGATAAAATTGATATTAGAATATAAATAGAAAAGAAGAATAGTCATGTTTAAGTTTAGTGATTATGTATTTAGTAAAAGAGTGCTGAAAGAATAATAACCATTGTCTAAAAGTTGGACAGCTGGGAAAGGGAGTAGAATAATGGGGTATAGTGTTCTGTTTGTAACTAGGAGACCAGATCATGAGGGATGCTGTCATAGACCCTGTGAGGAAGACACACGGCCTTCATCCATACGACCAGCCGAGATGACCACCAGAGAGACTCAGAGCATATGCAACCAAGCAAGACGGAACTAACTGGACTTATTTGGGAGGAGGGGGAGGAGAGAGGGGCATTACCCATTATGTAACCACTAAATAACTTATAAATACTGTTGCTTAGCTGTTGATTGGTCAAGTGTGTCTTTGGAGGCCCTAGCCCCCCCACACTCCCAGTGATGAATAAACATACCTCTCTACTATCATCAGTATTGGAGTTTTTCTATCAGTAAATCACTACAAAGGCTATGCAAACTTGGGAAAAGATAGTTTGGTTGTTCTTAATGAGTTTCTGAGGTTCAGCAGAGACTTTCTGTTCAGCAGCATCAGACTCCCAGGCAAGGACTTCTTGGGTTCCTGGGACCAGCACCACTGGGAATGGAGAGCTCGGGGGGCAGCCCCCAGTGCAGGGGCGTTTCTTCAGGGGGGCCTGGGGTGCACTGAAGGCCTCGGGAGGGGTCCTGAGCTGGAGGCAATGTGCAGAATGGAGAAGGGCCTGTGGTTGCAAGAGGGTGTTCTCCATGCTGGTCCCAGACCAGAGCGAGCCAAAAACCAGGCAGAGGGGAATCTCCATTGCTGGGAGCTCCCAGATCCTGAAAGGGCAAACTCAGTGGAGGAAGTTTCGTTCTCTGGGTCCTCTTTTCTGCACGAGCTCTTCTCCTGGGGGAAGACAAGAGCGGAGGTGCCAAAAGCGATGATTTCTTGAGCGAATCTCATACATTTGATGTTATTGAGGGGCAGAGGCCGGGCTCTGTAATGCGCTGAAAGGACATCCTGGAGGCACACGGAGGAGTCTGAACACAGGGCCCTGGGATGTGCTGGAGGGCACCAGGGATGTCCTGAGGGGACATGAGGGCAAAAAGGGGGCCTGGAGGCCCCCCAAGAGCACCTGGGTGCCCAGGACTGAGCTGGGTCTGTGCCCCCAGGGACACCCAGTGCCTCCCTGCCCGGGTGGGGGGTCATTGGGCCCTGTTGCTGGGGGAAGGTGCCCTGTCAACAAGCACTGGGACCCATTGCTAGGGGCAGGTGGCAGGTGACAGGGGGGCCCTTAGTGACACCCACTGCTGCAGGTGTGGTCAGTGTCCCGCAGGACAGCAACAGGGGGGCCTTTGTGACACCCACAGCAGCAGGTGTGGTCAGTGTGCGTTCGGACAGCGACAGGACAGGACGGGAGCACGGAGCTGGCGAGGAGCCCCTGAGCACAGCCCGATTTTCCCTATTTCTCTGGCAGCCCTGTGCTGCTGGGGCGTTTCCCCAAAGTTTCCCCTTGCCCACTTGCAGCCTGTTTATCTCACCCATGGGATGGAGAAGAGACCTCCCTGGGAGGAGGGTGGGGCTCTCCAGGAGAGCAGCTCTCCAGCAGAGCCCTCTGAGCTGCCCTGCGAGGAGGACGAGGCTTCCCAGGAGAGCAGCCCTTCAGCGGTGACCACGGTGCAGCTCCTGAAAATGGGTGAGTGAGGGGCCCTGTTGGACTGGGCAGGGCTGGGGCCCCCAGCACACCCTGTGTGACACCAGGATCACCTTTCCCCAGCACACAGGCAGCGGGCAACAAGGGGCCTGGGAGTGATGCCTGAATGCTGGGGCTGCTCAGGGCTGGACAGCAGCCCCAGCACAGCCTCTCCCAAGGAGGGCAAGGGCAGAGGGGCCCCAGCTCCTGCTCTGGGCTGGCCAAAGGCAGCAATGCTGTGGGACACTGGACCTTTGCTGTCCCTCTGTCCGTAGTTCCTCAGTCCAGGGCACTGAAACTTTGCCATGCCCCAGCCTGGCAGCTCCTCTGCTGGCACCCTCCAGCCAGGAGCCCACGGGAGCTCCAGGAATTCCAGGGGAGCAGGCACGGGACTGGGCAGAGGGCAGATCTTCCTCTGCTTTCCCCTGTGGCCACACCCTTTGCAGCCCTTCCTTCTCTGCCCTCCTTTAGATGCCAGCTGGTTACCTCTGTCCAGAGAGGAACAGGAAGCCCTGGATTTCTTGCGGTCCAACAGCCCCAGCCAGGTAAGCACGTCCAGTTGGACGGTGGCTGTGCCTGGGCAGGCGCTGGCTGGGCAGAGCTGCTGCTCCCACAGGGCACTGCACCCCAGGGCTCTGGTTCTATTGGCCGTGGGAGCGCTCCTCACGCTGCCCACTTGTCTCTGTCCCCCAACTGCAGGACAAGGAGCACAAGCTGCAGTTTCTGGGGAGCATCTGCACCCTGAGCAGAACTGCCAGGGACCGTGGCTGGTGCCTGGATATGTTGTGCCACAGATGTGAGCTGGGGCGGAGGATCAAGGTGAGGGGACAGCTGGAGCTCTGGGAAAGGGGGCAATGCTCCCCGGCATCGGCACCTGTGAGGGCAGTGCTTGAGCAGGGTGAGGGGCTGGGGGCACCGGCTGCTGGCACTGCCAGGTCCCAGTGAAGCTGTGATTGGCAGGTGCTGCTGGATGAGGAGCCCAGGACCCAGATCCGCACGAGGGTGCAGCAGCTCGCCATGATCGCCCTGGCAGGACTGAGGTACCCGCCCATGGATCCCAGAGACCCCTGCCCGGCACTCTGTGCCCACCTGGCCATCACTCCTGGGGACCCCTGCCCCAGCAATCTGTGCCCACCTGCACGAGGCCTCGAGGTGCTGCTCCCAGCACCAGTGTCCAACTGTTCCTTGTCTGTCTTTGCAGCTCTGTGGCCTCAGTGCCGCAGGGCGACAGAGGCCTCCTAATCTCCTGCCTCTGGAGTGTGTTTCGCCTTCCTCCAGAAGCGGAAATGCTGAGCATGGAGGCTTTGCTGTACACTCAGGTAAGTGCTGGGTGAGCTGCAGGAACCCCCAGTCCATCTGGGCTGCTCCTGGCCCCTCTGTGCCGCCCCATGAGCAGAGATGCAAGGCAGGGCAGGGTCTCGCTCTGCTTTCCCACCCTCATCCCTCTGTCCTCTTCCTGGGGCCCTTCCACATGCAGACACAGGCTGCTGTGCCCACAGCAGACTGCCTGGCTCTGGGTGGGCGTCCTGCCCTGTGGGGTTAGATCAGTGCCCCAGGGTGGGGGGCCAGCAGAAGGGCTCTCTGTCCTCCTTGCAGACGCTGAGAGCCGTGGACACCATGCTGGAGGCAATGGTGCTCAACTGCCCTGCCTTCAGAGTCAACGAGGTGCTGCAGGTGAGCGAGGAGGTCTGGCCTTCGCACAGAGTGGGGGTCCCAGGGCTGTTCCTCACCCTGAGGGGTGGTCCCCAGCCCAGTGCTGTGCAAGCAGAGCATGCTGTGGGGAGGTTGCCCACCTGCCCTGGGGAAGCAGGGGCTGGCACCAGGTCCTTCTGCAGCACAGTGGCTGCAAAGGGTGGCACCTGCCCAACCACAAGGGCCTTTGTCCCAGGCCCGTGAGGGACCCCAGGGTTAGGAGCCCCCGAGGCTTTGTTCGAGGTCAGAAGAAGCCTTGAGGACGGTGCGAGTCCGGCCCAGGAGCGGAGCCACGCTGCTGCTGCTGCTGCCAGAGCAGGGGTCTGGTCCCGGGGTTCACCCGCAGCTTCTCTCTGCCCAGGAGCTGCTGGCCTTCACTGAGTCTGGGACAGCAGTTGTGCGGGAGAGGAGCTTGGAGAGGATCTGCATCCTGAGCCATTTGCTGGCCAGCTGCTCCACTCTGCAGGTAAGGACCAGGCACCCTCCAGCCCGGCCATCTCCCCGTCCCTGCGCCCCGGCACGGCTGCGGCTCCGAGGTGCGTGCAAGAGCAGGCTGGGCACAGCTCTGGGGGCTCGCCAGCCTCTGCGCTGAAGGCTCTTGGTTCCTCTCTTTCCACTGGTTCTCTCTGCCAGGAGCCGGCTCTGCCCCCAGCCCTGTGTGGGACAGGACTGCCCAAGCAGCGTGGACAGAGCCCCGGCAGCTCTCCCTGCCGGGGCTGCTGCCCCTCCACCTGCTCTGGGAGACTCTGACCCACCTGTGTCCTGCCCTTGGCACACTGTGCCGCTCAGGGCTTTGGCCCCAGCTGCCTGCCCTTAGCCCTTCTGCTTTTCTGCCTACGCACAGATGGAGATGCCAGTCCTTGGAAAGCTGGTAGGACGTCTCGGCCTCATGTTATCTGAGGAAGAAAAGACCAGCCCTGTGGCTCTGGATGCTCTCTGTGCTCTCTTTAAATTCATCTGTCAGCAGAAACATAAGAGAAGCTGTGGTGGCTGCATCAGCCCCCCAGCAACATCCCCTGATGGGTTTGCTTGTCTTCTGGGCTGTTGCAATGGACCCTTGTTGGGCTTGCTGCAGGCACTACCACATCGCCAGTCCTGCCTCTCCTCTGCTCCTGCCCTACACGCTCTCTCCTGTGGAGCTGAGCTGCCCCATCTGCCCTGAACAGGTCATGTCTCTGCCCTGCAGCACGCCAGCCGTGGGAGCCGTCCCCCCCTCACCACGGTGTCCCTGGGGGCTGCATGCCCAGCTCCAGGTCCTTGGAGCTTCCTGGGCCAGGAGTTCTGGTCACACTTTAATCCGCTGCCCACTCCCTCCTGCTCTAACCACCTCCTCCCCAGACATTCCTACTTCCCAAGGCTTTCAGGGTTTGGTGGCAGCTGGCACAGCTGCTGTGTCTCCCTAACGCCTCCGTGTTTCCCCGCTCTTTAGGCGCGACACTGCCAGAGGGGAATGCACAGCTCCAAGCACTCTGGGAAGCTGAGATCCCCTCCTTGCTGCGTTCACCCAGTGCCAGGGACTTCCTGGAGGTATTGAGCTGCCCCCTTGCTGGGACTTGGCATCTTCAGGGGATGGGTGTTAGCCAAGAATCAGCGGGGCTGCCTTCCTTCCTGACACAGGCCTTTGGAAAACACCTGGGACCTTCTGAGAGGGCAGACATCATCCTCACCACCATTTCAGTGTCACCCTACCCATCGACCTTCAATCAGCAGCTGGCCAGGAGCATGCTGGAGATGGTCAGGGGAGATCCTGACTGGTGGCTGACGGATGTAAGTCTCCTGTGGCTGCATTGTCAAGTCCTTCAGCCCTCTCGGGCCTCCTTCCTCCCTGCCTCCCTTCCTCCCTCCCAAACCCAGGTGTCTGCTCACCTGAAGGGCCCCTTCAGGCAGCAGAGAGGGATGGGAAGGGCCGCTGAGGACGCAGCTGCCCTCCAGTGGCAGCCCCCCCCTCACCTGTGTTCCCTCCAGGTGCCCACCATGGTGAGCCACATCTACCACACTGGGGCAGTCCCGAACACAGCAGCCCAGCACAGCCTCCACTTGCTGCTTCTCCTGCTGGCTGACAAGTGCCCTGGGGAGGTTGTGGCAGCGCTGCTGGAGATGGCTCCACCAGGAGACAGGTACTGGCCCCAACAGCACCCAGGGTGTGTGCCCTGTGGGCAGAGGGACCCCGAGGCTCTCTGGCTGCCAGACCCAAGGAACGCTGCACGTCTCCCCTGAGCAGCAGGGCCCTCCAGCCCCACTGGGGGGTCTTTCCAGCCCCACTGGGGGTCCTCAAGGCCCACAGCAGGCAGAGCTGGCCAAGCCAGCCCAGAGCCAGCACGCTACTGCCAGCCCCACGGGAGACATCCCCTCAGGCCTCTCCTGCCTCCCCAGTCCTGCAGCCCAAGGGCTGCAGGGTGGCCCCAACCGTGCTGCTGTGGCCGAGGCGGCCCTGCTGACAGAGTGCTCTGCCTTGCAGCGAGGCCCTCAGACTGTGGGAGGTGATGTTCGCCGTGCCCCAGACTCTGGAGAAGGTTTTGAAGGAGCTGCACATCCAGCTCCAGGACCTGCAGAAAGGGCTCTTCCGGAACTTCCGTGAGAACACCTGCCCCGCTTACCTGGCTGTGAGTTGACAGAAATAGCCATGGTGCCCTTGGGCCTGGCGGGAAGCAGGAGCTGCACCTCGCGGGGAGCCTGCCAGCTCTGCCGGCCGCTCACTGGTGGGTTTCTTTCAGCTGCTGGCCTCCCAGGATGTGCCAGAGGAGGATTTTGTTCCTATGTACCGATGTTGGCGCTTTCTGACCTCTGGAGGCACACAGATGCTCTCCCTGGTGCTCAGGGCCCTCCTGACGCTGTCAGAGAGAGCCGAGATGGTGAGCAGGGCAATGTCAGGGGGAGCTGTGTCAGCAGCCGGGCTCTGGGGCTGTGGGTGAGGCAGTGGTCTGTGCTGGGTGTCAGGACGGGGGCTGACTGCTTCAGAAGCCCTCCCTGCCAGGGTGGGGCCTGGTGGCTGCCTGGTGAGCTGTCCAGGCACGGAACTTCTCATCAAATGGAAACTCTGTCTTCCCGACAGGCCAGAAAACTGCAGGTCCTCTTGCCAGACTTGGTGAACCTCCTGTGCCATGACAGTACACCTCTCGCAGTGAAGGCCCTGGGGGTCCTCCGAAATGTGCTGGGGCACCTGAAGAGGGCGGAGGCCAGTGCCATGGCTGTGCACGTGGCGAAGGCGCTCCGGCCCCACTTTGATGCGGTAAGGCTGATGTGGGAGCCTGAGCCCCGCAGGCGGGCACTGGGCAACGACGGCTGCCCTGCAGCCCAGCCCTGCCAGCAGCGCTCGCAGCAGGCTCCGCTGCCCTGGCCTCTCCTGGCATGGCTGCTGGGCCTTGCAGCCCAGCGCTGCTTCTGCCTGCTCTGCAAGCTGAGCCCGCGGCATCTCCCCTCCCCTCAGCCTCCTCACCTCCCTGCCCTCTTCACGGTGGACACAGAGCCAGTGTTTGCAAAGCTCACCTCTTCTCCTTCCTACCAGAGGGAAAGCTGGGTGCGAGAACGCTCCATCTGCGCCTTTAGAGACCTGCTGGGGAAAACGGTGGGGAGGGACAAGAAATGGATGAAGAACTACGTGCGGAGTCTTCTGGTCTCGCTCCACTTGCACATGAGCGACCCTGACTCCAGAGTGGCCAAGGTACAGATTGCAAGGCTTGGGCTCTGGGCATCAGGGCAGGCCTGTCGGCAGTGGGCAGCCCTCCCCCCTGCAGCCTGTGGGGAGGGTCCCTGCAGAACCCACACGAGCAGGCGCAGAGACGCTGCCATGGCCCTTCCCAGCACCTGCCCTACCTGCTCCAGCAGGGCTGGGCAGCAGCCAACAGCCACCGAGGCCTGAACACACGTGTCCCCACAGGTGTTGGACGCCAGGGCTTTGAGCCTCAATCCCTTGTCCCCCAGGGCTGTCCCCAGACAGAGAACCCCAGATGCTTTTGTGGGGCAGCTTCCTAAGGGCAGGATCACTGCAGGTCACCTTGCCCAGGCCCTGGTGCCACCTCCCAGCTTCTGCTGTTCTGCAGGTCTCCGGGGAGGCCCTCCTGGCTTCAGCAAAGCTCCTCAAGTGGAAGGAGCTCAAGCACCTGGTGGAGACGTTGCAAACATGGAGGATGGGCGAGTGCTTGGTGAGGACAAGGGGCCCAGGGCTCAGACTGAGCCAGGGCTGCCCCTGCCCCGTGCCTGGGCCGTGGGCTCTCCCCTGCCCTTCTGCAGCGCATCCCCCCCACAGCCTGGAGCTGCAGCCTTGTTGCTGACCTCAAGCACAAAGCCCCAAGGGCTCTTCTGTAGGCTCATCTCCTTCCCTGCCCCCAGTGGGAGGGAGGGCTCTTGACAAGGGGCAGGTGGTGGCACAGAGGACTGCTCTGGCCAGCTGGGGGGCTCTGTGACATGCCCATGCCCTTGTGCTCTCTCCAGCTGGCGAAGGACAGCAGCTGGGCTGAAGAGTATCTGCACCAGAGCCTGAAGTACCTGAAGGACCCTCAGGCCCCCGTGCGAGAGGCGGCCGTCAGGTTCACCGGTGAGCCCCAGCCCCCGGGGTCCCTCTTTGGGCAGCTCCTGTCCCCCCCAGCCCTGGGGCCACCCTGGGGCAGGGCCTTGGCCTCCCTCTGCCAGCCCTGCCCGTGCAGGCGGCCTTGGCCTTGCTCGGTGCCACCCCCAGGCTGCTGGTGGTCTCTGGGCCAGCCCTGCTGGCAGGGGGAGGGCAGGGCCGGGGGCTGCGCTGCTGGGAGCACGCTGGGGAGCAGAGGCTGAGGGAGCTTTGTGCCCAGGGCTGGCCGCGCGGCACCTGAGGGGACACAGCCAGGACACGCTGCCTCTGGTCTGCAGAGGTGAGTGGGCAGCGTGGGCCGCAGGGACCTGGGGGGTCTCTGCACACACGGGGGCTCATCTCGGCTCTTTCGCTCACAGAACTCCTGGCCTTACGCGGAGATGAGTGTCCCTCCATCTGTTGCCTGGCATCTCAGACCGCCTTGATCCTCAGCTCTCTGTCTCCAAGGGAGCAGCCAAGACCAGCGCGCTCCCTGCGAGTGCTGTGCTTCTGGTGCCGCTGAGCCAGGGGCCTGTCACCAGCACACTGGGAGCTTTGGACAAAGGTTTCCAGGCACACCTGACCCTGTAAATAAAATTCTTTTTGCAAATAGCTTGCCAGGTTTGATTTCCTTTTATGACAAGGTGACCCACCTGGTTGACCAAGGGATGCAGTTGATGGAATCTCGCTGGATTTCACTAAAGCATTCAATAGTGTCTCTCCCAGGATCTTTTTGGACAAAGTGTCCAGCCCCCAGCTGGATAAACACGGTGTGTGATGGGTGAGCAGCTGACTCACAGGTGGGGCACAAAGGGTGACAGGGGGGACATCAGACTGTCCACTTGTCACTAGTGGGGTTCCACAGGGCTCCATCCCCAGCCCAGTGCTCTTCAACACTATGTCTTTCCAGTGTTGAAATGCTCCCAGAATAGTCACCAGGGCAGATACAGGGGGAGCTGTAAAAGCCCCCAGAACTCTTACCCTGCCTTCACAACTGCCATGGATTAGCACTGGGGGTGCAGATGCTGACAGGCCCTTCCACACTGGCAGGGCTTTCACAGGACAGAGCTGAGCACCAGCACAGGTCCCTTCCCCTGCCAGTTCTGCAGAGTGGGATGAATTCAAGAGCCCGTGGGCAGAGGCCCTGCCCGTCACTGCACACATGGCCAGCAGCACCCAGGGCTTCATGCACAGAGCTAAAAGTAGGACTGCTAGAAAAACAAAAGTGTCTGTGTGTGACAGAGGGAGGGGAGTGTATGGGAATGGCTTTGATTTGGCTCAGATAGAGCTCCTTTATTGTTACTGTTTTTTCTCCTGGGACAGTAATATCCAGAGGCAGCAAATGTGCAACAGCAGCTCCATGGCCCAGTTCCTCCTCCTGGCATTGGCAGACAGGTGGCAGCTGCAGCTGCTGCACTTCTGGCTCTTCCTGGGCATCTCCCTGGCTGCCCTCCTGGGCAACGGCCTCATCCTCAGCGCCGTAGCCTGCGACCAGCACCTGCACACCCCCAGGGACTTCTTCCTGCTGCACCTCTCCCTCACAGACCTGGGCTGCATCTGCACCACTGTGCCCAAAGCCATGCACAGTTCCCTCTGGGGCACCACAACCATCTCCTACCAGGGATGTGCTGCACAGCTTTTTCTCTTTACCTTTTTCATCTCAGCACAGTTTTCCCTCCTCACCATCATGTGCTACGATGGCTGCGTTGCCATCTGCAAAGCCCTGCACTACGGGACCCTCCTGGGCAGCAGAGCTTGTGCCCACATGGCAGCAGAGAAAGAAGGGGTCCCAAAGACACCAAACCCAGTTCCTGAAGGGTTGTGTCAGGGGGCAGAATGGGGCAGAACCAGGGCTGCATGAACCGGGGATTGGATGGACCTTATTATAAAATCATAGAACCCCTGTCTGGGGGGCACACATGGTATGTATTCCTCTAGGCCTAACAACTCATTAAAGGACCAGGTCTCTTTATCTTATCTGCTACCTAAATTGGCCTGGAGTCTTTTTCTCCATGGTCTCTTAAGGCAACAACACCCACACCCAGGCAGAGATGTGTGGACACATCAAGATCTGGGTGTGTAAAGGTCCCTCTCCAAAATTCTCCTGGTTGTCAGTGAAACATCCCCACACATCCCTTTGTGTTTCCCAACAGACAGGGTTCTACAAGGCCCTGCAGTGTCACAATGGCCCCTTTATTCCATGAGTTCCCACAGTGTCACAGTGACCCCTTGATGCCACGAGTTTCTGTCCTTTCCATGTTACCTCTCTGCTCTGCCCTGGGGTGGCCTCACCTGCAGGATTGGGGCAGTTTGGGGGGACACAATGGAAGGGAGAGACTGAGCCATTGGAGAGTGTCCAAAGGAGGCCACGAGGATGGGGAAGGGCCTGGAGGAGAAGGCGTGTGAGGACACTGAGGGCACTTGGTGTGTTCAGCTGGAGAAGAGGAGACTGAGGGGAGACCTCACTGCAGTCACAACTTCCTGGGCAGGGGCAGAGGAGGGGCAGGCCCTGAGCTCTGCTCTGGGGGGACCAGGGACAGGACTGAGGGAATGGCCTGGAGCTGTGTCAGGGCAGGGTTAGGCTGGATCTTGGAAAAAGGTTCTTCCCCCAGAGGGTGGTTGGGCACTGAACAGGCTCCCCAGGGCAGTGGGCACAGCACCAAGGCTGACAAAGCTCAACAAGTGTTTGGATGATCCTCTCGGGCTCATGGTGTGAGCCTGGGGGATGGTCCTGTGCAGGGCTAAGTGTTGGACTGGATGATCCTTGGAGGTCCCTTCTAATTCAGCATATTCTGTCATTCTGTCTGTTTTTCTTTGGTTTGGTTCTGTTTGCTCATTCCCCCCCCCCCTTCTGAATTGCCTTTCCTCTGACCCATGAGTTTTTTCTTCATTGTCTTGTGCCTTGGTAGGCACCTGATGGCAAGATAAGTTTATCCAACTCAGTTAGCTTAACCAGATTTTTTTGTTCAATCACCATTAACTAGATGAGATTTCTCAGACTTGCTGCACCTTGGCATCATCCCCAAAGGAGTGGAAAGTGCATTTCATCCCATCAGTCGGAGACACAATAAAAATGTTCCATAGGATTGGTCAAAGGCTGGTGCCTGAGGGATGTACCTGGGATTTCCTCCCAAGAGGAATTTGTACCATGACTTTTGGCCTTCATCAGTCCTTCATTTTATCACCCTTCCCATGTTCCACTTGTCCAGTCCAGCTGTCACCCATCTGGCTCTAAGGAGATCACAGGAGACCATGTAAAAGGTCCTGATGAAGTCTGGGCACACAACATTCCCTTCTTCTGCCTCCCACAGGGGTTTTGCAACCCCTGCCTTGTCCTTCCCATGCCTGGCAATGTCTGCAGGAGGACATGGCATGTCCCCTTCCCTGCTGAGCCTGAGCAGTCTGGAACTCTGCCAAGCCTTCTTGCTGCCCTGTTTGCAGACTGGTTCCATGTCTGCCTTTGCCAAGGCCCCAGGAACCCCTAGGATAGCTCTGGCCTTTGCAAGGGTTTGGGAGAGGTCTCCCAGTGACACTGCCTAGCCTTCTCAACATCCCTGACAACAAAACCTTTTCTATTATCCCACAGTTCCAGATAAGTGCTCAGGACACAACACATATTCTTACGGTTTTTCAGGAGAAAATTAGAAGTGCTTTCATTCCAGAGGTCAACTGGTGGAGCAGCCCAGTCTGCTCTGGCCCCACAGCAGTGCCCATCCCAGGGAGATGCAGAGCTCTAGGCACTCCCCCCACAGCCCCAGCCCCTCTGAAGGGCACAGCAGCTCCTGGGGCTGATGCCCAAAAAGGCAGATTAAAAACTGTTTAGACAGAGTTTTGTGTCTAAAGCAGCAAGGTATTTATTTATTTAACGGCCGGGGTAGCCTGCCAGCTATTGCTGGAAAAACAGGCTCTGCAGTGTTTGAATAGAACGAGCAATTTATACAGATTTTGACAATGATGACAACATATTCATATTATTGCATCATTACATTACAATATTCATAGTAGGTGGAGTTGGGGCGGAGTTGGAGGTGTGGTCTCTATTTTGAGGAATATTTTGGTGGGAGTTCCTGTTTGCCTTCATCTTAGGGTCCGTTTTTAACTCCTCTTCCTCGCGTGACATCGAAGACCTTTCGTACTTTCTATTGTTCTTGTGTTCTGATTGCTGAAGCTTCAAGAAGGCCTTGGCTTTAGGCCTACTTCACCTATTGAAATGTCTACCTTGGCTCTCCTGGATGAGATTTATGGGTGTTGAGTTCTTTGCCTAGTGTTTGTTGTGGTTCCTTTAAGGTCTAATGCCCTCGGTACAGGACATAGTCTTCTTAGTATGAAATGCTGCTTACAGCAAACGAAGTATAGCTTACAGTAAACTATAAGTCGTACAAGGGGGGTAGAGTCCTGGCCCAGGGACAGAGCAGCCTGTCCCCAGGGGGGCTGCAGAAAGAGCTTTCTCTGGGCCATGGATTCCTCTGTGCAGGCACAGAAATGCTGCCTTGCTCTTCTGCAGGCACATCCCTTTGCCCAGGGCAGTGTGTCCAGGCTGCCTTGGCCACTTGCAGATCCCAGCCTGGGATCCCTGCAGGGCCCTGAGCTGGAGGGGCTGCTCTGCAGAGGGAGGGGCTGTGGCACCCTGGGCTGAGCCTGCACTGGCCATGCTGGTCAGGCTGGGGAGCAGAGCCAGCAGGATGGGGATCCCTCCTCTCCACCCTCTTCCCTCTCCCTGGAAGGCTCAGTAGCCAAGAACAAGGCTGGGCAGGACCATGGGCTGTTGGCAATGGCACAGAGGGCAGGGCAGGGCTCCACTCCATCCAGCCTGTGGGCTGCAGAGTTCTTCAGGACACCCTCCTGGAAAGCCCAGCCCTGGCTCTGGTCCAGCCCTCCCTGAGCTGGGCAGGCACAGGGGGAGTTCACTGCAAGTGGCCTTGTTCTTTACACCAACCTCTTCAAAAGAACAAAGTCTTCAGAAACTGCCCAGGGGGATCCCCTTTCCTGATGCAAATGATGTTAAGGAGCCCAGCTCTGTGCCAGCAGTGCCAGGGCCTGTCCCTGCCCATGGTCCCAGCACTGACCCACAGCAGTGACTGAGCTGCCAGAGCACTCAGGCCTTGGGCAAGGAGCAGAAAGGAGAGGGAGGCAGTGGGAAAAGAGCATCTCTGAAAAGCCCAAGAGCTGCTGCTCCCTGGCAGTGCTCCTATCCCAGGACTCTTTACCCCTTCTCCTCTGCACACAGGCACTGCCCTCCAGCTTCAGGGAAGTTCTTGGAGCAAGAATCTGGAAAAAAGGATTCAAATCTTTTATTATACTCAGAGATTGTGATTCCAAATTGTCGTGGTTTTGCCCAGCCAGCCAGCCCCTGGGGCTGAGAATGGTTTTGTCCAGGTGAATTTGCAGACAAGAAGCTACTTTAAACTCTCAGTAACGTTTTTGCTAATTACATCTTTAAGAAAATGGAAGAGAATTGGATTGTGAAGTTGAAATTAAGAATAACAGTCATGTAGGAGTGGTGGCAACCCCCAAGTAGGGGCCAGGCCCCCTCCTCCCCTGGCTTGGGTCGGGGGCAGGTGTGGCACTGAAACCTCCCTTCTTTCTTGTAAGAGAGTGAAGAAAAAAATTTTAAAGAAGGACTGACTGCTTGGACAAGAAACCGCTGTAGACAAATTCCAGCAAAGAGATAACGAATGTCTAAGATCAAAGCTGCACACAAATCAAGATGATTTGCAAAAATGTTCCGCTTTATTTACATAACCCAACCTCTTCTATACTTTCACTGCCCCCCGGGGTGTGATCACTTTCAAACTATTGGTTATTTGCTGTAACCCACAAACCGAGCGTGCATTACTGACACACTTCCTATTGGGTGCATGCAAGTGTCCACACGATATGAAGACATTGTTTTTCTCCTAAAACTCCTCCTCATTTTTGTCACAGGTTTCTCTTTGTTTCCATTCCTGCAGTCTGTTATCACTGCTCCTGTATCTTTCCCCTGCCTGCAAAGAGGCTTCTGGCTATGTCAGGGGCAGGCCTAACTGAGGCCAATTAGTGTGGTTTGTCCATAGTGTGTCTTTTTTCAGCTCAGCACTCCACAAGTCTGATCCCCCAAATGGAATAAGAATGAAGATTCCTCCCTGACAAAAGGTGCCAGCACAGAGTATTAGAGTAAGTTCGAAGGGATGCTGAGATTGAAAACCAAGACACTGCTGAGAGCTCAACAATAAACCCAATATTTATTACAGAAAGTGGCCAAGTAAAAGGGAACCCGAGAGACAGGAAAGGAGAGGAGTGAACTGAGCCCTCAGTGAAACCCCTACTCACTCAGGTGTGTTTTACGAGGTTGTCTCACCGACCCCAGGATAACCAGAATTCCCCCCAGCAGAGGCTGCATCCTCGAAGGGTCAGCAGGCTCACAAAGAGAGCGGCGTCCCCGCAGAAGGCAACATTGTCCTTCCTGTGAAGCTTGAGAGCCCCGAGCACGAGCCACTTGCACTTTTATCCACTGAGCCGGGGACGTCTCCCTGGGCCGGTGTGGCAGCACCGCCCAGCCAGAGGCCCTCGGTCCCTCCCCCGTTCTGTGAGTGCCCCCCTTCAGCCATGCGGGAGAACGTGGGGATTCCCCTCGCACTTGTGCTGGTTCACTCAAGGGGTCTGATCTGTTTGGGTCTGGGGGCTTTACTTCATCCTCTCCTCTTCAGTTTCTCCTTCAAATGACCCCTACAGAAAACCAGCCAATCCCAATCACAGAACACCAATTAAAACAGTTTATACAAGGAACTCTCTCTCCAAGGACAAAGCTCCCGTTTATCAGTGAACTTGGAGGAAAAGAACAAAACTTCTGCAAGTGGCTGGGCCAAACACAGACCAAAAAATATCAACAATCCCTGATAAACCTGCCCTGATTTCTGTGTTGAAGATGCTTCTTCAGCCCTTCTTTGGATCTGCAGGGGCAGTGCCTGTGTGAAGAGCTGGAGGGAAGAGACTCCCAGCACAGCAGCACAGCCAGGGACAAGGGCACTTGTTCTTTCCACATCTCAGCTTTGGGAAAGGTTGGGGAAGGTTGGGAAAGGTGTTAACAGGGTGGTTTTGCCTGAGGTGTTAAACATGGGAGCGGGTCTATCTTCACAATTCCCAAGAGAAGAGATGGCAGAAAGCTGCCCTGCAGGTTGTATTTGAAGGAAAAGAGACCGAGGGGAAGGGGTTTCTTTCCTGGAGGGCAGGGCTGTCGTTCGCTTGCAGGAGCCCCGCGCTGGAATTGTCAGTCCGACTGCCAAATTGGAATCTGGACAAAGATTCCTGCCAGATAAAAGGTGGCAGGACAGAAAGCTCTTGCTGCCCATGGAGTGCCCAGGGTGTCCCACCAACTGCACCTGAAACCCGAAGGTTACAGGCTTTCTTTGCTGGAGGAAAGGCCGTGACTTCCCAAAGAGTCCCATGGCAGATGGGTGGGGCTGCACTGTGGGGGTGTGGGGCGTTGGTTCTTTGGTTTCCAGGGGCTATTCCAGAATAGAGAGGATGGGCCAGGACATCATAAAGGGGCACATGGGTGGGGCTGCATTCTGACCTGGTGGGGTGTTGGTTCTTTGGTTGCCAAGGGCTATTCCGGAATGGAGAGGACAGGCCTTGACATCACAAAAGGGCCTCAAGCACATGGGTTGGTTTAGTGGGTTAACCCTGGTTGGATTTCAAACACCCACTAAAAGCTGCTACCTCTCCCTCCCTCTGCAACTCCACAGAGGAGAGAAAAAAAACAGCTGAGGATTCCTGAGTAGAGATAAGGGTGGGGAGAAAGTCACTTACGAATGGGCAAAACAGACTCCAAGTGGGGATAGTACTTAAATTTATTACTGACAGGATAAAAGCCAAAGAGTGAGAAATAAAATAATCTGAAAAACACCCTCCCCCCACCCCTCCTTCCTTCCACCTTCTCCCTCCTCCCCCCAGCAGTGCATGGGGATGGCAATGGGGGTTACAGTCAGTTGTTGTTTCTGTCACTGCTCAGGGAGAGGAGTTGGATCCTTCCCTGCTCCCCTGGGGTCCCTCCCATGGGAGACAGTCCTGGATGGACCTCTCCAGTGAGTCCATCCCTCGGGCAGCAGCATGGGAGCGTCCAGGGGCTGCAGGGGGGTCTCTGCACCCCAATGCTCCCCCAGGGGCTGCAGGGCCTCAGCTCCAGCACCTGGAGCACCTCCTGCCCCTCCTTCTGCACCGCCCTTGGGGTCTGCATTGCTGGTCCCACGTTCCCACCCCGCTCTTCCCTGGCTGCAATTCCTTCTGGCCCTAAATCTGTTATCCCAGAGCTGTTCCTGTTGCTCCTGACGGGCTCAGCCTTGGCCAGTGGCAGCAAGTCCGTCCTGGAGCAGCTGGCATTGGCTCCACGGGGCAGGGGAAGCTTCTGGCAGCTTCCAACAGAAGCCACCCCTGGAGCCCCCCCGCTACCAAAACCCACCCACAGAAACCCACGACACCCAGTGACTTCCACTTGCCCCAGGATGGTCCCAGTTCCCATCAGGGTGATCCCAGTCACTCCCAGTTCATGCCAGTTGCCTCCCGCATGCACCCTGTTACTCCCAGTTACTCCCAGTTGCTTCCAGCATGATCCCAGTTGCTCCAAGTATGTTCCCAGTTGGCTTCCAGCACAGCCCTACTGGCTCCCAGTTCCTCCCTGCATAGTTCCAGTCACTCCCAGTTTGATCCTGGTCCCTTACAGTCACTCCCACTATGATCCCAGTATGGTGCTGATCACTCCCACTATGATCCCAGTCACTCCTAATTGGATCCCAGTTGCCCCAAGGTGGTCCCAGTTGCTCCCAGCGCCCCCCCCCGGGATGGTTCCTTTCCTTCTCAGGGACTCCCAGTCTGAGTCCAGGATGGCCCCAGGCACTGTCAGTCCCTGCCTGGACGATGCCATTTGCCCCCTGCATGGTCCCAGTTGATCCCAGTATGATCCCAGTATGAGTCCAGTCACCCCCAGTATGATCCCAGGAACTTCCAGACACTTCCAGTAAGAGGCCAGTTTGATCCCACTCATCCCCAGTATGGCTGCAGTCCCCCCCACACACTCCCACTATTATTGCAGTCAGTCCCAGTATGACCCCAGCAGGGGCTCAGCTGCTCCCAGTATGATCCCAGTTGCCCCAGTTCTGCTCCCGCTGGGTCCAGTCCAGCTCTGGTGTATCCTGGTGTCCCCCCTGTCCCCCCACCCCGCTGTCACCCCCTTTTCTCTCCCCACAGAGCTCCTGAGCTGGCGGCAGCCGCAGCCCCTCCCTGGGGCCTCGGGCACAGCCTGGACCCCCCCGTGTCCGTGAGGATTTTGGGGGGTCGTGTGTCCCCCCTCCCCTGCTGTCACTCTGCCTCCACCCGGCTGCTCCCAGTGACCCCAGCAAAGCTTCCCAGTTCTCCCCAGCCCCGGTTGTTGGGGGCCACTGGGGGGAATTGGAGGATCCCAAGGGGTGGAGCCGAGTTTGGGGGGGCAGAACCGGCCCCGGGATGGATCAGGAATGGGGACCCCCCTGTGTTCCCCCCGTGTCACCCCCCTCTGGGGGTGCTTTGGGAGGGCACCTGCTCATCAATAGGCACCCAGCTCACCCCAAAAGATGCTGGGTCCCCTGAAAAACTTCCCCACATCCCCTCAAGGAACCCCAAACATAATCACACCCCACCCAGGGTCCCACTGGGGAGTGGGGGAATGATGTGGAAGGGGTGGGAGAGGGGGAAAAAATGTGGGGGTTGAGATCAAAAAACTGATCTGGGAGGGGCTGCGGATTGAAGGGACAATGGAAAAGTGGAAGGAAAAGGGAGAACGGTGGAAAAGGGGGGGGTGGTCAGGCAGGTCTAATGGTCCCATGGGGATCTTTGGGCAAAGGGACGCCGGGAAAGGGGGTGGCCCCCTGAGCTACAACTTACTGGGGGGTGCTGGGGCTGCTGGATCCAATCTCAGCCTTGGGTTATGCCAACACTTTCAGTTTAGAGGATTTACAGAGGTGAGACTGAACCAGTTTTGTCCCCCAGGTTTTATGGGTGGCAAATCAGATCTATTGATAGAAATTATTTATTTAGCGTTAAAAATGGTCAGAGAAAATATCTCCATCAGAATTATTTACTACAAAATAGAAACACTAAATCTACCAGTAGTACAGCATAAGATAGGACAGTGCTCTACACTAAAGCAATTGTTGAAGCAATTCTACTCAAGCTGGCACCAAAGCAAGAATTATGAATTAGAGATGGATGGAACTCCCCCAGATCAATGCTCGGGGGGAGATCTCTGCTCTCAGCCTCCAGCAGTGACCTTGGGGGGTCCCAGCCAAGGCAGGAATCTCCACACACCCCCCAAGAAGGGTTCTGTTGGCACAACCTGCCCCTGGCAAAGGGGACTGGCCCTTTCTGGTAGGAAGGGATGGACTGACAGTCACTGGACTCCAGGGGTTGCCTCACCATCAGGGGAGTCATTTGGGGTGGGAGCAGCAGCCGAAACTCTTCCTGCAATCGGGGTACTTGAGGGGCTTCTCTTACCGGTGGGTCCGTTGGTGGGAGGTCAAGTTACTTTTATGGGTGAAGCTCTTCCCACACTCCCCACACTTGTAGGGCCTCTCCCCGGTGTGGATGAGCCGGTGGGTGATGAGGGTGAAGTTCCGGTTGAAGCCCTTCCCGCAGTCGGTGCAGCGGAAGGGCCTCTCCCCTGTGTGTGCCTGCTCATGCCTGAGGAGAGTTGAGCTGCGCTGAAACCTCTTCCCACATTGCAAGCACTTGTAGGGCTGTTCCCCAGTGTGGATACCCTGGTGTTGGATCAGGCTGGATCTATCAGTGAAGCTCTTCCCACATTCCCTACACTTGTAGGGCCGTTCCCCGGTGTGGATGAGCTGGTGCCTGCGGAGGTTGGAGCTCTGGTTGAAGCTCTTCCCACATTCCAAGCACTTGTAGGGCCGTTCCCCAGTGTGGATGAGCTGGTGGGTGATCAGGTTGGAGTTGCTCCTGAAGCTCTTCCCACATTCCCTACACGTGTAGGGCCGTTCCCCAGTGTGGATGTGCTGGTGCCTGAGGAGCTTGGAGCTCTTCCTGAAGCTCTTCCCACATTCCAAGCACCTGAAGGGCTTCTCCCTGCTGGGAGGCTGCTCAGGGACCACCAGCTCGGAGCTCCGGCTCAAGCTCCGGCCGCCTTCCCGACACAGGCCGGGTCTTTCCTCCTCAGAGCTCCCTGGGCTGGCTTTGCAGCCCCTCCTCCGGGGGCATCTCCGGGCCTTTTCCTCCCCGCTGCCTTCCTGCGCCGGGGAGCCCTTCAAAACGGCCTCTCCCAGCAGGCTCTGCCGGGGGGATTTGTCCTCCGTGCTCTCCGTCCTCAGCTCGGGGCCTGGGGCAGGAAGGAAGAAGGACAGGCAGGGGATTTGCCTCCAGCCCAGAGGGAAGACCAAGGACATTCCCCAGATCCAGCTCTGGCAGGACGGCGGCACCAGCGGGGTTGTCCTGCAGCCGGGGGCGATGCTCGGCTGCCACAGGCACCACAAGACAGGGCCAAAGGGGCACTGACTTCCTCCTCACCTGCCTGGGGGGCCCGTGGCATCTTCCTTTTCTTTGCAGGCTCCTCCTCCATCCGCCCAAGCTTTGGAAAGGATAAATCCTGCTGGGGGGAAACAAGGGCTGAGCGTGTTGCCTTGGGGGTTCCTCCTGCCCAAGTCCATCTCCAGAACTCACCTGCCATCCTGGGACCATAAAAACCTCCAAAACAACAAAAGCCCCCCAAAAACCCCCTCCCCCAGAACTCCAAGATTCAGACCAAAAAAAAAACCAAAAAAACTTCCAGGAGTTCCCCATCTCAGGTCGTTCTACTTTGCAGTTCTAGGGGGTCTCCACTGTTTGGGCTGCTGGGGGGGTCCTAAGTGTATTGGAGGACCCCCCTCTCCAGGGTCCCTGCCCTCTCTGGGCTGCTGGGGGTCCTGGAGTTCCCCCCCCCTCCAGGGTCCCCCTGCTTAGGGATGTTGGGGGTTTTGGGGGCCCCAGGGGTCCCTTCTCCCAACTCTTTGCTTTGGGGTGCTGGGGGTCTCAGGGGTCCCACCTCTCCAGAGTCTCCCCCTCTCCAGGCTGTTTTGGGTCCAGGGAATCCCAGGGGTCCCCCTTCTCCATGTTCCGGGGGTCTCAGCAGCCCCCACCGGCTGTTCCTCCTCCTCTTCCCCCTCCTCCTGGCCTGGGTCCCCCCTTGCCTGGTCAGTCCCACTTTTCCAGACCCCAGACCCCTCTTTCTTTGACTCCAGGACCCCCCTGCCCCCACTTTCCTCACCATCCCACCTCTCCCAGTCCCTGCATCCCCTTTTCCCTCACCCTGGGGACCCCCAGCCCCCCATTCCTGGCTGGCCATCCCCCATCACCTCAGCCCCAGCCCCCCTTTTCCCTGACCCTGGGACCCCCTGAAGCCCCTTCCCAGTTCCCAAAGCTCTCCTGGTTTCTCCCTTGCCTTGACCCTGGGACCACCCTGACCCCCAAATCTCTGGGTCTCCCCAGTTCCCCACTCCTGGCTTATCCTGCAGGGTGGTCCTGGGGTGTCCCAGGGACCCCCTGAACTCCTCATTCCTGTACACCAGATCCCCCCTGCACCCCCCTATCCAGGACCACGACCCCGCTGCACCCCCTTTCCCAGCCATCCCACCTCTCCCAGACTCCACACTCCCTTTTCCTTTACCTTGGGACTCCCTGGATCCCCAGTCCTGAGTATGAGGACCCCTCTGCACCCCCTTTCCAGCACTGGGACTCTCTTTCACCCCCTTCCTCAGCTCCAGGACTCCCTGCAACAACCCCTTTCCCGGCTATCCTGCCTCTCCCAGACCCCAGGCACTCCCTCGACCCCCATTCCTGCCTTTTCCAGACTCCTGAATCCCCCTTTGTTGTTGTTGTTCTTGTTGTTGGTTTTGAACACCGAGGGACCCCCTGAACCCCGTTTTCTGGACCCCACGACCCTCCCTTTCCCCGACACCAGCGACCCCCGTGCAGAGGCTCTGCCTGGACCCCCCATCCCACCTCTCCCGATCCCTGCCCTGCCCTCCCCTTTCCTTGGCCCTGGGATCCCCCCCAACTCCCCTTTCCCAACACTGTACCCCCCGGCAGCCCCAAGATTTACCCCAAAACACCAGGATTCACCCCAAAAAAGCACTCCCAGGGTTCTCCTCTCTCCGATATCCCCACTTTGGGGAGCCGCGGCCGGGGGTAGGGGTGGGACTGGGGAACTCTGGGAGTGTTGGAGACAATCAAAGAGTTCCTGACACGTGGCCGGGGCCTTTGTTCGGCCCGCCGGGAATCGACAACAAACCTCAGTCCCGGGGGTCCCCCCTGGCCGGGGATCAAGCGATGTGGACACGAAGGAACCCCCACGGGAACCCCTTTCCCGCTCTCCCACCTCCCCTTCCCACGGGAACCCCTTTCCCGCTCTCCCACCTCCCCTCATTCCCTTCCCCAACCATTTTCCCGTCGCCCTCCCCTCCCCCATCAACCCCGGCTTCCTCCCCTCCCCCCATCGGTCGGTTTGGGAGGGACCCACCCCCTCTCTCTCTCTCACTTTGGGGGTGTCCCCCCCCCTTTCTCCTTCCCCACTCCCCCTTTCCCATCGAGTCCCCCCCTAACCAAACCCCACCTCACGGGCGACCTCCTCGCTCTGGGAACGGAACAGGGGGAGGAGGGGGGGGAGGAGGGGGGGGAGGAGCGAGAGGAGGAGCGGGAGGAGGAGCGGGAGGAGGAGCGGGAGGAGGAAGAGGAGGAGGAGGAAGAGGAGGAGGAGGAAGAGGACGAGGAATAGGAGGAGGAAGAGGAGGAGTATCTTCCCCCCCAAAAATCGTCAGGTGGCCGGTGGGAGGGGGAGGAGTTCCCTTCAGATGCTTTGGGGGAGGGGTCTCCGGCGTGGTTTTTGTGGGGGGGGATGTTTGGACCTTGCGGGACTCCGAAGCTGAGCCACAAATGCCTCCCGGGGGGGACATCGGGGGGTCCCCGGGAGGTGTTTTTCTTTTTTTGCAGGGGGATCCTGGTGTGGGTTCCCGGCAGAGCCCCAGGGGTGGGCTGATTCAAAGAAATCCTTGAACTATATGCAAAGCACACTTTTAATATGGCCGGGGAGGTGCAGGGGGTTTGCCCCCTCCCCCCCCCCCCCCAGTGCAGCCCACCGAGTAAAGAAACACAACAGCTTTTTATACATTTGAAGGAGTGAGTTTCAAAATTATCTATCACATACCCTCTTTACGAAGTCTGCCTTATCTAAAGAGACATTTGGTTGCCTAATTCCTGTCCCTACTACTATAGAGTGGTTACATAAAGTTTTATCACTGCAAACAGCTTAGCTTTCCCCCACCCCTCTTTTGTCTCCCTTGCAATCCTACATGCTAGAACTCTTTCTGCTTTCCCTGACAGTCCCTTTTGTTTAGGTAAGCTAGCTTTATCTTAATTGCCCACAGTTAGGGCAGCAACCTTCTTTCAAGCAGTTACAATTTTGCAAAGTCACACTTAACATAGGTAAATTTTACAAACATAACTAAATTTTACTAACATAACTAAATTTTAATTGGATTTTATCTTGTCTTCATTTCACAACAATCCAGAAAACCCCCCAAGTTTAATCAATACCAGGAAGAGGCAAATGAGTAGGGAATGTACATTTTCACTTCCAGGAGCACATGGATAAACATCTACTGAGACCACACTTAGAAACATCCAGGAAAAGCCAGTAGTTGAGGAAATCAAATTTAGAGTTGATCTTACAAACAATAATTTTAGTGATACAGTGGTGTGTTCATATTACCATCCAAAGATACTTTTCTTGCTCTTGGAGCAACATTCAGTGACAGAGGTGATACCATGGAACTGGCCAGTCATCTGTGGTCTCTGATTATGAGAGCACCTACACTCACTCAGATCCCAAAGGTAAGAAAAGAGTTTTGTTGTATCCTAAGGAGGAATAAACTGCTTGGCATCAAAAAAGCCCATAAAATCCCACAGCCAGTGGCTTATCTCCTCTTCTGGCATGCACCATGTTCCACACCAAGTCCAGCAGCACTGATTGTGTCACAGCACATCTACAGAAAACACATTTACAGCTCTACCACTAGAAGTTCTCAATAGATTTCACTGCTGAGGGAGAAAAGCCCCCTTAACCACATTACATCTCTAGCCTGCTTCCACTGATCAGGTCTCCTTTGCTCCCTTGGCAAAGCCAAACAGGCATTCACTGATTTCCTCTTCAGGGAAATACCCAAAACCCACAGCCTGGGGTTTTGTTTTAAAGATTAACCTATTCATCAATCAACTAACTACACCAAATCTAATGAGGGTGCAGATCTCACATCTTCAGGTTACCAGAAATCCTCCAACAGATACAGTGCAGCTCCCCAAGTTTCCCTTCCTTTATTCTCTTGCTTCCCAGGAAGAACACAGAACAGCATCTCTGTGAGGCTCAGATCTCTGTGCCATCAGGACCATTTGCAGTTCATCAGCTCCAAGAGAACCCAAACTTCTTCCACCCCTCCTTTCCCCACCCTTCAGCTCTTACTGCTTTGAAAAGGAAGTGGATGGTAAGAAATGAACTTTGCAAGTCACAGTTTGCATCATTTTGCCACACCATTGTCTCTTAAAACAAACCATCCCCACCCTGAGATGTCTGCTAATTTTTTCCTTTCTCAGGGTTCTGTAGTCACAGGCCCAGACCCTCTCCCAGGGAAATTTGAAAGGATTCCATTTAGTGCAAACCTACCAGGTTTTCCTTGTCAGCCAAAAAGAACTTCAGCTTTTTCAGTCTTCTGCTCCAGATCATCCATCTTTCAGATTCACAAATTCAGACTGAAGTTTGCCAAGAGCACACAGTGCCAGGACAAGTGGGAATGGCTTTAAACTGAGATTCAGATTGAGGTTCACATTGGACATTAGGAAGAAATTCTTGCCTGTAAGGATGGTGAGGCCCTGGCACAGGATGCACAGAGGTGTGGACACCCATCTGTGGAGCTGTCCAAGGCCTTGTTGCACAGGGCTCAGAGGAACATGGCCTAGTGGAAGGCGTCCCTCGCTGCCCATGGCAGGGAGTTGAAACGAGATGGTCTTTAAGGTCCCTGCTAAACCCAAACTATTTTGTGATTCCATGGTAATTCTGTCTTTGCAGGTACAGGCAGAACCCAACCCTGCTCTTCACAGCCTTCCCCCTTTCCCTCTACAAAACACAACGGGCCACAAGGAGTGAAAGGACACGGAGAGCCAAAGGGAGACACTTGTACCAACCTCAGTGGAACTCTTTGGGAAACACTTTCCTCGAGGAGCAAGCCCCTTGCCTCCAGAGGCAATTACTTAAACCTGTAGTTTACTTGGGGAACACCAACACACACTCAAGAAACGCTGGCAAGGCTGAATTCCTTGTGTTCCTTGTAGAACAGGCACTACAGCTCCAAGTGTGTTTCCAGGTGTAGGCTCAGACTCCCAGCCCCAGGCCCTCTGCAGACACAGCCTGGCTGCTGCCATCTTCTGATCCCTGAACTCCTGCCTCCAGGCCCAGCAGCAAACCCCGACACCAGATCCCTGTTCCCGCAGGGTGCTCTGGTGAGCAACGTCCAGGACTCTCCGCTGGGCACGGAGCATTTTTCCTGCCTGCTCTGAACAGCCTCTGGGCACGAGAGCACAACCTGGGTGGCTCTGGTGTCAGCAGACCCCAGGTGCAGGTGCAGGAAGAAGCAGTGGCTGTTCTGCAGCAATGTCCAAGACAGACTGGAACGGTGCCCTCCCTCTGGCCTCCTTTGGTTTGATTTCTGACTGTGTTGGATGCAGGGGCTGCGATTCCTGAACTGTGGGGACCAGACCTGGCCAGGGTCTCCAAGCACTGCCTGGCAGCGCTCGCTATGGTGGGATGGACACGTGTCTGTGTCTCAGGCAGTGTGTGCTGCTTCTTCCTTTGCTTCCAAGCACATCCAAAAATCCTTGTTAAGCCAGGATGGTCACAGGTTCTGCCTTCATTTTCCCATTTGCCCATAAACTGGGCCATCTTCACAGCAGACCCCAAAGGACTGACTTCCCTCCATCCTGAAAGCTGAGCTATACAAGGCCCTGCTTCAGCTTCTGCTGCTTCTTCCTTCCCTTCCAGAAAGGCCTGGATTTAGAGTTCAGAAGCCCATGCATGTGTTTTTGAGGTGCCTGCATGGAGGAGAGGTTCAGCAGCTGCACCCCAAGGCTGATATCCCATCCCAGTCTCTAAGGATGGCAGCAGTGCCACCGCTGTGGGACACCTGAGTGTGGCAGGTGGGTCTGCCCTCAGGCACGGCCATGGCAGTCAGTCAGGATGACAGGCTGAAGCTGCCAAGCGCTGCTGAGATGCTGGACAGTCAGTAGAAAGCCCTTGTGGCCACTTTTCCTGAAGCCTTTGGCCAAAGCCCGTGCAATTGTGCCCACAGCATCCCCCCTTTTGGCATCCTGGCCGGTGTGGGTGCCTGGCTGAGGAGGCGCAGGCGCTGTGGGTGCTGCTCTCCTGTGCACAGCCTGCTGCTGGGGGCTGTGGGGCAGAGTCCTGAAGGAGGTCCCCAGGAGCCGGCTCCGCAGGCACCTCCCAGCCCTCAGCAATCCACACAGCAGCACACGGGCAGGCCACACGTGCTGTTTCCTGGCTGGGACAGGCCATGTGGCCACCTCCAAGCACCAGCTTCTCAGGGATCCCCACAGCTCCAGGCTCTGCCCATCCCCTCTGCTGCAAGCGTTGAGGCTCCAGCAGAACCCCCCAAGGCCAAGGGCCTTTGGGGCACTTTCCCCTCCCCACTGCACACCTGGGCAAGTGTTGCTGAGCACAAGGGCCCTTCTTCTCCTCTTCCCCTCTACAAATACCAGGCTCTCAAAAAAACTTCCCAAGTCTCTGTCTTTGATAAGATGTAGAGATGTATTTGATATTCGCACGCTGGTGTAAAAGGCAGTCCTTGCAGAGAAGAGCCATTTTCCTCTGCAGAGCCACTCTTGGAGCTGCTGCAATCTGGAGCAGGGAGCTGTCTGTCCAGCTCTTAGCATGTACAGTTTGGAACTGACAGGCCTGCTATGCCGACTCTGATGTTCTCGCTCGTTCCTCAGGGCTGAAACAGAGAGGAACGTAGGCTACCGGAATCTGGTGGGTTTAGATTTCGGTTTTGGTGCGGGTTTTGGTTTTCATTTCTGGAAATCTGTGATGATTTTCATTGTTTCAGCTGCCCGCTTTGTGATGGCAGGGCTGTCAGCAGTCATGCCTTGAAGGGCTGGAAGAGAAAAGGACAGAGCCAAGATCAGAGCCAGCATCTGCAGGGCCCCGAGGAGCTCCTCCTGCCAGGGCCATCCCACCCAGCTCTTGCTGTGGACAGGAGGGAGCAGGGCCCAATGGGATCAGCCAGAAGGTGCTGGCCACCAACACCCCCGTGTCCCTGAAATCTCTCTCTGCTGTGTACATGCAGGGAACAGAGCCCTCCACACTTGGGGCAGGATTGCAGCTCCCTGCCCAGGGTCTCTGCTCCTCCACCAGCCCCCAATGACAGCCCACTGCCCGCACTCACCCTCAATGATGACCTCTGTGATGAACTCATCCTGCTCCTCTCCCTTTCTCAGGTACTTGGCGGCGATCCCTGGGAACACAGATGCTGTCAGGGCCCCGGCGGTGTCACAGCTCCCCCCCAGTGGCACTGCCAGCCTGGCCACACATCCTCCTGCCCTGGCAGGGCTGAGCCCGGGCCCTTCCCGCCTGGGGATGCCCCAGGGCTGGGCCAGGACAGGGCGGCAGCAGCCCCAGGGCACTCGGGGCTCCCCAGCACAGCCCTGGCCGCATCTGCAGCCGCTGCAGCAGCCGGGGCTGGGGCCGAGCTGCAGCGGGGCGGGCAGGGACCTTGTGGCTCACCTATGAACCTGAGGGCAATCTCTTTCAGGGGCTCCTGCGGGCTCTCCACATACGGCAGAGCCTGCCACATGAACTCCTCCACTCTTTCCTTCTCGCTTTCCACCTGCAGAGAGCACCAGGGCACAGAGGGAATGGTTGGCTGGGGCTCTGCCCCTTGGCCGGGCGCTGCCTGCGCCCAGCACTGGCCGCCCTGCCCCACAGCCCAGCTGGGCCGGGGCTCCAGCGGCACCCTGGCTCGGGGGCACAGGAGCTGCAGAGGAGCCCCCACGCCCCAGGGAAGGCAGCAGGGGCTGGGGTGCAGGCTGCTGTCCCACAGGGGCTGCAGCAGTGGGCAGGGGCACAGTGCCAGCCCCACACTCGGGGCATCGGGGACTGGGGCTGTTCAAGACTGGGGCTGGGCCTTCATGGCCATCCTTACCAGGCAGTCGCAGAACCACCAGGGCTTGTTCGCCTCCAGAAGGTTCTTGAGATCTTTTCTCCTCAGGACCCTCAAGGCTCGAATCAGCGCTTCCCAAGAGGCCTGCAGAGCAGCAGGGAGCAGGATATGGCACCGCAGCCCAGGCCACAGGACCCATGTCCTTGCACCAAGGCCACGAGGACGCGGGAGCCCAGCAGGCACCAGGGCAGGAGACAGCCCAGCTCCCACCCACGGGGACACCAGAATTCAGAAAGTCCTCACATCTGCCAGATCCTCGTTCTCATCATTGGAGAGGAAGAAGAGTGGCATCAGGCTCGGGATCACGTGTGCCTGCAGCTCTTGTTTTCCCTCCTCCGCTACCAACTTCAACACCTTTCGGAAGAGGCGAACGGAGAGCAGTTGCACACGGATGTTCTCCTGATGGAAAGGAAGAGGAAAAGAACTCAGCACTGGCTGCTCCAGGCCCACTGGGGCACAGGCCTGCAAATGCACAGGCCACAGTTTCCCGACAGCACCCAGTGCCTGTGGTGGGGGGCACAGAGACTTACGTAGCCAAAGAGTGTGGGGAGTGCCTCAACCAGCTCCTGGGCAGTGAGGGTGGAGATTGGGGTGTGTCTGTCCTGAACTTCATTGAGGAATACAGAGAGAGCCATCCTGACCAGCTCTTCATCTGCATCCCACAGTAGGCTCATGAGGCTTTGTGTCAGGGTCCACACACCGTCAGCCTGTGAGGAACACAAGGCTGTGCTGTGAAGCCATGAACGGCTGCAGATCCAACCCCGCTCGGGCGGGGCAGCCCCGGGTGCTGCCGCGGGCCCGGAGGCCAAAGGCCTGTCCTGAGGGACTGGGGCAGCTGAACAGGGAGGCAGCAGAGCTGGGAGCAGCTGCCACAGCTCCCAAAGCACAGCTCAGCCCAAGTGACTGCGTTGCCCAGCCCCACACTGCCCACACGGCTTCAGCCCCTGCCCCCTGCTCACCATCGCAGGATCCTTGCTCAGCACTACAAGAGCTCTGAGTGCCAGGCGACGCCTCTCTGGGCACTCGCTCCGCAGGTGCCTTGAAAGCATCTGCACAAGGCTGTATCCCCACTCACTCACGTCCACCCAGTCCAGGACCTGAAGGGCACAGAGCAGTGAGAGGGATCCTGGCCGGCAGGAGCCCAGACCCACACAGGGCTGGGCCCTCCAAGAGAGCGAGGAAGCACTCGCCATCAGGCTCACCTCCACAAGGAATGCCACGGTGGGGAGTTCCAAGTGGGGCTCCTCCCTGCCCTGCAGCTCCAGCAGGTGGAATGTGATCCAGGAACACAAGGGGCTGGAGACACGGCGCATCTCCCTGGCAGGGGAAAAAGGCACCATGGACCTGAGCCGGGTGGGTAAAACCTCTGCTGGGATGGACTCACAGAAGCCTGGTCTTTCCCCACCAGCTCAGGAGGGGACAAGGGCACTCTGGGAGGCAGCTCCTCCTGTGCCCCCGCCTCTCCCAGCCTTTTCCACTCTGCTCAGCCATCCCTGGCTGACAAGGCCCTCTGGCCCATGACCACGGGCACTGTGGGGGTGCCCCGTGCACAGGCAGAAATGACAGGGGCAGCGGGGACAAGGAGGTCTCACCTGGCCAGCAGACCCACTGCGTAGTGGTGGGTGTCAGGCCTGAGGAGCGTGTCCCAGCCATGCTTGCGTTCCACTGAAAACACCACATCCTCACATTTGAGATGGCAAAGCAGGGCCTTCATGGTCACCACTGCAAACCTGTGTGCAGAGCAAAGGCCAGGTCATGCTGGGAGCCCTGACCCAGCCCCAAGGGCATGGAAGGCACAGGAGGACTGGGATGGAGCACCTGCTGGGCTTGGTGGGAAGGTTGTGTTGCTCCTGGCATCCCCTCCAGAAGGTTTCAACCTCCTCTGGCATCTGCTCTGTGCTGACAAGAATTTGGAAGAGCAGAGCCACGAGGAGATGAGGGGAGTACTCCATCAGTGGCACTGGGCACCGGATCACCTGGAGGATCTCCCAGATCACCCTGGTTGCCTGCAAAAGATAAACCACCCGGACCAGCTCTCAGTGCCCAGATGTCCATGTGGCAGGACCTGGTTGTGGGAGGGAGACCCCAGGGGAGACTCAGGAGGAGCCCCTGGCCTGGTGCCCCTGAACCTGGCCCTAACCTACATTCCCAGCCCCGTGCCTGAGGCAGGGAGATGCAGTGTTGGGGAAGGAGGAGACCCACTGGAGAGCAGACCTGGGAAGGAGCCAAAGCCCATTGCAGAAACTCACAGCCAGAGCAAAGACAGGCGTGTTGTCCCCGTTGGAGGTGGACGTGCTGTGCAATGGCCAGTCCTCCATCACACAGAGCAGCTCTGGCAGCACCTTCTCCAGTGCCATTCCCGATGAGGCGATGGTCCTCCACATGCTGGCAGCAGCTCTGCAGGGCCAGAGTTGTGTGTCAGGGAGTGCTTCCCAAAGGGCCTTGAGGAGCAGGGAGGGAGCATGGCAGCAGGATCGGGGCTGACATGGCAGGGTTGGGAAACAGAGGGGCCAGGAGATCCTGGAACTCCCCATCCCTCTGGCAGACCACGTGGGATGGGATGGATGGGGTGAGGGGCTCTAAAGACTGGTGAGCCCCGAGCCTTAAAGGCAGAGGGTCCTGTACCTGTCACAGGATGGGGCACAGCGCAGGAGGGTGACCACAACGTCAGCAGGGTATGCTTTGGTCACCCTCAGAAACTGCGTGAGCAGCTCCTCTTCTGGACTGCCGTTGCCTGTCAGTGCCTGCTGCATGTTCCTCACGAAGGCTGGCACCTGGAGGAGGCATGGGGGAAGAGCTGCCAGCTTGCCCAGCTTCCCCAACAAGTGCTTCCCTTCCCACCACACGATGCTGGCCTCAAAGGCTGAGTGGGCCCAGGGGAGCTGGCTTGAGGGGCCACACAAGCCTAGGGTGGCTTGAGCCCTGGCCACATGCTGCTTACTTGCTGTGGACTGGAGACACCCTTCTCTTCAGAAACACCCCCAGTGGGAGCAAAATTCTCACTCTGAGCAGGCCTGCTGGGGGTGTTTGCAACGCTGTCCCAGCCTGGATCTGGCAAAGAGCGAGCGTGGTCAGAGCTGAGGGGCTGCGGGACAGCCCGGAGAACACAGCCCAGCCCTGCACTCCACAGGCAGGGCCAGCCCCGGGATGCCCAGTGCATGGAGCTGCCGGGGGATCAGCCATGGGCCCTCTTCCTCCCTCCCTATCCCTGGCCGTGTCCACAGAGGATGGGATGGGAGAAGGCCCATCTGGCTGCAGCCACCAGCCCTGTGGCCCAGCTCTGCCACTCACCCTCTTGCAGGGGCTGGGACTGCTCCATCTCTTCAGACTGCTGGGTTGGGGCAGGCCCAGGAATTTCCTGTTCCTCCTCCTCTACCCAGGCCAGCTTGGGCACATGGGGAGGTCTCTGCTCCATATCTCTGGCTGGCTCTATGGCTGCCTGCAGTAAACATGGCACAGAAATACTCTGGGTCACCAACTCTTGCAGTTGTGTCTTGAAGGTTCCTGCAACAGAAGACTTTGGAACTGTGCAGCTCATTAATTCCCATGGTCTGGCCTCAAGAGCACCTGCCACAGGAACTGAGATGTCTTTGAAAAACTCTGGGTCACCAAGTCCTACTCTCTAGCCTGGAGGGGGCATGTGGCAGAGTGGCCAGAGTGAGTAACTCGCCCACTCTTCCCTGAAAACTCTTTCCCTTCCAAACACTCTGTGCTGCTTTCAAAGGCTGACAGGGCCCAGCAGACCCGACTTGAGGGCCCACACAATGCCTGCCCACAGGCTGCTTACCTCAGCAGAGATGACTTCCTCCCAGAGATCCTCGACACTGGCAGCATCAGACAGGCGCTGAATAGGTGTGCTGTCAGTGTCTGCCATGTCCTCATCCATTGCACCCTCAGCCTCTGTGGTGAGCTCTGGCAGCACGGTGCTGGAGTTTGTCACCTCATCAATCACCGCGCTGTCACCGTTGGCTCTGCCATCAGTCGACACGGTGCCGACATCAGGCTCTGGTTTGAGCTCACTCGGCGTGGGGTCAGGCTGTGCCACGACCACAGCTGGTGTGATCCTGGCCCCTCTACGCCTCCAGGATGTCAGAAAGGCCTGCAGGAGAACAGAGGGCAGGGAAGAGAGGGATGTGCCATGGAGAGCTCCGACAGCAGTGCCAGGCTGAGCAGGGGGTGATGGCATCACATGTCACAAAGAGCCCTGTGACACCCTGCCCCAGTCCATCCCATTGGTGATGCCCACTGTGTCACAAAGGGCCCTGTGACACACTGCAGGTACCTGTATTGCCCTGCGGAAGCGGCCACGGGCACAGTCCTGTTCTTGTGTCCTGTGCCGGCCTGGATCTGGCAAAGAGTGAGCGCGGTCAGATCTGAGGGGCTGTGGGACAGCCCGGAGAATACAGCCCAGCCCTGCACTCCACAGGCAGGGCCAGCCCCGGAATGCTCAGTGCATGGAGCTGCCGGGGAATCAGCCACGGGCCCTTTTCCCCCTTCCCTGTCCCTGGCCATGTCCACAGGAGATGGAATGGGATGGGAAGAGGCCCATTTGGCTGCAGCCCCAAGCCCTGTGGCCAAACTCTGCCACTCACCTTCCTGCAGGGGCTGGGACTGCTCCATCTCTTCAGGCTGCTCTGCTGGGGCAGGCCCAGGGCCTGCCTTCTTTTGTTTCCTCCTGAGCAGCCTGGCCAGGCTGAAGCGTCTCCCGGCCATCCTACAGTCGGGCCTCGAGGGCACCTGCTGCAGGGAATGGAGACGCCAGCCAAAAGCTCCGGGGCACGAAGTCCCAGAGCACGGCCTCGAGGGCACCTGCCGCAGGGACTGGAGACACCTCACAAGAGCTCCGGGTCACCAAGTCCCACGGTCTGGCCTCGAGGACACTCGCGCTAAAGAAAATACTTCAAAAACGCTTCGGGTCAGCAAGGAACGAGTTGTCTGTGCGGGGGCTCCACACAGCACCGCTCTGTCCCGTCTGTCCCGTCGCACGCTCCGAGGAGCACTGAGGTGTGGTCACATCAACACCAGTGCTTATATCATCCCGTGTCACAAAGGGCCCTGTTCCATCCCATCGGCGATGCCCACCGTGTCACAAAGGGCCCTGTGACACCCTGCCACCTGCCCCGGGGCCTCCCCTCCTCTGCCATTTAATAGTCCTCAATTCAAAAAATCAGGAATGCACATTACTTTTCATTGCTCAATACCAGTAGTTTAAAAGCAGGTTGCAAACTTCCCAGATTAATTGGCATGACCTGAGAACATAAAATATTTGGAAGTTTGCTTCTGATCCCAAACCAGCAACTCCTTTGTCTTAACAGGGTTCACGGAGAGTCAATTGCAAAAAATAAACACTAAACAGAGGGGAAAAAAAAAGAATTTGGCATTGCTTGGTTTTCAAACACTTTTCTGTTAAGGAGTAATAACCTAATAATTCTATTAAGGTATAAAAGCTCTCAAGGAATGGAAGTTCACTCCGAGTTGCAAAAGCAACCCAAGCAAATCAGGATATTACAAAAAGAACTAATCCTCCCTCTGCTCCAGATAGCTCAGTGGCCAGTAAAGTACAGCTCTCCCCTCTTCTGCCCTGGATGACAACAAGTACCAGTAATAGAGAAAGAAAAATCATAGATATTCTTTCTGCCCTCCAGAACCAAAGCTGTGCAAAAACACAGAGGCTGCTTCAAAAGGGATCCAATTTCACTCAGGCATCTCACCTTCTACACATCTCCCCACACATCCCTCTGACCCCACAGAGGACACAGGAGTCCCAAGACCCCCACACACATCCCCCCTAACCCCCAAGGGGACTGATTCAAAGGAATCAACTCATAGATGGACTGTAAACCAAAATACCTTTCTTAAGCACTGGTGGGGAGAGCACAGGGTGCATACCCTACAAAGTGCACCTCTGTCAAAGCAACCTCTCAGTCACCTTATATTCGTTAAGTCACACTTCTGTTAACAAAGTCTAAACCATCCAGGCTCTATTTCAACCCCCCCTTTTCTGTACCTATTGCAAATTTGTTTGCAATATTTGGTTTACAGTTCATAAAACATGCATGTGGTGGGCAACAGCTCTAATTTTCCACCACATCCACAGGTTTAGGATTGTCAGTAATAGGACCAGGGGGATCAGGATTAGCCCTGGATGTATTAGAAAGTGGAAGACGTGTGTTGCTTTTGGGGAAGTCCATCCTAGGGATTGTCCTACCAGTGATGTTCTCCAGCCTTATCAACTGAGGGGACAATTTCTTGAATTTTTATGGTGTCACGTTGTACTTGCCATAGAGCTCGCTGTGAGGTTCCTTGGATTTTATCATTTCTTCTCTATCTGGATGGTACAACATCTTGTTTAAAATTTGACTGCCCATTCCAATTTGCAGTTTAGACACCTCATTACACAACATATATTCACCAGAAATCAGCTGAGATGGGGGAGTTGGAGCAGAATAATGAAAATCACAGCCCTGGATCTCAGTAAAATTCCCAACACAGAAGTTAATGCTGTTGGTTTCTCCAGTACAATCATCAATGCTTACATTTGCACAGTGTGTCCAAATACACACCCCCCCTTTTCCCACACAATACACTTGGGATTGTGCATGGCCTGTGGGAAGCATCTCAAGTGTGCATGTACTGTCTTCAGCATCGAGGCATCGATCCTCCTTTTCTGTTCCTGCATTTTCACAGATACACCTAATTGTCCTTTTGGGATACAAGGCTCAGTACCAATGGTTTGCCATTTCTCTGTGCCATCATTATATTTAGCCCATGCATTGAGCCCTATTGGCCTCACCACAGCGTCTCGGGACGTCCTCATCTTCCAGACCCATGCGGGCACTTCATCTTGTCGCTTGTCCCACTGGGATATCCACGGTGCCGAATATCAGGATCATTTCCAGAGTCAAAACTTGGCTGCTCTGGTGTGCTCTGAGGATCCCTGCTGTGATTTCTCCAATCCCTGTCCACATTTCCCCCTGAGAGCCCCTCCTCTGTCTCATTCTCAGCCCCTCTTTCTTCCCCTCTTCCTGCACTGCTCTTTGCACCTGCTTCTGCTCCTGCAGCAACTTCCCCTGAGCCAGTCTCTCCTCCTTTTCTCACACCATCACAAAACGGTCATCCTCTTTTCTTTCTCTCTGCAAAAACAATAATAGAGTAAACAGGATCCTGGCCTGTTGAAAGCAGAAGAAACTTGTCTGTGTAATAATAACCCAAAACCCAACAAGCAGTTGCAGAAGATGCACGAGGACACAGCCTGACCAGTGAAAAAGCAAAGTTTGTATTAACACAAAGCTAGTTTTGAACTCTTTTCCTTCACCAAACGCTACCTTCTTCTAAATCCTAACATAATACACAAAATACAAGCAAAGCACACCTACCCTGCACAGCAGTTACTACTTGTCTAAACAATCTGAGGCACTTCAAGCCTTTTGAATTTAGTAGCAGAGAGACAAGTTTAGTTTGCACTGTCCAAATTGTGCTTCACCTTCAAAAAGACACAGATTATTGTTGCATTAAGACCTTGTATCTGCCCAAACAGCCAATATTTTCAGACTTTTCCAGGTGACAGCTGGAAAGAACTAGATCAAACTTTACAGTGCATCATTTAACAAGATGCTTAATGTACTTTATATACACTTTCAGTAAGAAGACTGAACTTAATTTTCCTTCAAAGAGAAAACTCTGGTGCTTCCCCTGGGGCAAAAGCCCATCAGCCCTACTGCTGAACCCCTTCATGGACACAATACTGAGAGTGGCTGCAAACAAACATTTAATACACATCAAACACTCTAAATTCACAACCAACACACGGCTGACCACAGGCATCCCTGTATATGCACACTCTTATTAACACACACTCACTGATTCCAGGGCCAAGAGGTTTTAAACACAAGGGTTCAGAGCGCTCACAACAAAGTCCCAATAATCCTAGGACAACAAAACTACTACAAGGCTAATAACAAGCAATCAGTCATTACAAGGGGTATCAGAATCAAAAGCAAGTAGGGGGACAACGAGACACCGACAATCCTGGAACAGCAGAACAGTTGTTACAATAGGCAGACAGCCCAAAAGGGACTCCAAATCTGGCTTGGTATCTGCTGTCTTGCCTAAGGACCCTTCCTCTACATCTTAGAGGGAGTTTAGGACTAAAGACCAGTCCCAAACCCAAAACAGAGGGAAAGGAATGCTTCCTACCAGCAGGTCTTGTCTCTCCAGAGAAAATCTCCAGGGCATCCCAAGAGAGTTCTCGACTCAGCAGGTCCCACAGCCAGATAGAGAGGCTCCTAAATGGCTCCCCAAATTGATTTAGAGAAACACCCAAGTAGATCAGTGTTGAGCAGCTTTCCTTTTTATTGTCAGTGCTGAAGAAGCATTGAGGATAATCCTCCATAAATGCTTCCCATGGAATTACAAAGGCAAAATGACATATTACATTTTCAAAGGTCACTATACATTCATGTTCAATCCCACCTTTCTACGCCTCCTTACTGTGTAAGTCCTTTCTTTCTAGTCCATAAAAATCCTTTGTATGATGTATCCTTTTTGTCTTCACTGCATTATTTTCCAACCTTGAATGTCCAGTGCTGATTGCCTACTTGTCAGTTGAAAAGATGCATCCTATCTACTTGCAGAGGTTCTTCTCCCAGTCTGTCTTCACTTGCATGTCCCTTATGTAAAAGTTTAAAAATTCTCAGCAAGTGAAGCAAAAATGCAAGGTTCTTATTACATTAGAAGTGTACATGACTTTGGCCTAAAATAACTCTACATTAGTTCTTTCTTAGCTATTTCCTACTAAAACTTTTAAGGAAAAATTTATCCATATTAACAAATCCAGGCTTAATTGGGAGCACCCACGATTTAGCAGCTTTTTCAATGTACAGCATTTCCCGACTCCCTTTCCCTTTTCAAGTCCCACAGTCTGGCCCAAAGGGGCAGTTGGAGAGCTGCCAGAGGGAGCAGCAGAGGGAGCTGCCTGTCCCACAGGCTGCAGCAGTGGGCAAGGGGCAGACTCCCAGATTTAGAGTTTACAGAACACAGTTCACAGTTAATTCAACAACTCACAACAGAACAGATCGCTGGAGCCACGGGCAAATACACAGCAGGTTTGATATAAGAAAGGAATGAACTAAAAGCTAGGTCTTTGCATCCAAGGCATACAAATGAGGTGGGGAAAAATAGTTTCTAGAAAGGAAACTTATTTCAGGAATTTAGGATGCATGCTAACTGCCAGGGGAGCCAATGAAAACCTGGTCCTTTGGAAACTTTTGAGCAGAAATACACCAATATTGTCACATGTGAACAAGTAACACTGCTGTTGGTAGTGCTGGAGGCCTCAGGATCATGGAATGCACAGCACAGGACAGTCAGGTCATGAGGTGCAGCAAGGACAGAGCAGTAACCTTTCTGATAATATAATGAGGATAGAAATATCACCCAGTTATACTGAACAAGGAGACAAAACTCAGCTGCTCCTTTAGACAGAAAGCACAAAGAGCCATCTCCCCATAGGAAGCAGCGCAATATCAAGAGTTGGCCCACAAGCTCTTCCCCATTTCCAAACACAAACATCAGCAAACAGATGCTTGCCAAAGTCAAATGAATGGCAAGGCTCCCAGCACACAAATTACCACTAAGGAAACAAGCAACAAGCAAACACTTCCTAGATGAATTAAAGTCTCTCCCATAGTAGAGGGTTGTAGTAGCTGAGCTTCTACACTGCTGCACAGGCCAGGGAGAGCAGGAAGAACTCCACAGTGTTCATGTGCAGTCCAAAATGTGGGTACAGGGTTGAACCAAAGGTTTTCCTCGGGGGGGATGATGCTGAAATGCACTGTGTTCTGGCACGTCAGTATTGCAGACTCCAGCAGGTCTGACAGACAGAGCATGCAAGGAACAACCTACATCTGGCTACGACACAAAGCAATGGGAAGGGACATTGATTCCTTCAGATAAGCAATTAGTGGCTAAAGGAAACCCAAAACCAGGCCCCTTTGAGTGAAATGGAAAAGCAAAGTGATGTTGGCAATAGCAGCAGAACTCTGGGAATTAGGAGTGCTTTGTAACAGCAGCTGACAAGGACTAATTGCTGCCACTGGACTTGGGGGAGGATGAGAAAAAGGAGAGTTTGGGTCACATGGGAGTCCTGCAAGCACATGAACAGTCATCCCATGCTTTATCATCACCTTGCAAAAAGCACAAAGGGCTGTTTTGTCAAAAAAAAAAAAAAAAGTAAAAATGGCAAGAAAACCGTAGTGACTCCTGTCGAGACACTGCCACTCTGGGGGATCAGTCACCGCCTGCTTGGTGGTCACCGCCAGCTCCGAGAAATCACTCCTTGCAACTGCTACCTGTGTGAGCAACAGAAAGAATGTCAGAGCAGAGCCCCCAGCCCACCTCGGTGCTTTGCTTTCATCCTCCTGACATCAGCTCTGATAACTGGATGCCTTGTGCAACACTTGGGCTCCAAGAGCTCATTGCAGCCCCCATCCAGCACACAGTGCCCTGGGGGAGTAGCAGAGACACAAAAGAAGGGACAGCAAAAGAAACACCTGCAGGCAAAGCACCTGTACAGGCCAATCTTCCCCGTGAGGGTGGGCAGGCCCTGTCACAGGTTGCCCAGAGAAGCTGTGGCTGCCCCTGGGTCCCTGGAAGTGTCCAAGGCCAGGTTGGATGGGGCTTGGAGCCACCTGGGCTGATGGAAGGTGTCCCTGCCCACGGCAGGGGGTGGAACTGGATGGGCTTTGAGAAACAGAAACGAGGAAGAGAACTTGGCTCATATTCCTTTTCCAGTATTAGACAATATGTATACAAGCATCAGTAAAGAATATTAACCCTCCTTGCAGAAACACACCCATCTGGCATTACAAATGCTTATAGACCCTATTCAAGCCAGAGAAGGGATTTCAAGAGGGCTTACCCTACTCAGGCAGCTGCTCTTGGATTTCAGCTGCCTTCATTTGATTTTGCTAGAAATCTCTTTCAGAAGGCCTTTCAAATCAGAGAGCTTCACAAAAGAAAAAAAAAAAAAGTATTTATGTAAAGTCAGTCTAGCTCAAAGTAAGCAATGCTCCCAAGTTATGTGAGTAACAAGCAATTGCCTCTCCAAATATTACACTAAATGCAACAGTGCTTGAAAGGACACTTCCAATTAGAGTATTCATCAGGGCAATTAATGCAGTGAGCCCTGATGCAGATGTATTTCAGCTGGTTAACAAGAACAGAAGCACAATATGGATATTACTTTTCAGTTTCACAAAGAGCATCACTGGCCACAGACTCACTCACCATTTCCATTTCAGCCTGGGGAGCAAGCCATTATTTTGCAGTCTAAATTATTTGACAGCAATCAAAAGATGTCTTTTGAAGTATTATGTGGGTCTTTTCACCCTTGGACTTCTAAGAAGTCTGTTCTTCATGCCAGGAAACCCCCTGCTTCAGAGGCCAAATACACAATTCAATCAAGCCTCAGAAAATACCCCCTGGGAAGGTCTTTTCAGTATCACAGTCATAAAAATTATACCTGTGTGACAATTCTTATAATGATGTGCTCTCTAGTAGACCGGTAGCTTTACATTGCTTAATTACTTCATGCCTTCAGCTCTAGAAGCTAAATCTGACAGACACGTGTGGGAAGGGGACACTTCATTACTTGATCACTATAACCTTCCTTTGCAGTAATGATTAGATGCATTGCCAAGTGTATCCTTTCATAAGTCACTGCTTCTTCTGTAATTCTTTGCTGTTTTGCACTATGGGAAACTTAGACATTCATTCTTTAAAGTTGGTGTTTTTGTTCCTTAAATCCATCCTCTTTCCCAAGGCAAAACAGACTGGCAAAACAGTGGCCCATCACCTGCTTTACCAGAGACAATCACGTTTCCCAGAGCAATTTCAAACACAGGGACCTTTGCATCCAGTTGTGTGAATCGATGCACCATCCTGAAAGCAGGAGGAGAACAGGGAGGAAAGGGCTGAGTTCAGGTATTAGAGAAACCTTGGCTAACTCCCACACTCCCCTGCAGTGCTTCATCCTCCCAAGGAGGTGCAGCTGCAGGTGACTGGCATTGCTTTCATGACAAGTAAATGAACTAACATATGAACTACTATTGATAGGAGGCTGTTCCATTTTCCTTCTCAAGACGCTTCTGCTTCCAATACAAAAGTTGGGTTTTGGGCATTTGTTTGGCTTCTTATGCAATGCTGGGTTGCCTCTGGGTAGTCTTCACTTAAACATTTCTCTGTGGACAGCAACATTCATGTGCAGGGGCACAGAAGAGTCTGGTCTTTCTCACCCATTCTGATCAGCTCTTCCCTCCCATCTGATTCAGGGAAATACCCAAGCTGCTGGCAGTTAGCAACCAAGTTCAGCCATCACACAGATCAGGTTACTGTTCTGTTATCCAGCTTTATTTATGTTTTTCTTTTTTTTTTTTTTTTTTTTATTTCCTCTTAGACTATAATTCTGAAAACACTGAGACAGATCCCAAAGATAGTGTGTCACAAGCTGGCACTCAAAGAAGCACAGTTCAAGTCCCCAAACTTCCAATACCATCATTCCAAAGAGCATCTTCCCCTCCCCAGAGGTCTCTCCTACTCATGCTATTAAGCACAGATCTCCATACAGATTAATGCTGTGGGAATGTTTGATATTCCAGGTGTAAGGCTAAATATTCTCTGCTAACTGCATCATAGAATTATTTAGATTGGGAAAGATCATCGAGTTCAATCCTTAACCCAGCACTGCCAAGGCCACCAACAAACCGTGTCCCCAAGTGCCACACCCACATGGCTTTTAAATCCCCCAGGGGATGGGGACTCCACCAGTGCTCTGGGCAGTTGGGCCAGGGCTGGACAACCCTTTCAGTGAAGAAATTCTTCCTGATATCCAACCTGAACTTCTAATGTTGCAAGAATAGTCAGCAATAGCAATGCTTTCCACGATGAGATCTCAAAACACCACAGGAAGACATTTTCTTCTCTGCAGCACATAAAAAGAGCCACCATTTCACTTCAAAAATTAAAAATAAAAAGCACATTTATGCTGAGTTTATTTACTTACTCATTAATGTTTATAAACATTTAGAGCGGCTGGAAACTTGTCTTCACTAAAAATATTCAACAGAAAATTAAGGGAAGGAAGACAAAGAAGGGCAGACGTACTCTTCTAATGAATCGTTTGCTTTGGTATTGATTTTGACAAGGTAATTCTCCTTCATGACAGCTTCCCATGCCAGAATTTCATTGTCCTCATTTCTTGAGCCTGGGAAATATATTGGGGAAAAAAAGAAGAGTTAAATTTGTCTCTCCAATGCTAAGATGCAAAAAGGCTGGGTCAGCGCTTGCACCCACAGGTTAATGATTCCCTTCTCCACATCCTGAGCACTCACAGCCCCACTTTCCCCTTCCCTTCAACTCCTGGCAACCAGAGATGGTTAAAAAGAAGAAATATGGAGGAAAAAAAAAAAAAAAGAAGACAAAAAACCTCCAAACCAACAGAAAACTCCCACACTTACAAGCTCCAAAAGTCCTTCTGGATTTTTTTTTTGGAGGCTTAGTTACCACAGGTACAACTGCTTCAACAGGTACTGGACATTCCAGAAACTTCCTATGTGGATTTGAGCTTTCTGTTTGTCTGCACTCTATCCCATATTGGAACATTAGGAGTGAAATATGTTAAGAACCATGACTTGTCATTGAACTACAATATTTCAGAAAGATGAAGCACTGTCTTCTCTAAAAAGCATCTCCTGGTTACGCTGTAAATTCAGTAGTGACACAGAGCAACCCACCTGGAGGCAGCAAAGTCCTCCAGGATAATACTCCAGCATTTAGTCCTGGTCCATTTGGACAGCACAAACCACTTGGGTTTTAATCCAAAACTAAAACTACCTGAGACAAAAGAAGTCCAGAGCTGGAAAACAGCTGAAGTTTCATTTCTTCTAACCTCACACAGCCCTCAGTTGTTCTCCCAGATACCAACAAGCATCCAAACACCCAAATCCCAAACATTTCCACAATAGTTAAGTGAGGAAGGCAGGATTTGGCAGCAGTCTAGACATTATTGTGCTCTCTCCATGCAGGTCTCTGCTCCTATCATCAGCAAAAACCTGATGACATTCTGGCTCTAATTAACTCCTCCATTTGCTTTCAGAACTGCAACATCATCTGTGCATCCTTTGAGCTGAAATATCTGCCATCCAACAACCTCCCCTGCAAGGAAACCACCCAGTGATTTGGGCAGCCCAAATGGTTTAGTCAGTGCTAAGGAACATCATACCCCCAAAGGAGGCTCTTCCTCCTGAACTCCTAACAAATCCAGCCCACATTGCAGGGGACAGGCAGGTTGCTGATGGCTGGGAAGAAGCCTGTTAGTTAATTCAACTTGTCCTCTCCCAGGTGCTTCTGAATGGCACTTATGAGGAAAAAAGAAAACACTCCATTTGTTGGGGGAAAAAGCTTGTTAAAACAATTCCTATCTGTGCCTCTGAAAGAGGAAATAAGGGAGAAATAGCTAAAGGACTGACTCGCCACATTTTTGAGGTTCTTTGCCCATCTGGCCACATCCAGGGGGCCAGGAAACTCTTTATTCTCTTTCTGTCACTCTCTAGCAAACAGAGCAAATTTAAAAAAATAACCACTAAACCACAACCCTGCAAAGCTGGAAAGCAGCACGGGCAGCCCTAAACTGATAGGATGAATCCAAAGTCTTCATTGATTTACACACATGAGGTAATTCTACCTCAAAATGGCTCAGACAAGAAAACACTGGGTAACTCTGACTTGAAGATTTGGATCTTACCCAAGAGACATCCAGCAACACAGTGGATTTGCTTATGACAGACAACATGAATGAGCTGCTTCTCCCTTCCAGCACAACCAGCTCCTCCACAGTCTTACAGTGCCCTTGGTAATTTCCCAGCAAACAACCAACTGCCTGGATTAGGCACAGAATGCCCAGCAGGAACTGCAATGCACCTGCCACAGAGACGACTTCTGGGCAGTAAGGACAAATCCAACTCACAACAAATGGATGGCTCTTTGCTTTCCTTCTGACAGCAGCACTTGAAACACTTCCTCATCACCAGGAACATGTAGGCAAAGATGACGAAAGGGAAGGGGATGGTCAGGCGACTGCAGTATTCCTGCACCAGGAAGTAACGCTGGAACTTCCACACCTGGTCGTTGTTCTCTTGCACTGATCCAACCGTGTAACTAATGGGTGAGGAAACAGAAAACACCCCCCAGGATTAGATACTCAGAGAGCCCCATCAGAGCCAGGGAATACAGCATTTCTGGGCTGCACCAGGGCAGGGTTTCACAGAGCCACAGAGTCATGGACTGGTTTGGGTTGGAAGGAACCTTAATCCCTCCCCAGGACACTGCAGCAGCTTCCATCAGACTGCTGTGAGAAATGCAGAGCCCGAGGGCTGGCTTCCTGCTGTTTTCCAGGACTCCATTGCCCCTCCCAGAGAAACACTGGTCCAGAGATCCCAAGGAAGTGACGGCTCCTTTCTTACGCACCCAAACATGGCCACGAGCAGGTTCACGAGGAGGATGTTGGTTGAGAGCATGTAAATGCAGACAAGGGGAATGGTGATCCACTCGGGAAAGCGGGGCTGGTTGTTGGCATCCAGCTCCACACACAGGGGCTTGGACTCATTCCCAGAAAAGGTGCAGCAGTCAAAGTTGTGGGTGGTACCTCAGAGGGGAGAGCAAACTGTGAGTCCTCTCCTCCACTTTCTGCTGGGCTCTGCTCTGACCACAGTTCGTGTGGCCTCCTCCCTCCCTGCCTCCCCATCAGACCTGGAGGCAAAGGGTCAACACACAGGTCAACACAGGCCTGAAGGACAGAGCCTTCCACCCAGCCACCCAGCAGAGATCCCCCCAGGAGGTAATTACCATCCACATCAGCAGGGTACTGGCCAAACATGGCCAGGTAGGGCGCGTAGATGACCGATCGGAAGATCCACTCCCAGTGGTGCTCGTTCTTCCTCAGGATGCCTTGCCTGGCCACTCCAAAGGCCACCATCCACACAGCAAAGAGGAAGAGGAAGAAGAAGACGTCTATCATCTAAATCATCTATCATCTAAATCATCTATCATCTAAAAGAACCGCACGTCTGCTCCAAGCCACGCGTGCTCCCGATTTCACCAACACACATCCACAAACAACTGACCATTCCCAAGCACAACCTCTGTCCCGGTGGGGCCCTCCCTCAGCCAGCACAGGGAGCTCCAGCATGGCCAGTGCCCAGGGAGAATCGCCCAGCCCGGCCTGTTCTCTCTGACAGAGCTCCTGAGCTGGGAAGATGGGGCTGGGAGTTCCAGGCTGGGCTTGCTTGAGCTTTGCTGGGCTGGGCAAGGGCTGGGAGCTGGGAGCATTGGGGCTGCTCCTCCAGCTCCTGCTCTCACCGTGTTTTCCTCCTTTCCCTTCCCAACTTCACTTGCACCCCCACGGCACATGGAATTTACAGACATCCCTGTAACTCCCAGTGGGTTTGTCCCTGTGTTCAGGAATCTGCCCTGAGCCAACCCCTGGGGTCGTCTGCTGGACCTTCATTTGTTTGGTGTCAGAACCCCCGCACTGAAATGGTCTGTTTGAGTCCCCAAAAGGAATAAGAATGAAGATTCCTCCCAGACAAAAGGTGTCAGCACAGGAAGCTCTATGTGTCCCTGGAGTGCCAGGAGTGGCTCACCAATTGCACAGGAGAGACGAAGGGTAAGGGCTTTTTTTCCTGGCTGGAATTTCATTTGTTTGGTGCCAGAACCCCCATGCTGAAATGCTCAGTCTGAGTCCCCAAAAGGAATAAGAATGAAGATCCCTCCCAGAGAAAAGGTGAAAGCACAGGAAGCTCCATGTGTGCATGGATTGCCAAGAGTGGCTCACCGTGATGCTTTTGGTCTAGGCCTTCCTGGTGATCAGCTTGCAAACAAGGAAGTGGCTTTGTACCCTGTATTCCATACGATTTTTACGTAAACCAGAGTATAAATAAGTTGGAGATCAGAGACCTCGCTCTCTTCTCTTCTGGCGAGGTTCAGGGCAGTGAGTCCTTGTGTTGGTCTCGCTTATCTAAGCCTGAGGCCTTCAGCGTCCACTGACCTGCCACGTGGAGGTTCAGGGAGTGTTGTCTGTGTTTGCCAATCCTGCTTTTTCTATGGGACGTGGTAAGATTTGTTTTGCCAGTTATTTGTATAGCTCTTGAGTTTGATTGCGTTTGGTGTCCCTTTTTGTCCCCTTTCCCTTTGGGGGTTTTTTGGATTCCCTGTGCTGTGTACATAGCATCTTAATTGTATATAACTGTAATATATGTAAATATATATATATTTATATATATTAGCTTGATTTGAGTTTTATAGTTTTTTTCCTTTGTCCCAAGGGAAGAAAGGAGGGGAAAGGGGGTTGCTACTGTGATTTTGGGCATTTGGCAGGGAGCCAGGTCTGAACCATCACACCCATAAACCTCATAATGGTGCAGGCCCTTAAAGGCACTGTCTTCATAAAGCCAAACAACCTCATAATGGGGCTTTCATCATAAAAGCTCTGTCTTCATGAAGCCCTTACATGTCATAATGATGCTCTCCTCATAAAGCTCATAAACGTCATCAGAGGCTCCCATGATAAAGGCCATGTCCTCATAAACACCATAAACGTCATAAAAGCTCTGCTCTTATAAACCCCATCCTCCTCATAAAAGTGCAGGCCTCATAAAGACACTGGTTTCTTAAAGCCCATAAACCTCATAATGGTACAGGCCCTATAGAGCCCAAACACCTCATAAAAGAGCTCTCATCATGAAAGCTCTGTCTTTGTAACACCCTGACATGTCATAATGGTGCTCTCCTCATAAAGCCCATAAACCTCCTAAGAGGCTTTCCTCATAAAGGCCAAGTCATCATAAACCCCATCCCCTTCACAGTGGGGCAGCCTCAGAAGGTCTCTGTGCTCATAGAACCCATCCACCCCATAATGGTGCAGCCTCAAAGGCACTGTCCTCATAACCCTCACACACCTCAGAATGGTGCAGGCCTCACACCTTCTTCATCACTGCAGAGTTCCCTGTACCCACTGCCCCATCCACGGACCCCAAGAAACACTAAACCAAAGATCACCATTCTTGATCATGCAGAAAATACTAACTGTAAACTGCAAAATATAGAATGGCTTCTGGGAATAGCTTGGGGGTGCTCTGATGGAAAGTTTCATTCACATTTGTCACTAGAGCAGCAGGCTGGACTTAGGGGTGGACCTGGAATTTCCTCCCTTTGCCCAAGACATGTCTTTGCTTTCACTCAAGTGTCTAAAGAACGTCCCCATTGCAGTGTTATTCCCTCTTCAAAAGCAGCACAAAGACCAGAATGGACAATTAAAGGGATTGATTTTCCAGATTATTATACCACTGGACAAAAAGCATCCGTTTTACTTGAGAATTTCTTTACCCCCTTTGTCACCTTAAAAATACACCAATTTCTGTTAGAACATATTCCCTGGCAATGAAGTGTTTTAAGCAATTGGACACAGCCTGCATTTGGAGAATGAAACACTCCAGTCCAGCAAACTGCTAAGCTGACATTGCAAACCAGATTTGCCTTGGCTCTGTTGCTGTTCAAAGCACAAGGTGTGTGTGGAATGTTCAGTCGATCAGAACTGAACGCTGGGTCACAACTGACCCAAACCTCGCCGTGCGCTTTGAGCCGCCGCAACTACAACTCCCGGCGTGCCCCGCGCGGCAAAGGGGGCGGGGCGGGGGCGCAGTGTTGGCTGCCGGGCAAAGATGGCGGCGCCTCCGCTGCGCTGGTGAGACCTGAGGGGGCTGCGGCGGGGCTGGGGATGCGCTCGGGGGCTGCGGGGAGCGCGGCTGTGGGCGGGAAGGCTGGAGGGCTCGGCAGAGTGGAGAGGAGGGGCTCGGGGGTTCCCGAGGAGGTTTTGAGGTCTGTGAGGGGCTCTCGGAGGGTCGCGAAGGGGATTTGGTGTCCTGAGGGAGCTCAGAGGGGAGGGTGAAGGTGCCTGAAGGGGTTTAGGAGGTCCCTGAAAGGGCTGGGGGCCTTGGAACCCTCCCGGTGAAAGGAGGGGGGGGGGGGGGGCGTTTAAACGCCATGGCTGCACTGCGCAGGCGCCGGCGGAGTTTCCACGCGGGAACTTCAACTCCCAAAAGGCCCCGCGCGGCGCCGCCATTGCCGCTCGTGCCACAGCGTCCCCCATCGGCCTGGCGGACCGACCGCAGGGAAAGCGGGTCCTGATGCTCCCCCCGAACCCCAGAGACCCCCAAAACTCAGCACACAGAGACCCCACAGGGACGGAATCCAAGGGGTCCCCTAAAGCCTATCAGTGGGGTTCAAGGGGTCTCCCAGCCCTCAGGGGAGGGGTCCTGGCGGTGCCACCCAAAGTCTTGTGAGGGAGATGAACCACATGTGGGTAAAGGGATCCCAATGCCCACAGTATAGCCCAGTGACCTCCCAGTGGCTCTCCGTATGGCCCAGTAACAACCCCCTAGTGACCACCCAATGTTTCCCAGTGACCTCCCAGTGCCCCCCAGTGTGGCCCAATGATGCTCCAGTGAGCACCCAGTAATCCTCACTATGACCCAGTAACCTCCCAGTGTCTCCCCATGTGTCCTGGTAATCCCCCAGTAATCACCCAGTCCCTCCCAGCGCCCTCCCAGTGTCCTTCAATAACCCCCAGTCCATTCCAGTGCCCCCTGGTTCCCCCCAGTATGTCCCAGTATCCCCCAGTAATCACCCAGTGCCCTCCAAAGCCCCCCAAGTGTCCCCAATGTGTCTCCACATGTCCTTGAATTTTCTTTGAGTGTGAAGGGGGAATGGTGGGTGGTCTGGGGTCAGAGGGTCCAGAGGGGGCTCCTGGGGGGTGATAGAGGGTTGGAAACATTTGCGATGGGGTTTGGGGACAGTGGAATTGGGGGTGTCAATGGGGGAATTGGGGCCATGGGGAGGCCCTGAGGACATTGGGGACATCAGGGGGGTCTCGGGACTAACTTGCTTGCGGTGCTGCCCCTCCTCTCCCACCCAGGTGTCCCTGAGCAATGGCCCGGAGGGGAGCCCAGAGGTGTCCCTGAGGTGTCCCTGAGAAGAAGTGGAAGGCAGAGGTGGTGCTGAGGCAGGAGAGCCCCGTGCTGGGGAAGAGGCTGAGCTGGGAGTGCCCAGCAGCGAGAAGGTGCTGTGTCCATGCCCTGTGTGCCAGGTGAGCTGGGGCTTTGCTGCAGAGCTGCGGGCGCTGATTGGAGCGGCTGCAGCTGCTGAGCTGGTGGCACCCAGGAACACAAAGTGTGCACGGCCACGGAGCCTGCAGGGAGGAGCAGGGCCAGGCTCAGGGCCACTGTCAGCCCGGGACTGGCTGGGCAGACACAGCAGGTTTGGGGTCCCCCTGGGAGCTGCCGAGGGTGGAGGGCGGAGCGGGCGATGGCGGAGCTGGGGGACCCCCGGCAGGCTGGAGGGGGGAGCACGGAGAGGGAGGAGCCCCGGGAACCCCGGGAGCCTGAAATGGGGGGAGTGGAGAAGGGGAAGCCTGGAGAGTGGGGACCCCTGGGATCCCCGGGACAACGAGGTGGAGAACCTGGAGAGGGGGAATGTGTGGGAAGGCGGCACCCCAAAGGTGAGAGTCAGAGGAGAAGGGACCCTTGGGACCCCCAACACTCCCAGCATCCCTAAGTGGGACCCCCAACATCCCAGACAGGGGAGACCCTCTGAATCCCAGAGGGGAGAGACCAGAGAGAGGGAACTCCTGGGAGAGTTTTTTTTGGGCTGAATCTTCATTTTGGCTGAACCTTAAGTTTTTACAGTTTGATGGGAGGTTTCTACCTTGCTGTTTCTAGGGGTTTTTTTGAATGAATGTTGGTGAATTGGGCTTTTCTGGGCTGAATCATGATGTTTTTGAGGGTTTTATGGTCCCAGGATGGCCGGTGAGTCCTAGAGATGGACTTGGGCAGGAGGAACCCCGAAGGCAACGCGCTCAGCCCTTGTTTTCCTCCCAGCAGGATTTGTCCTTCCCAAAGCTTGGGCGGATGGAGGAGGAGGCTGTAATGAAGAGGAAGATGCCGCGGGCCCCCAAGACAGGTGAGGAGGAAGTCAGTGCCCCTTTGGCCCTGTCTTGTGGTGCATATGGGGGACTGGTTTTCGGGGATGTCCTTGGTCTTCCCTCTGGGCTGGAGGCAAATCCCCTGCCTGTCCTTCTTCCTTCCTGCCCCAGGCCCCGAGCTGAGGACGGAGAGCACGGAGGACAAATCCCCCCGGCAGAGCCTGCTGGGAGAGGCCGTTTTGAAGGGCTCCCCGGCGCAGGAAGGTAGCGGGGAGAAAAAGGCCCGGAGATGCTCCCGGAGGAGGGGCTGCAAAGCCAGCGCAGGCAGCTCTGAGGAGGAAAGACCCGTCCTGTGCCGGGAAGGCGGCCGGAGCTTGAGCCGGAGCTCCGAGCTGGTGGTCCCTGAGCAGCCTCCCAGCAGGGAGAAGCCCTTCAGGTGCTTGGAATGTGGGAAGAGCTTCAAGCTGAGCTCCAACCTCCTTAAGCACCAGCACATCCACACTGGGGAACGGCCCTACACGTGTAGGGAATGTGGGAAGAGCTTCGGGGACGGCTCCAACCTGATCCGACACCAGCTCATCCACACTGGGGAACGGCCCTACAAGTGCTTGGAATGTGGGAAGAGCTTCAGCCAGAGCTCCCACCTCCTCAGGCACCAGCACATCCACACTGTAGAATGGCCCTACCCATGTAGGGAATGTGGGAAGAGCTTTGGGGACAATTCAAACCTGCTTCAACACCAGCTCATCCACACTGGGGAACGGCCCTACAAGTGCTTGCAATGTGGGAAGAGGTTTCAGACCAGCTCCAATCTCCTCATGCATGAGCGGACACACACAGGGGAGAGGCCCTTCCGCTGCACCGACTGCGGGAAGGGCTTCAACCGGAATGACCACCTCATCACTCACCGGCGCATCCACAGCGGGGAGAGGCCCTACAAGTGTGGGGAATGTGGGAAGAGCTTCTCCCACAGCTCTACCTTGACCTATCACCAACAGACCCACGATTAAGGGAAGCCCGGGAGTGCCCCGACTGCAGGAAGAGCTTCGGCCGCTGCTCCCACCCCAAATGACTCCCCTGATGGTGAGGCAACCCCTGGAGTCCAGTGACTGTCAGTCCATCCCTTTCTACCAGAAAGGGCCAGTCCCCTTTGCCAGGGGCAGGTTGTGCCAACAGAACCCTTCTTGGGGGTGTGTGGAGATTCCTGCCTTGGCTGGGACCCCCCAAGGTCACTGCTGGAGGTTGAGAGCAGAGATCTCCCCATGAGCATTTGTTTGGGGGAGTTCCATCCCTCTCTAATTCATAATTTTTACTTTGGTGCCAGCTTGAGTAGAATTGCTTCAACAACTGCTTTAGTGTAGAGCACTGTCCTATCTTATGCTGTACTACTGGTAGATTTAGTGTTTCTATTGTGCAGTAAATAATTCTGATGAAGATCTTTTGTCTGATCATTTGTAACCCTAAATAAATAATTTCTATCAATAGATGTGATTTGCCATCCTTAAAATCTGGGGGACCTCTTTAATTCCTCTGAACTGAAAGTGTTGGCATAACCCAAAACTGAGATTGGATCCAGCAGCCCCAGCACCCCACAGTCAGTTGGGAACTCAGGGGGGCAACCTCCCATTTCCCAACCTCTGTGTGCCCAAAGACCCCAATGGGACCATCAGACCTGCCAGACCACCCTCCCTTTTCCACCCTTTTCCTTGTTCCTTCCACTTTTCCATGGTTCCCCCCAGGATCACTCTGGGCATCTGAACCTCCACATTTTTCCCCTCCTCTCCCACCCTTTCCACATCATCCCCCCACTCCCCAGCCCCCTCATGCTCAGTTTTGGGGGTCTCTCCCTGCCCTTTCCCCACTCTTCTGACCTCTCCCACCCATTTCCAATGAACCTCAGTCCCCCTTCACTTTTGGGGGGTCCCACTCCCCTCCCACTCAGTTTGGGGTCCCACCACCCCTTTTATCCCTTCTGACCCCCCTTTTCCCACCGACCTCCCCCTTCCCACCCCCCGCTCACCCGAGAGCTCCTCGCCCGCAGCCGGGGGGGCTCCCAGCACCACCAGTACCCAGAGAACCCCCCCAGAAAAGGGGTTGGGTGGGGTCCTGGGTGGGCTCTGAGTGTGTTTGGGGGTCCTTGAGGGGCTGTGAGCAGGTTTTGGGGGGGTCCCAGCACCTTTTGGGGTGAGCTGGGTGCCTATTGATGAGCAGGTGCCGTCCTAAAGCACCCCCAGAGGGGGGTGACACGGGGGGAACACAGGGGGGTCCCCATTCCTGATCCATCCTAGGGCCGGTTCTGCCCCCCCAAACTCGGCTCCACCACTTGGGATCCTCCAATTCCCCCAGTGCCCCCCAATAACCGGGACTGGAGAGAACTGGGAAGCTTTGCTGGGGTCACTGGGAGCAGCCGGGTGGAGGCAGAGTGACAGCAGGGGAGGGGGGACACACGACCCCCCAAAATCCTCACAGACACGGGGGGGTCCAGGCTGTGCCCGAGGCCCCAGGGAGGGGCTGCGGCCGCCGCCAGCTCAGGAGCTCTGTGGGGAGAGAAAAGGGGGTGACAGCGGGGTGGGGGGACAGGGGGGACACCGGGATACACCCAGAGCTGGACTGGACCCAGCGGGACCAGAACTGGGGCAACTGGGATCATACTGGGAGCAGCTCGGCCCCTGCTGGGGTCATACTGGGATCATACTGGGAGTGACTGCAATAATACTGGGAGTATGTGAGAGTGACTGCAGCCATACTGGGGATGAGTGGGATCAAACTGGCTTCGTAGTGGAAGTGTCTGGAAGTTACTGGGATCATACTGGGGATGAATGGACTCATACTGGGATCATACTGGGATTAACTGGGACCATGCAGGGGCAAATGGCATCGTCCAGGTTGTGCCTGACAGTGCCTGGGGCCATCCTGGACTCAGACTGGAAGTCTCTGAGTGGGAAAAAAAACATCCTGGGTGGACTGAGAGCAACTGGGACCACCTTAGGGGCAACTGGGATCCTATTGGGAGTGACTGGGAGTGACTGAGATCATAGTGGGAGTGACTGTAAGGGAACAGAATCAAACTGGAAGTGACTGGAACTATGCAGGGGGGAAGTAGGAGCCAGTGGGGCCATGATGGAAGCCAACTGGGAACATACTTGGAGCAACAGAGATCGTGCTGGAAGCAACTGGGAGTAACTGGGAGTGACAGGGTGCATGCTGGAGGCAACTGGCATGAACTGGGAGTGACTGGGATCACACTGGTGGGAACTGGGACCATCCTGGGGCAAGTGGAAGTCACTGGGTGTTGTGGGTTTCTGTGGGTGGGTTTTGGTAGCGGGGGGGCTCCAGGGGTGGCTTCTGTTGGAAGCTGCCAGAAGCTTCCCCTGCCCCGTGGAGCCAATGCCAGCTGCTCCAGGACAGACTTGCTGCCGCTGGCCAAGGCCGAGCCCATCAGGAGCAACAGGAACAGCTCTGGGATAAGAGATTTAGGGCCAGAAGGAATTGCAGCCAGGGAAGAGCGGAGTGGGAACGTGGGAACAGCAATGCAGACCCCAAGGGCGGTGCAGAAGGAAGGGCAGGAGGTGCTCCAGGCCCTGCAGCCCCTGGGGCAGCATCGGGGTGCAGAGACCCCCCTGCAGCCCCTGGGAGAGCATCGGGGTGCAGAGACCCCCCTGCAGCCCCTGGGGGAGCATCAGGGTGCAGAGATCCCCCTGCAGCCCCTGGAGGCTCCCATGCTGGAGCAGGGGGATGCAGGAAGGAGGCTGTGAGCCCAGGACAGGCCCAGGATGGAGCAGGTCCTGGCAGGGACCTGCAGCCCATGCAGAGGGAAGCCCAGGCTGGAGCAGGTTTTTCCCGGGCAGGACTCGTGGCCCCTGTGGGGGACCCACGCCGGGTCAGCTCATCCCTGAAGGACTGACCCCATGGAGGAGGGACCCACGGGACAGCAGGGTGGGGAGAGCTGCTGCCCGAGGGATGGACTCACTGCAGAGGTCCATCCAGGACTGTCTCCCACTGGAGGGACCCCACGGGAGCAGGGAAGGATCCAACTCCTCTCCCTGAGCAGTGACAGAAACAACAACTGACTGTAACCCCCATTGCCATCCCCCTGCACTGCTGGGGGGAGGAGGGAGAGCTGAGAAGGAAGGAGGGGTGTGAGTAAGGTGTTTTTCAGACTGTTTTATTTCTCACTCATTGTCTTTTATCCTGTCAGTAATAAATTTAAGTGCTATCCCTACTTTGAGTCTGTTTTGCCCATTAGTAAGTGACTTTCTCCCCACCCTTATCTCTACTCAGGAATCCTCAGCTGTTTTTTTTCTCTCCTCTGTGGAGTTGCAGAGGGAGGGAGAGGTAGCAGCTTTTAGTGGGTGTTTGAAATCCAACCAGGGTTAACCCACTAAACCAACCCATGTGCTTGAGGCCCTTTTGTGATGTCCCAGCCCATCCTCTCCATTCTGGAATAGCCCCTGGCAACCAAAGAACCAACACCCCACCAGGTCAGAATGCAGCCCCAACCATGTGCCCCTTTAGGATGTCCTGGCCCACCCTCTCCATTCTGGAATAGCCCCTGGAAACCAAAGAACCACTGCCCCACACCCCCCCAGTGCAGCCCCATCTGCCATGGGACTCTTTGGGAAGTCACGGCCTTTCCCCCAGGAAAGAAAGCCTGTAACCTTCAGGTTTCAGGTGCAGTTGGTGGGACACCCTGGGCACTCCATGGGCAGCAAGAGCTTTCTGTCCTGCCACCTTTTATCTGGCAGGAATCTTTGTCCAGATTCAAATCTGGGAGTCGGACTGGCAATTTCAGCTCAGGGCTCCTGCAAGTAAATGACAGCCCTGCCCTCCAGGAAAGAAACCCCTTCCCCTTGGTCTCTTTTCCTCTTCCTTCAAAGACAACCTGCAGGGCAGCTTTCTGACATCTCTTCTCTTGGGAATTGTGAAGATAGACCCGCTCCCATGTTTAACACCTCAGGCAAAACCACCCTGTTAACACCTTTCCCAACCTTCCCCAACCTTTCCCAAAGCCGAGATGTGGAAAGAACAAGTGCCCTTGTCCCTGGCTGTGCTGCTGTGCTGGGAGTCTCTTCCCTCCAGCTCTTCACACAGGCACTGCCCCTGCAGATCCAAAGAAGGGCTGAAGAAGCATCTTCAACACAGAAATCAGGGCAGGTTTATCAGGGATTGTTGATATTTTTTGGTCTGTGTTTGGCCCAGCCACTTGCAGAAGTTTTGTTCTTTTCCTCCAAGTTCACTGATAAACGGGAGCTTTGTCCTTGGAGAGAGAGTTCCTTGTATAAACTGTTTTAATTGGTGTTCTGTGATTGGGATTGGCTGGTTTTCTGTAGGGGTCATTTGAAGGAGAAACTGAAGAGGAGAGGATGAAGTAAAGCCCCCAGACCCAAACAGATCAGACCCCTTGAGTGAACCAGCACAAGTGCGAGGGGAATCCCCACGTTCTCCCGCATGGCTGAAGGGGGGCACTCACAGAACGGGGGAGGGACCGAGGGCCTCTGGCTGGGTGGTGCTGCCACACCGGCCCAGGGAGACATCCCTGGCTCATTGGATAAAAGTGCAAGTGGCTCGTGCTCGGGGCTCTCAAGCTTCACAGGAAGGACAACGTTGCCTTCTGCGGGGACGCCGCTCTCTTTGTGAGCCTGCTGACCCTCCGAGGATGCAGCCTCTGCTGGGGGGAATTCTGGTTATCCTGGGGTCGGTGAGACAACCTCGTAAAACACACCTGAGTGAGTGGGGGTTTCACTGAGGGCTCAGTTCACTCCTCTCCTTTCCTGTCTCTCGGGTTCCCTTTTACTTGGCCACTTTCTGTAATAAATATTGGGTTTGTTGTTGAGCTCTCAGCAGTGTCTTGGTTTTCAATCTCAGCATCCTTTCGAACTTACTCTAATACTCTGTGCTGGCACCTTTTGTCAGGGAGGAATCTTCATTCTTATTCCATTTGGGGGATCAGACTTGTGGAGTGCTGAGCTGAAAAAAGACACACTATGGACAAACCACACTAATTGGCCTCAGTTAGGCCTGCCCCTGACATAGCCAGAAGCCTCTTTGCAGGCAGGGGAAAGATACAGGAGCAGTGATAACAGACTGCAGGAATGTAAACAAAGAGAAACCTGTGACAAAAATGAGGAGGAGTTTTAGGAGAAAAACAATGTCTTCATATCGTGTGGACACTTGCGTGCACCCAATAGGAAGTGTGTCAGTAATGCACGCTCGGTTTGTGGGTTACAGCAAATAACCAATAGTTTGAAAGTGATCACACCCCGGGGGGCAGTGAAAGTATAGAAGAGGTTGGGTTATGTAAATAAAGCGGAACATTTTTGCAAATCATCTTGATTTGTGTGCAGCTTTGATCTTAGACATTCGTTATCTCTTTGCTGGAATTTGTCTACAGCGGTTTCTTGTCCAAGCAGTCAGTCCTTCTTTAAAATTTTTTTCTTCACTCTCTTACAAGAAAGAAGGGAGGTTTCAGTGCCACACCTGCCCCCGACCCAAGCCAGGGGAGGAGGGGGCCTGGCCCCTACTTGGGGGTTGCCACCACTCCTACATGACTGTTATTCTTAATTTCAACTTCACAATCCAATTCTCTTCCATTTTCTTAAAGATGTAATTAGCAAAAACGTTGCTGAGAGTTTAAAGTAGCTTCTTGTCTGCAAATTCACCTGGACAAAACCATTCTCAGCCCCAGGGGCTGGCTGGCTGGGCAAAACCACGACAATTTGGAATCACAATCTCTGAGTATAATAAAAGATTTGAATCCTTTTTTCCAGATTCTTGCTCCAAGAACTTCCCTGAAGCTGGAGGGCAGTGCCTGTGTGCAGAGGAGAAGGGGTAAAGAGTCCTGGGATAGGAGCACTGCCAGGGAGCAGCAGCTCTTGGGCTTTTCAGAGATGCTCTTTTCCCACTGCCTCCCTCTCCTTTCTGCTCCTTGCCCAAGGCCTGAGTGCTCTGGCAGCTCAGTCACTGCTGTGGGTCAGTGCTGGGACCATGGGCAGGGACAGGCCCTGGCACTGCTGGCACAGAGCTGGGCTCCTTAACATCATTTGCATCAGGAAAGGGGATCCCCCTGGGCAGTTTCTGAAGACTCTGTTCTTTTGAAGAGGTTGCTGTAAAGAACAAGTCCACTTGCAGTGAACTCCCCCTGTGCCTGCCCAGCTCAGGGAGGGCTGGACCAGAGCCAGGGCTGGGCTTTCCAGGAGGGTGTCCTGAAGAACTCTGCAGCCCACAGGCTGGATGGAGTGGAGTCCTGCCCTGCCCTCTGTGCCATTGCCAACAGTCCATGGTCCTGCCCAGCCTTGTTCTTGGCTACTGAGCCTTCCAGGGAGATGGAAGAGGGTGGAGAGGAGGGATCCCCATCCTGCTGGCTCCGCTCCCCAGCCTGACCAGCATGGCCAGTGCAGGCTCAGCCCAGGGTGCCACAGCCCCTCCCTCTGCAGAGCAGCCCCTCCAGCTCAGGGCCCTGCAGGGATCCCAGGCTGGGATCTGCAAGTGGCCAAGGCAGCCTGGACACACTGCCCTGGGCAAAGGGATGTGCCTGCAGAAGAGCAAGGCAGCATTTCTGTGCCTGCACAGAGGAATCCATGGCCCAGAGAAAGCTCTTTCTGCAGCCCCCCTGGGGACAGGCTGCTCTGTCCCTGGGCCAGGACTCTGTGCTGGGCTGGGCAGAGGGGCCGGCCCTGAGGATGAGCTGAGTGGTGGGTGGACTCCCGAGAGCCAGGATGCAAGAGGATAACACAGGTCTGTGAAGTTCTCTGCCCCAGGACACCAGCATGGTGCCTCTGAGCTCTTTGTCAGCAGGGCTAAAAAGGGCACAATTACTCCCTGTGGACCGATAGCCCAAAGTTGTCTTTCTTCTCTCTCATTCCCATTCTGACTCCTCTTTTCCTGCAGTCTTGCCTGTGGCTTAGGCAGAGCACGAGGGGGTCGCTGGAACCTCAGCTCACGCTACGATGAGAGCAGCATTGGAAAAACCTCCGAGGCTCCCGTGAGGCCCGGACACCGTGTTTGCTCTGCAGAGCTGGTGTTGGAGCCCAGCCGGGAGCCTTCAGGCTGTGCTGCCCAGGCTGCAGTGATGGGGTGCTCCCCTGGGAGTAACCCCAAACTGAGTTGAGCAGCCGAGGGGTAGCCGTGCCTTAGTGTGAGGAGCTGCACGTTGTAAGGGGTTGGGAGGCATGCTGGGATTTTTGGGGGGCTTTTTCTTGCTTTTCTCCGTTTTGACCAGTGTGGTGCTGGGGAAAAAAAAGCTAGAAAGAAAACCAGTTGAAGGGAACTGTCACCTTCAGAGGAGGCGCAAATCCTCCTGGAGCTGAGGAAGGGGATGAGGGGAGTCCAGCATAGTGCAGTGAGCTGCCACTGCCCCCAAGGCCCTTCTTTTGGAGGCATTTGTTGACTTTCTGAAATAAAAAAAAGCCTCCCTATCATCTTGTTTGCAACCCTACAGCCACCCCTGCGGGTATGTGTCATGTTCCAGACCCCCAGAGGGATTTGTGTATGTCCTGTGCTGGTGGATGCAGGACATTCTTTAGCAGAAGGGAGAGGATTTGGGGAGGAGCTGTCAAGCTTGGGTGCGTCAGAAAACCCCCTTTGCCCCCCACCTTTGTGCACCCCCAGATATCCTTTGTCCTCTCTTTTCTCCACCCCTTTCCTCCTCTCCTCTTCTTGACCCCTGTTTTCCCTCTGCCTTGAACTGCCCATCTTGTACCCACCCTCCCTCTCTTTATTTCTGCCTTTGGGGGTGAGTAAAAAGGTGTGGGGGAGTCCGGGGCTGATGAGGTCATCAGGGGCATCCCGATGCCCAGCAGGTGAGTGGGGGATGAGAGGGGTCATATGGAGTCCTCCCCGAAAAGGGAGGCTAAGCCCAAAAATGCCTGAAAATTTAAAAGTTACCATCTCTCTTTTTTTCTATCTATTGAAATACTAACTGACATATACACTGACTTCAAAAGAGAGCTCCGTCTCTACTTTATTATATCCAGGATCTTGTAGTGTAAGAAATGCAGGATACAGAAGGAGGGGGGGCTTTAAAAGCAGGACGAATGAAGCTCCAAGGTGCGTGCCAGTGCGAGGACGGCAGGCAGAGCTCTGGGTCGTGGCTTTGCCGGCCGCTCTCCCTTTCCCCAGGGGGCTCTCGAGGATCGCTGCTGCCGCCTGCGGGCGGCGCGCGGTACTGCAGGGAAAGCCGCGCGGCGAGCCGGATGCAGCCCCGTGGAACTGCGCTGCTGCAGCGAGTCTGGCCAGGCGCCCGTTCCCTGGCGGCATGTCCGGCTGGCGCCGGCAGCAAGGGAAGGGCCGGCGGGCCGGGGCTTTGGCCAGATTATTGTACTTTTGCCCCGCTTATCCTGCCGTGAGTCGCTCTGAGTGGGACATGCCCCCTTTGAGCTTTCCCCGGAGCCTGTGCCATTACGGTCAGCACGGGGGAACGAGGAAAAGCCAAATATGCCTTAACGTTCTCTGCCCCGCAGGACGCCGTGACCGGAAACTCTCGAGGCCACACTAAAGATGGCGATGCCCTCACCGAAAGTCGTCACAGCCCACACTCAAGATGGCGACGCCCTCACCGTAAGATCCTCAGAGCCCACACTCAAGATGGCGACGCTCCCAACAGGGCGAATCGGCCAGAAAGCGTGTGTGACACCCGACCGGAATATTTGCATTGCCGGAAAAAAAGCACTGCCCCCCCGACCGGAATGCCGTACAAAAGATGGTGCCGCCTGTGCCCGAAAATACAGAGAGCCACACAAAAGATGGCGGCGCCATGACCGGAAGTCCTCCAGCCTACAACCAAGATGGCGCCGCCCTGACCGGAAGTCCTCCAGCCTACAAATAAGATGGCGCCGCCCTACCGGAAGTCCTCCAGCCTACAAATAAGATGGCGCCGCCCTACCGGAAGTCCTCCAGCCTACAACCAAGATGGCGACGCCCCACCGGAAGTCTTCCAGCCTACAACCAAGATGGCGGCGCCCTACCGGAAGTCCTCCAGCATACAAATAAGATGGCGGCGCCATGACCGAAAGCAGCTCTGCTTTGGGCTTGGGGGGTTATTTCTCTTGGCTTTTAAGGCAGAGGCTTCTTTGCCACGTCTCTCTTGCTGCTTGCAATTCTTTCTTTGGCTGCTAGTGAATACATTTGAGAAGCTGTGGGGTTCTAGGATTCACTTGTTCTAAATATGGTGATTCTCTTAGTGAGCAATTGGACTCGTTCTCCAGTGCGGAGTGCAGAAGGATTTTTCTGTCAACTAATTGTTTCCTAATTTCTTTTCAAGCTCTCCTACGAACCTTGGACCGGTGGGCTTCGCCGCACTTGCCGTGGGGGCTGGAGTGAGAAGCAGCTGGAGGTGTTTGCTCTCTGCTCGGTCCCCGCCTTGCCCTCGGTTGCCTGGCCCTGCAGGTAAGCACAGCTCACCTTGGCTTTTCCGGGGCCCTTGCTGAAGGGTTTCCAAGTGTGGCCCTGAGAATTTCTGCAGGTGGAATGGATGGCTGTTTCAGAGCACTTGTCACTGGGCCGCCTGTGTTTTAACACTTGCCAGGGCAGGAGAATTGCAGCAGAAGAAGGGTAATTATTCATCTGAAGTTGTAAGCGAGTGCAGGAGAAATGCTAGGAAGACACCTGGATATGTAGTTAGGTATTTGAGTACCTTTGGCTGGTAGAAACACTCCATGGATGAGACAGAAAGGGCTGGTGCTGGAGCATGTTTAAGAAGCCAGCACAGGGAGCTTCAGTCTTCTAAAATTAGACAAAGCAGTGAGGGATGATGATGGAGTAGAACATGCTGGTGTTTTCAGCTTTGGGACTTGACTTGCTCATGGGAACAATCTGAATGAGGGAGGATGTTCTTGCTGAGAATTCCCCCTGGTAGATCTTCCCCATCTAGGATTGTATCACGGACAGTGTTCCCAATAGGCTGGAGATAAAGTTGTGAATTAGAGAGGAAGCGATGCACAACAAATGCAGGGAGAAAAGGTGGAATCGTGATGGAATTCTGGAGTGGTTCGGGTTGGAAGGGACCTTAAAGTTCATCCAGCCCCACTCCCTGAGCAGGGACACTTTCCCCTAGGCCAGGTTGCCCCTGGTCGCAGATGGCTATGGAAGTGCTGGAGGTGTTTAGGGAATGCTGATAGATTTTCCCCCACCTCTGGCCATCGGGTCGTTAAAAAGACTGATTCACCTCTTCCCACAGGGAAAAACGCTAGAGCAGAGGGAGGGAAGGAGCGGGGAGTACTGCAGCCCCCAGCAGCTCGGTCAGTGCTGGCTGGACTCGGGGCTGGGAAAGGTCCCTCAGTGTGAGGGCAGGTGAGAGCCCAGGGTGGCCCTGGCAGCACTGGGACTGGGAACAAGTCCAGTGGGCAAAAGAATGGACCCTGGAGAGCTGGGTAAACAACTGGAGGAGTTTCAAGGAGAAGCAGGAAACTGGACAAGTTGCAGCAGCTCCTTCTGTGTGTGTTTAGAACCACCTCTAGTGCAGCCACGAGTGAGGTGGAAAATGAACCTCAGGAGGCTGGGAATGAGTCCCACAAACTGCTTACAGTGGGATTGAGTCTTCCCAAGAGCCTGAAAAGCTTTACTTTAGTTCGGCTTTATAAACTGCAAACTGAAGTGATTGTCGAGGTGATGGCCCTTGCTGTCCTGTGTCTTTGGTGAGGTGTTGACTCAGTACCTTTATTGGAGCTGATGTGGATGAACGGGTGCTCCTAATTTGCCTTTAAGGTCCTGGTTTCTTCCATTCTTCTACCAGCTTCTCCATCCAGGAGATGGAATTCCAGTGCTACAGTATAGATAACTCGTTGTGCTCCCCAAAGGAGCCTTTCTGCCTTCGGGACAAGTTGTGGTGCCACTGGAGCTGCTGGGAGAAGCAGAGGGTTGGCAGTGACAGGCCTGGAATGCTGTTGCTGTGGCACAGATGCTGCTCCCTGGCAGGTTCTTGGGTTGGATTCCTTGGCTGCCACTTGGCATGGCTTGGAAGGGCCTCAGTTGTGTAGGGAACAAAACGTGGGATAGGGAAGCAAAGCAGGGGAGGCTCTGGTTTCAGAGAGAATCATTAAATTTTCTCTTTCTGCAGGGACATTGACCTGGTCCAGCTGTGGCAAGAAGAACAAGTGGGCCATGAAAGTTTGGAGCAGTCTGGAAGGTTCCTCATGCCCAAAAGATCCTGGCAAGTGCAGCACTGGAAGAGCACGGAATAATGAAAAGTGCCTCAGTTCTCCTGAAGCTCAACTTTGTAAAATATTCATGAAGATAAAATTCTAGTGTAACGAGCTGTTGGGTCCCAAATACTCTTGGAGGGAGAGGCAGAAACTCCCACTGCTGCTGGGGCTGAACTGCTTGCAGTGAGCAGGTAGGACTTGGCCCTGATGCCTGAGTGCTTTCCAGTCCCCCAGGATGGATCCCAACTGGCAGCCCCTGGCTCCATAACTTAAGGAGAGGGTGTTCCTGCAAGCCCAGCTGCTATGTTGGTGATCCTGTGTGCACCTCTTGCCCTGGCCTGCTGTGAATGTATTTGTGTTGCAGCTCAGTAATGTCCCAATAAAGTGGTGATTGTGTAATTTTGGTGTCAGTTCCTCTCCGTTCCTCTTCTCCTTGCCCAGCAGCTGCATCACTGACTTGTGCCTGACATGGGATTCCTGCAGCATCCCATGTTTGCAGTTGCCATCACTGCTGGACATACAGCCCATTCCTGAACAAACCTCCCTTGCTGTTCTCTCTTTAGGTCTCCCCTCCCAGCTCCTCTCCTCTGATGCTCCAGGTGCCAAGGCCCCTAATTTTGAGGGGCATTCCTGCTCTGCTGCCCTCCCCTGCCCCCCCATTCTTTATAAATCAAGAGCCAGGAGCCCCAAGTGCAGAGAGGACTGCAGGGAATAAGTGGCAATACCTGCCCTGTGTCTCCCTGCGGTTCTTCTGCCTGTTCTTCCCTGGGCTGGAGAGCCCTGCCTGGCCTGTGTTTCTTGGAGGAGAGTGATGTTATTCCATTTGTCTAAAAGATGTGTTCATGGGCACTCATTTTCTGACAGGCAGTGCCATTTTCCTGTTGCCTTTCCCAAATTTTTCAAGTGCTGCCCAGTATGGGCCTTGGTGTACTGAGGCAGTGATTGCCAGGAGGAAGGGGAACCTTGGCGTCACCTGCTCAGCTCGGGTGGGTGGGACAGGATTGGGGTGGCCTGTCAAGGCATGAACATATTTCTGAGCTCTAGAGTGCCTTGAAACCTGTGCGTGTGTCAGTTTGGCAGGGCTGGGACAAGGAGGACTCATGCAGGCACCTACAGAGACAGCGGGAACGGGAGCGTGGTGTGGAGAAGAGAAATTGTAGGTAGTAGGTGCTGAGAAATTTGTCATTCCTTTGTCCTATGGTCTGCATTTTTCAGAGCGGGCGGGACCATCCCGGTGCAGCCTCTCCTGCAGCTCCCCGGGGGATGTCCCTGCAGCAGCGCAAGGTGTGCGGGAAGCGCAGCAGGGTGCAGCGAGCTGGGGCGGGGCTGTGACCCGGGAGAGTGTGCATAATCCCCCAAAACCCGCGCCCAAATAGAGCCCAAAACAACCCCAAAGCCCAGAGCCAAACGCCGCGGGATGGTGCTGGCCCCGCCCCCCGGCTCGCGCTGGCTCCGCCCCCTGGCCGCCCGGCCCCGCCCTGCCCGGCTCCAAGAATGCCGCTGTCCCCGCGGGCTCCGCCGCCGCTCCCCCTTCCCCTTGTCCCGGGAGAGCTCCTGGACGGGACGTGACCGCGGAGCTCCCACTGCCTTTCCCCGGCCCCAGCAGCTCCCGCCGGGGCTGCGGCGGCGGCGGGAGCCGCGCAGAGGGGCCGGGCCTGGCCGGGCAGGCAGAGCGGGCGGGGCGGGGCTGCAGGGACAGCGCGGGCTGCGATTGGACGGAGGCGCTGGAGTGCAAGGACAAACTGGGAGGGCGTTTGCAAAGAAGGGGGTAGAGGGAACTCTTGACGTGCTTTCTTTACTTCTTCATCCCACAGCACTGGCACGAGAGGAAATACCTCAGAGGGGCTTGCCTCCAACAAAGCTCTGAATATGTCGGGAGGTTTCAGCGGGGAGGAAAGAGCAGTGGAAGAAAAACACCCTAAAGAGTAGCCAGTGGGAATTATCGGGTTTTGCAGCCAAGAAGAACAAGGACAGAGATGAGGGAATCGGTTTCCAATTAATAATGATTTGATGGGTGTACGAATCATTCCTGGCCGTTTACAGTTGCCGCGCCGCTCGCCTCGCACTGGCCCCGCCCCCTGGCTCGCACCGGCCCCGCCCCCGGCTCTCACCAGCCCCGCCCCCCGGCTCGCGCCGCCTCTGCCGGCGCCCTCAAGTCACGCGCCTGCCTGAGGGGCCAAGCACCATTCTGTCCCCTCCCATGAGGGACAGCCCCATGAGTGGGCAGTGAGGATGACGAGGGGCGGGACAGCCCCATGAGTGGGCAGTGAGGATGACGAGGGGCGGGACAGCCCCATGAGTGGGCAGTGAGGATGACGAGGGGCGGGACAGCCCCATGAGTGGGCAGTGAGGATGACGAGGGGCGGGACAGCCTCAGGTGTGCCCAGTGAGGATGACGAGGGGCGGGACAGCCTCAGGTGTGCCCAGTGAGGATGACGAGGGGCGGGACAGCCTCATGAGTGGGCAGTGAGGATGAGGAGGGGTGGGCCCTGCTGGGCGGTTATCTGGGGCTTTTGGAGAGGGTGCTTCTTTCGGTGGGGATTTTCTAAAGAGGAGCAGTCGATTCCAAGGAGTCTCTCCAGCGGTGACAGTGGGGGCGTCTCACCGGGGCTGGGCCAAGCACCTGAGGTACCTGGATCATCGCTCAAGGAAGGGGCCGAGGGATGAGCCGTGTGCCGGGGAGCAGCGCAGGACAACAGGTGTGGGGGGGTGTGGGGGTGCAGGGAAGATGCAGCTCGGACTGGAGGAAGAGCTTGGAGGTTTCTTTTCTGTGTGTGCAAGTGCACATCCACCCCCGGGTCAGAGAGTCAGAGGTGTTTCTTGCACACCAGACACCACAGCCCCAGGTACCAGGAGCCTGCAGATGCTCTGCATTGCAATCCACAGCCTCCCTCAATCCTGCATGGGAAAGCAAAGGGATTTTTCCTCCTTAGGGAGGAAAACACACAACAGCAAGTGCTGTCCCAGGTGAGCTGGCCCTCAATTAGGAGTTTAAAACGCCTTCTGCATGGTTACAAAGTGCCACAAGGGGTTTGATTTTGTACTCCATCGGTGGTTTCAGAGCCAAAGTGCTCAGCAATGCCATCCCAGTTGTTTAAAGGCGCTGCTGTGGAATTGGGCTAGGGACGCTGCTGGGGCTGCGGGTGCCATGGCCACCGTCAGGTTAAAGCGTGGCAGTGGGCTCTGGAGGGGCTGCTGGAAGCTGCAGCCCGGGGTCCCAAGGCTGTGGGTGCACAGCTGGAATGTTAGGCTCTGGTCTTGTGTTTTGGAATGCTTTTTTTGGAGGGAAGGGAAGGGTGCTGCTGGGGCAGGACAGGACAGAAGGAAAGGGTGCTGCTGGGGTGGTCCAAGCCTTTTATTTTCAAGGAAGCTCCAAACTGGGTGGCAATCAGCTCCTGAAGTATCTGTGTTGGGGGTTTTCCAAATGGTTGGTTACCCAGCGCCCTTGACATGAGTGTCCTGTGTTTCCACCCACCCCTTTAGACTCCCTTTTGGGAGACAGACAAACCCAGCAAGCATCAAGGGTGGGAGTGAAGGACAGGGAACGGCAGCTCTTGGCTAACGCTGTCCCCACTGTCCCCACAGGCCCGGTTCCCAGCAGACTGCCATTTCCGGGAGCGCTTCCAGGAGAACAGCTACAACACCTACGCCTCAGCCGTGCACCGCAGCCCTGGCCAGCCCCTGCCCTGAGTAGGACAGGGAGCCCCAAGCCTCCTGATCCCTGCTCCCTGGGCAAGTGTACCCTCCTACCCTTGGACAGGCTGGTAGGAGCAGTGCTGCTGCAGAAGCAATGTGTGTGTGTGGGGGGGTCTGCTCTGTGTTGTGACTTTGAGGGAGGCAGAACTTCTGTGATGGCCCAGAAAGAAGGCTCCAGCTTTGCAGCTCTGAGTGTGCCATAAATCATCCTGTCAGCCACTCCTGTTTCCAGTGGATAAATCCCAGTGGATTTATCCTCTTGGCTTCAACCACTGGGGCACTAATTGCTGGACTCTTAAGCAGACTTCTCTACTTCTTTTGCGTAAAAGCTCTTGGTCTTGTCTTTACATCTTGCTGTATACAGAGGGAAAACCTGCTGGGAAAATGAACAGCGACGGGGGCTCTCCTGCCTCTCTTTTTGGGGAGCTGAGGGCAGCGGGCCATGCTAGGGAAGGGGCTCTGCATTTGGGGACGTGGGGAGGTCTGGCTGCTGGCAGCAAGCAAGGGGGTGGGGCTGGCTGGGGGGCCTGTGTGTGGGACCAGTGGCCTCTCTGGGGGACAGAATCCTGGAGCAGGCAGAGCAGCACTGGGATGAGCTGAGTGGTGGGTGGAGCCCCGAGAGCCAGGATGCAAGAGGATAACACAGGTCTGTGAAGTTCTCTGCCCCAGGACACCAGCATGGTGCCTCTGAGCTCTTTGTCAGCAGGGCTAAAAAGGGCACAATTACTCCCTGTGGACCGATAGCCCAAAGTTGTCTTTCTTCTCTCTCATTCCCATTCTGACTCCTCTTTTCCTGCAGTCTTGCCTGTGGCTTAGGCAGAGCACGAGGGGGTCGCTGGAACCTCAGCTCACGCTACGATGAGAGCAGCATTGGAAAAACCTCCGAGGCTCCCGTGAGGCCCGGACACCGTGTTTGCTCTGCAGAGCTGGTGTTGGAGCCCAGCCGGGAGCCTTCAGGCTGTGCTGCCCAGGCTGCAGTGATGGGGTGCTCCCCTGGGAGTAACCCCAAACTGAGTTGAGCAGCCGAGGGGTAGCCGTGCCTTAGTGTGAGGAGCTGCACGTTGTAAGGGGTTGGGAGGCATGCTGGGATTTTTGGGGGGCTTTTTCTTGCTTTTCTCCGTTTTGACCAGTGTGGTGCTGGGGAAAAAAAAGCTAGAAAGAAAACCAGTTGAAGGGAACTGTCACCTTCAGAGGAGGCGCAAATCCTCCTGGAGCTGAGGAAGGGGATGAGGGGAGTCCAGCATAGTGCAGTGAGCTGCCACTGCCCCCAAGGCCCTTCTTTTGGAGGCATTTGTTGACTTTCTGAAATAAAAAAAAGCCTCCCTATCATCTTGTTTGCAACCCTACAGCCACCCCTGCGGGTATGTGTCATGTTCCAGACCCCCAGAGGGATTTGTGTATGTCCTGTGCTGGTGGATGCAGGACATTCTTTAGCAGAAGGGAGAGGATTTGGGGAGGAGCTGTCAAGCTTGGGTGCGTCAGAAAACCCCCTTTGCCCCCCACCTTTGTGCACCCCCAGATATCCTTTGTCCTCTCTTTTCTCCACCCCTTTCCTCCTCTCCTCTTCTTGACCCCTGTTTTCCCTCTGCCTTGAACTCCCCATCTTGTACCCGAAAATACAGAGAGCCACACAAAAGATGGCGATGCCCTACGGAAGTCCTCCAGCCTACAACCAAGACGGCGCTGCCCTGACCGGAAGTCCTCCAGGCTACAAATAAGATGGCGACGCCATGACCGAAAGCAGCTCTGCTTTGGGCTTGGGGGGTTATTTCTCTTGGCTTTTAAGGCAGAGGCTTCTTTGCCACGTCTCTCTTGCTGCTTGCAATTCTTTCTTTGGCTGCTAGTGAATACATTTGAGAAGCTGTGGGGTTCTAGGATTCACTTGTTCTAAATATGGTGATTCTCTTAGTGAGCAATTGGACTCGTTCTCCAGTGCGGAGTGCAGAAGGATTTTTCTGTCAACTAATTGTTTCCTAATTTCTTTTCAAGCTCTCCTACGAACCTTGGACCGGTGGGCTTCGCCGCACTTGCCGTGGGGGCTGGAGTGAGAAGCAGCTGGAGGTGTTTGCTCTCTGCTCGGTCCCCGCCTTGCCCTCAGTTGCCTGGCCCTGCAGGTAAGCACAGCTCACCTTGGCTTTTCCGGGGCCCTTGCTGAAGGGTTTCCAAGTGTGGCCCTGAGAATTTCTGCAGGTGGAATGGATGGCTGTTTCAGAGCACTTGTCACTGGGCCGCCTGTGTTTTAACACTTGCCAGGGCAGGAGAATTGCAGCAGAAGAAGGGTAATTATTCATCTGAATTGTAAGCGAGTGCAGGAGAAATGCTAGGAAGACACCTGGATATGTAGTTAGGTATTTGAGTACCTTTGGCTGGTAGAAACACTCCATGGATGAGACAGAAAGGGCTGGTGCTGGAGCATGTTTAAGAAGCCAGCACAGGGAGCTTCAGTCTTCTAAAATTAGACAAAGCAGTGAGGGATGATGATGGAGTAGAACATGCTGGTGTTTTCAGCTTTGGGACTTGACTTGCTCATGGGAACAATCTGAATGAGGGAGGATGTTCTTGCTGAGAATTCCCCCTGGTAGATCTTCCCCATCTAGGATTGTATCACGGACAGTGTTCCCAATAGGCTGGAGATAAAGTTGTGAATTAGAGAGGAAGCGATGCACAACAAATGCAGGGAGAAAAGGTGGAATCGTGATGGAATTCTGGAGTGGTTCGGGTTGGAAGGGACCTTAAAGTTCATCCAGCCCCACTCCCTGAGCAGGGACACTTTCCCCTAGGCCAGGTTGCCCCTGGTCGCAGATGGCTATGGAAGTGCTGGAGGTGTTTAGGGAATGCTGATAGTTTTTCCCCCACCTCTGGCCATCGGGTCGTTAAAAAGACTGATTCACCTCTTCCCACAGGGAAAAACGCTAGAGCAGAGGGAGGGAAGGACTCCCCGTTTTAGGATACAAACTCCCCCTTTTTGGGGCCAAGTTCTCTCTGTTTGGAGCCAATTTCCCCCTATTTGTAACCAAATTCCCCCTATTTGGGGCCAAACTCCCCCTTCTTGGGTCAAAACTCCCCCTTTTTGGATCCAAATTCCCCACTTTGGCACCAACCCCACCCTTTTTGGGACCAAACTCCCCCTGTTTGGGTCCAAATTCCCCCTTCTTGGGACAAACCCCCCCCCTTTTGGAGCCAAATTACCCATCTTGGTCCCAACCCCACCCTTTCTGGTCTCAACTCCACCCTTTTTGGGGCCAAACTCCCCATTTTTGGAGCCAAATTACCCACTTTGGTGCCAACCTCACTCTTTTTGGGGCCAAATTCCCCCTTTTTTGGGACAAAATCCCCCCTTTCAGAGCCAAACTCCCCTTTTAGCACCAAACTCCCCCTTCAGGAGCCAAATTACCCATCTTGGTACCAACCCCACCCTTTCTGGTCTCAACCCCACCCTTTTTGAGAGTCAAACTCCCTCTTTTTGGAGCCAAATTCCCCCCCTTGGAGCCAACCCCACCCTTTTTGGGACCAAACTCCCCCTTTCTGGGTCCACTTCCCCCGGGTTTTGGGTCCCTCTCCCCCCTTCCCTCGGCCCTGCCGACCCCCCCTGCGCCCCCCTCAGGTCCATTTTGGGGTGAAATCCCCCAATTTTGGGTCCGTCCCCTCCATCCCCCCCCCAAACCCGCCGGTACCTGGGGGGGGGGGCGCGGGGGAGGGGCCGGCGCTCGAAGCCCTGGCCACGCCCCCCGCTCGTGCTGCCGCAGCGGGGATGGGCGGGGATTGGTGGGGCGGTGTTTAGGGGTGTGGTTTTTTGTTGGGGCCGTTGCCCCAAAAGTGAAGGGGCGTGGTTTGTTTGAAGGGGCGTGGCTGGGTTTGAGACCACCCTAAGACCCCCCCCAAACAGCAGCTGGGACCTCCCCCCAAAACCAGTGCTGAGACCCCCCTAAAATGGGGCTGAGACCCCTCCAGAACCCCCCAAAATGGGGTGAATATCCCTCCAGACCCCCCAAAAATGGGGTGAATATCCCTCCAGACCCCCCAAAAATGGGGTGAATATCCCTCCAGACCCCCCAAAAATGGGGTGAATATCCCTCCAGACCCTCCAAAAATAGGGTTAATACCCCTCCAGATCCCCCAAAAATGGGGCTGAGATCCCTCCAGACCCCCCAAAAATGGGGTGAATATCCCTCCAGACCCTCCAAAAATGGGTCTGAGACCCCTCCAGACCCCCCAAAAATGGGTCTGAGACCCCTCCAGACCCCCCAAAAATAGGGGCTGAGACCCCTCCAGACCCCCCAAAAATGGGTGCTGAGATCCTCCCAAGACCCTCAAAATGGGGGCTGAGACCACCCCACCAAGACCCCCCCCCCCAAAAACAGGAGCTGGGACCCTCCCCAATCCCCCCCAAAAATGGTGCTGGGATCCCCCAAGACTCCCCAAAACAGGGGCTGAGACCACCGAAACCCCACAAAACCACTGCTGAGACCAGCAAGACCTCTTGAAACAGGAGCTGCACCTCTCCAGTTTCTACAGATATTTCAAACACTGTGATGTTCTAATACTGAAAAAAAAAAACCCAAATCATTCCTCTCTTGGTTTTTGGATTTTTGAACTCACAGTTTGGAGTCGTTCCAGCAGTTTCCAAGTGGTTTAGGAGCTGGCAGCTGAGGAGGAGATATGGTGTCTGTGAGGGGGATGAGAAAGAAAATGGCAGCCACGAGGAGCTATAAGAAGGCAAATGGCACCTGTAGGGCTTGAGGGGCAGCTGAGGGAAGAAATGGAGCCCGTGAGGGGGATGAGGGTGAAAATGGAGCCTGTGGGGTTTGAGGGGCAGCTGAGGAGGAGATATGGTGTCTGTGAGGGGGATGAAGGAAGAAATGGCAGCCATGAGGAGTTATAAGAAGGCAAACGGCACCTGTAGGGCTTGAGGGGCAGCTGACGGAAGAAATGGAGCCCGTGAGGGTGATGAAGAAAGAAAAGGTGCCCTTGAGGGGGATGAGGGAGGAAATGGGCCCTGTGAGGGGGATGAGGGAGGAAATGGCGGCCATGAAGGGAAATGGTGCCCGTGAGGGTGAAAATGGTGCCTGTGGGGTTTGAGGGGCGGCTGAGGGTATGAAATGGAGTCTGTGATGGGGGATGAGGGAGGATGAGGCGGCCATGAGAAGTTATAAGGAGTCAAATGGCACCTGTAGGGCTTGAGGGGGAGAAATGGTGTCCTGTAGAGCTGAGGGGGAGAAATGGTGTCCTTGAGGGTGATGAAGAAAGAAAAGGTGCCCTTGAGGGGGGAAATGGAGTCTGTGAGGGGGATGAGGGTGAAAATGGTGCCTGTGGGGTTTGAGAGGCAGCTTAGGGGGCAAAATGGAGTCTGTGAGGGGGATGAGGGAGGAAATGGTGCCTGTGGTGTTCAAGGGGGCAGCTGAGGGGAAGAAATGGAATCTGTGAGGGGACTGAGGAAGAAAATGGCGGCCATGAGGAGTTATAAGCAGGCAAACTGCACCTGTGGGGTTTGAGGAGCAGCTGAGGAGAAATGGTGTCCAAGAGGGGGACAAAGAAGGAAAAGTTGCCCTTAAGGGGACTGAGGGAAGGGGCTGAGGGGCAGCTGAGGGGAAACGGAGCCCATGAGGGGGATGAGGGAGGGAATGGCGGCCATGAGGGGAAATGGTGCCCATGAGGGTTATGAGGGTGAAAATGATGCCTGTGGGGTTTGAGGGGCAGCTGAGGGGGGGAAATGGAGTCTGTGAGGGGGATGAGGGGACAAATGGTGCCCATGAGGAGGATGAGGGGGAACGCTTCAGTTTTGGGGCAGAGTGGCTGGAAATTACCCAGGAGGAAAGTCCTGGGCGTGCTGGGCATGAGCCGGCGTGTGTGCCCAGGTGTGTCCAGGTGTGTCCAGCTGTGCCCAAGGGTATACTAGGTGTGCCCAGGTGTTATAGTCAAATGACCAGATGTATTTTAAAATATAGTAGAAATTTATTAAGAGCAAACAAGCAAATCAGCGCGCTGGGAGACCAGTGGAAACTCCTGTTCCACCAATGGTCTGCACCGAGGCAAGCCCACACCCCACTTTTTATACCTCCCTCTATCTCCACGCCTTAAGTCTCTTTCGATTTCTTTATTGGGCTTCCTTTCGCGGGCTTCCCCAATATTGGTTCTTGTTTCGCGGGCTCCCTCGATATTGGTCCTTGCTTTCGCGGGCTCCACCTCGCCACCTGAGCTCAGCCAATGTTTTGGTTAAAACAATGTTTTGGTTAGACCATAGTCCTTAGTGTCTGCCATCTGGAAATTTCCAGAGGGGGTAAGTCCTTTCCTTTGGTTCTTTGCTGTTTCATTCTATTCTGCTTCACTATAAGTCTGCTCAGAACAAACACTTACAAAATGACAAGACATAACATACGAATTCATATTACAGACACAACATTGTGGCTTGATACATGCAATTCAAACCAACCACTAACATTACAAATTTAATTTGATTAGCAAATTATCCACCTTTGCTTTTATTAACTATTACACAGGTGTCGCACAGGTGTGCCCATGTGTGTCACAGGTGTGTCCAGGTGAGCTCAGGTGTGTCCCAGGTGTGTCACAGTGCGGGTGACAGGTGTAGGGGTCCCTGTGACACCCGGGGGGCTCCAGAACTGGGGGGGTCCTTGGGGGTCCTTCACACCTGGGGGCTACCTGGAAGGTCTGGGGGGGGCTCCAGAACTGGGGGGTCCCCGTGAGGGCCCCTAAAGGACCTCCACGGCCAAGGGGGGCGCCCTCTACCCCTACACAAATAGTCGGGGGGGGTCCCTAAAGCCCCTTATGGGACCTGGAACCGCACGGTGGGGAGGGCGAGGGGGGTTCCTGTGACCTCTAAAGGGGGGAGACTCCACCCCAACCCCCTCCAAAGACCCCCCAGGCCCCCCAAGCACTGAGGATGGGGGGGGGCGACCGGACGGTCCTAAGCGGCCACCCTGAGCCCCCTTGGAGGACTCAACTCTATGATCCGGAAGTGCCAGCTCTGGGCGGCCAGGAGGGCCCAGCTCTATGGTTCGGATGGTACCGCTCTGGCTGTTCGGGTTCTCCCCCATTGGGGGTGGAGGCCGTTTCGTCTCTATGACCCCGCCGGGGTGGGCGGAGCGTCCACTTCCGGTCCCGTCCTCCGGGGGGCAGGGTCCCGAGCGCCAAGATGGCGGAGGCCCTGTTGGCGGAGGAGTTCCAGAGGATGCAGGTGGGGAGGGGGGGGATTCGGGGGTGTTTTTGGGGGATTGGGCGATCCGGGGAGGGTCATACAGGGTCTTGGGAGGGGGTTTGGGGGGGGCTGGGGGTGTTTAGGGGGTGTTTTTGGGGGATGGAGGGGTTTGGGGGATCCGGGAAGGGTCAGAGGGTGTCCCGGGAGGGGGTCTGGGGGGGTTTAGGGGAGACTGGGGGGTCTGGGGAGGGTCATAAAGGGTCTTGGGAGGGGGTTTAGGGGGGTTTAGGGGGGATTGGAGGGGCTGGGGGGTCTGGGGAGGGTCATGGGGGGGTTTAGGGGTGTCTGGGGGCTCTGAGGGGGTTGGGGGAGGGCTCTTCGGGGTCTTGGTGGAGTCTTGGGGGGGGGTCGGGGGTTTGGGTGTTCCCAGGGGGTCTCATGAAGGTCCTGGGGGTCTCAAGAGGGTCCTGGGGAGGCCCTGGGGGGTCTCAGGGGGGTCCTGGTGGTCTCAAAGCCCCCTCCCCCAAATCCCTCTCAAGGCCCAACTGCTGGAGCTGAGAACGGAGAATTATCATTTTGAGGGGGGGGCTTGGGGGGGTCCTGAGGAGCTCAGGGTGGTCCTGGGGGGTCTCAGGGGGGTTCTGGGGGGTCTCAGGGGGGTCCTGGTGGTCTCAAAGCCCCCCAAATCCCCCCTCAAGGCCCAGCTGCTGGAGCTGAGAACGGAGAACTATCGACTGTCGGATGAGCTACGCAAGAACGGGGCCGGTGGGGGCTTTGGGGGGCTTTTGGGGGCTCTGGGGGGCTCAGGGAGGGTCTTGGGTGGTCCCTGAGGGTCTCTGGGGGTCCTGGCTGGAGGCTCGGGGGGGGGGATTTGAAAGGTTTTGGGGATTCCTGGGGGGTCCTCAAGGAGTTCTGGGGGGGTCCTGGGGGAGGGTCTTGGGGGGTCCTGGGGGTCTGGGGGGATTCAGGGGGTCCTGGGGGGGTTCAGGGGGTCCCTGGGGGGCTCAGGGGGGTTCAGGGGGTCCTGGGGGCTCAGGGGGGTTTAGAGGGCTCAGGGGGGCTCAGGGGGTCCCTGGGGGGGCTCAGGGGGGTCCTGAAGGGTCTGTGGGGGGGTTCAGGGTGTCCGGGAGGGCTCAGGGGGGTTTAGGGGGTCCCTGGGGGGGCTCAGGGGGTCTGTGGGGGCTCAGGGGGGTTTAGGGGGTCCCTGGGGGGGTTCAGGGGGTCCTGGGGGGGGTTCAGGTGGTCCCTGGGGGTCTCAGGGGGTCTCTGTCCCCACCCAGAGCTGTCGGGGCTGTGTCAGCGGGTGCAGAGCCTAGACAAGGACCTGGCCAAGGCCAACAAGGTGAGGGGGGGGGGTTTGAGTGTGAGACCCCCGCAGTCTTGGGGACCCCCCTGAGACCCCTCCCACCCTTGGGACCCCCCCCCAGAACCCCCCCAGTGACTCCCTCTTTTCTTCCCCCCCTCTTTTCCAGGCCCTCAGTGAGAGCAAGAAGGCCCAGGTGGGTCCTGGGGGGGGGGGTTTGGGGGTCCTGGAGGGGATTTTGGGGGGTCTCTGTTGCTGCTTGGGGGTAATTTTGGGGGTCTTTGTGAGTGCTGAGGGGGGGTCTCTGTATTTTATGGGAGTCTATGGGAAAGTTCCGGGGTATTTTTGGGGGTCTTTAGGTGTGTATTTTTTGGGGTCTCAGGCTGTGTTTTTGGGGTCCCAGGAGGTGGAGGCACTGCTGGGGGAGACGCGGATGCTGCAGGGGAAGCTGCAGAGCCAGGAGGACGATTTTCAACTCCAGAACAGCACCCTGCAGAGGGAGCTGGCCAAGGTGGGACCCCAAAAATGTCCCCAAATGTCCCCCAAAATGTCCCCAAATGTCCCCAAATGTCCCCACAGCCCTTGCTGAGGGAGCTGGCCAAGGTGGGACCCCAAAAATGTCCCCAAATGTCCCCCAAAATGTCCCCAAATGTCCCCAAATGTCCCAACAGCCCCTGCTGAGGGAGCTGGCAAAGGTGGGACCCCAAAAATGTCCCCAAATGTCCCCCAAAATGTCCCCAAATGTCCCCAAATGTCCCCACAGCCCCTGCTGAGGGAGCTGGCCAAGGTGGGACCCCAAAAATGTCCCCAAATGTCCCCCAAAATGTCCCCAAATGTCCCCAAATGTCCCCACAGCCCCTGCTGAGGGAGCTGGCCAAGGTGGGACCCCAAAAATGTCCCCAAATGTCCCCCAAAATGTCCCCAAATGTCCCCAAATGTCCCCACAGCCCCTGCTGAGGGAGCTGGCCAAGGTGGGACCCCAAAAATGTCCCCAAATGTCCCCCAAAATGTCCCCAAATGTCCCCACAGCCCCTGCTGAGGGAGCTGGCCAAGGTGGGACCCCAAAAATGTCCCCAAATGTCCCCCAAAATGTCCCCAAATGTCACCACAGCCCCTGCTGAGGGAGCTGACCAAGGTGGGACCCCAAAAATGTCCCCAAATGTCCCCCAAAATGTCCCCAAAATGTCCCCAAATGTCCCCACAGCCCCTGCTGAGGGAGCTGGCCAAGGTGGGACCCTAAATATGTCCCCAAATGTCCCCCAAAATGACCCCAAATGTCCCCAAATGTCCCCCAAAATGTCCCCAAATGTCCCCACAGCCCCTGCTGAGGGAGCTGGCCAAGGTGGGACCCCAAAAATGTCCCAAAATGTCCCCAAAATGTCCACCAAAATGTCCCCAAATGTCCCCAAATGTCCCCAAATGTCCCCAAAGCCCCTTCTGAGGGAGCTGGCCAAGGTGGGACCCCAAAAATGTCCTCACCTGTCCCCCAAAATGTCCCCAAATGTCCCCAAATGTCCCCCAAAATATCCCCAAATGTCCCCAAATGTCCCCACAGCCCCTTCTGAGGGAGCTGGCCAAGGTGGGACCCCAAAAATGTAACCAAATGTCCCCAAAAATGACCCCAAATGTCCCCAAACGTCCCCCAAAATGTCCCCAAATGTCCCCACAGTCCCTGCTGAGGGAGCTGGCCAAGGTGGGACCCCAAAAATGTTCCCAAATGTCCCCCTAAAATGTCCCCAAAATGTCCCCAAATGTCCCCAAATGTCCCCACAGCCCCTGCTGAGGGAGCTGGCCAAGGTGGGACCCCAAAAATGTCCCCAAATGTCCCCCAAAATGTCCCCACAAATGTCCCCAAATGTCTCCAAATGTCCCCACAGCCCCTGCTGAGGGAGTTGGCCAAGGTGGGACCCCAAAAATGTCCCCAAATGTCCCACAAAATGTCCCTCAAAATGTCCCCAAATGTCCCCACAGCCCCTGCTGAGGGAGCTGGCCAAGGTGGGACCCCAAAAATGTCCCCAAAATGTCCCCAAATGTCCCCACAGCCCCTGCTGAGGGAGCTGGTCAAGGTGGGACCCCAAAAATGTCCCCAAATGTCCCCCAAAATGTCCCCAAATGTCCCCAAATGTCCCCCAAAATGTCCCCAAATGTCCCCAAATGTCCCCAAATGTCCCCAAATGCCCCCAAATGTCCCCAAATGTCCCCCAGAAAGTCCCCAATTGTCCCCAAATGCCCCTGCTGAGGGAGCTGGCCAAGGTGGAACCCCAAAAATGTCCCCAAATGTCCCCCAAAATGTCCCCCATAATGTCCCCAAATGTCCCCACAGCCCCTGCTGAGGGATCTGGCCAAGGTGGGACCCCAAAAATGTCCCCCAAAATGTCCCCCAAAATGTCCCCAAATGTCCCCGCAGCCCCTGCTGAGGGAGCTGGCCAAGGTGGGACCCCAAAATTGTCCCCAAATGTCCCCCAAAATGTCCCCCAAAATGTCCCCAAATGTCCCCAAATGTCCCCACAGCCCCTGCTGAGGGAGCTGGCCAAGGTGGGACCCCAAAAATGTCCCCAAATGTCCCCAAAATTTCCCCAAATGTCCCCACAGCCCCTGCTGAGGGAGCTGGCCAAGGTGGGACCCCAAAAATGTCCCCAAATGTCCCCCAAAATGTCCCCCAAAATGTCCCCAAATGTCCCCACAGCCCCTGCTGAGGGAGCTGGCCAAGGTGGGACCCCAAAAATGTCCCCAAATATCCCCCAAAATGTCGCCAAATGTCCCCAAATGTCCCCCAAAATGTCCCCAAATGTCCCCAAATGTCCCCACAGCCCCTGCTGAGGGAGCTGGCCAAGGTGGGACCCCAAAAATGTCCCCAAATGTCCCCCAAAATGTCCCCAAATGTCCCCAAATGTCCCCCAAAATGTCCCCAAATGTCCCCAAATGTCCCCAAATGTCCCCAAATGTCCCCACAGCCCCTGCTGAGGGAGCTGGCCAAGGTGGGACCCCAAAAATGTCCCCAAATATCCCCCAAAATGTCCCCAATATCCCCAAATGTCCCCCAAAATGTCCCCAAATGTCCCCAAATGTCCCCACAGCCCCTGCTGAGGGAGCTGGCCAAGGTGGGACCCCAAAAATGTCCCCAAATGTCTCCCAAAATGTCCCCAAATGTCACCACAGCCCCTGCTGAGGGAGCCGGCCAAGGTGGGACCCCAAAAATGTCCCCAAATGTCCCCAAAAATGTCCCCAAAATGTCCCCAAATGTCCCCACAGCCCCTGCAGAGGGAGCTGGCCAAGGTGGGACCCCAAAAATGTCCCCAAATGTCCCCCAAAATGTCCCCAAATGTCCCCAAATGTCCCCACAGCCCTTGCTGAGGGAGCTGGCCAAGGTGGGACCCCAAAAATGTCCCCAAATGTCCCCCAAAATGTCCCCAAATGTCCCCAAATGTCCCAACAGCCCCTGCTGAGGGAGGTGGCAAAGGTGGGACCCCAAAAATGTCCCCAAATGTCCCCCAAAATGTCCCCAAATGTCCCCAAATGACCCCACAGCCCCTGCTGAGGGAGCTGGCCAAGGTGGGACCCCAAAAATGTCCCCAAATGTCCCCCAAAATGTCCCCAAATGTCCCCACAGCCCCTGCTGAGGGAGCTGGCCAAGGTGGGACCCCAAAAATGTCCCCAAATGTCCCCCAAAATGTCCCCAAATGTCACCACAGCCCCTGCTGAGGGAGCTGACCAAGGTGGAACCCCAAAAATGTCCCCAAATGTCCCCCAAAATGTCCCCAAATGTCCCCAAATGTCCCCACAGCCCCTGCTGAGGGAGCTGGCCAAGGTGGGACCCCAAAAATGTCCCCAAATGTCCCCCAAAATGTCCCCAAATGTCACCACAGCCCCTGCTGAGGGAGCTGACCAAGGTGGGACCCCAAAAATGTCCCCAAATGTCCCCAAAATGTCCCCAAAATGTCCCCAAATGTCCCCACAGCCCCTGCTGAGGGAGCTGGCCAAGGTGGGACCCTAAATATGTCCCCAAATGTCCCCCAAAATGACCCCAAATGTCCCCAAATGTCCCCCAAAATGTCCCCAAATGTCCCCACAGCCCCTGCTGAGGGAGCTGGCCAAGGTGGGACCCCAAAAATGTCCCAAAATGTCCCCAAAATGTCCACCAAAATGTCCCCAAATGTCCCCAAATGTCCCCAAATGTCCCCAAAGCCCCTTCTGAGGGAGCTGGCCAAGGTGGGACCCCAAAAATGTCCCCAAATGTCCCCCAAAATGTCCCCCAAAATTTCCCCAAATGTCCCCACAGCCCCTGCTGAGGGAGCTGGCCAAGGTGGGACCCCAAAAATGTCCTCAACTGTCCCCCAAAATGTCCCCAAATGTCCCCAAATGTCCCCCAAAATATCCCCAAATGTCCCCAAATGTCCCCACAGCCCCTTCTGAGGGAGCTGGCCAAGGTGGGACCCCAAAAATGTAACCAAATGTCCCCAAAAATGACCCCAAATGTCCCCAAATGTCCCCCAAAATGTCCCCAAATGTCCCCACAGCCCCTGCTGAGGGAGCTGGCCAAGGTGGGACCCCAAAAATGTTCCCAAATGTCCCCCTAAAATGTCCCCAAAATGTCCCCAAATGTCCCCAAATGTCCCCACAGCCCCTGCTGAGGGAGCTGGCCAAGGTGGGACCCCAAAAATGTCCCCAAATGTCCCCCAAAATGTCACCACAAATGTCCCCAAATGTCTCCAAATGTCCCCACAGCCCCTGCTGAGGGAGTTGGCCAAGGTGGGACCCCAAAAATGTCCCCAAATGTCCCCCAAAATGTCCCTCAAAATGTCCCCAAATGTCCCCACAGCCCCTGCTGAGGGAGCTGGCCAAGGTGGGACCCCAAAAATGTCCCCAAAATGTCCCCAAATGTCCCCACAGCCCCTGCTGAGGGAGCTGGCCAAGGTGGGACCCCAAAAATGTCCCCAAATGTCCCCCAAAATGTCCCCAAATGTCCCCAAATGTCCCCCAAAATGTCCCCAAATGTCCCCAAATGTCCCCAAATGTCCCCAAATGCCCCCAAATGTCCCCAAATGTCCCCCAGAAAGTCCCCAATTGTCCCCAAATGCCCCTGCTGAGGGAGCTGGCCAAGGTGGGACCCCAAAAATGTCCCCAAATGTCCCCCAAAATGTCCCCCATAATGTCCCCAAATGTCCCCACAGCCCCTGCTGAGGGATCTGGCCAAGGTGGGACCCCAAAAATGTCCCCCAAAATGTCCCCCAAAATGTCCCCAAATGTCCCCGCAGCCCCTGCTGAGGGAGCTGGCCAAGGTGGGACCCCAAAAATGTCCCCAAATATCCCCCAAAATGTCGCCAAATGTCCCCAAATGTCCCCCAAAATGTCCCCAAATGTCCCCAAATGTCCCCACAGCCCCTGCTGAGGGAGCTGGCCAAGGTGGGACCCCAAAAATGTCCCCAAATGTCCCCCAAAATGTCCCCAAATGTCCCCAAATGTCCCCCAAAATGTCCCCAAATGTCCCCAAATGTCCCCAAATGTCCCCAAATGTCCCCACAGCCCCTGCTGAGGGAGCTGGCCAAGGTGGGACCCCAAAAATGTCCCCAAATATCCCCCAAAATGTCCCCAATATCCCCAAATGTCCCCCAAAATGTCCCCAAATGTCCCCAAATGTCCCCACAGCCCCTGCTGAGGGAGCTGGCCAAGGTGGGACCCCAAAAATGTCCCCAAATGTCTCCCAAAATGTCCCCAAATGTCACCACAGCCCCTGCTGAGGGAGCCGGCCAAGGTGGGACCCCAAAAATGTCCCCAAATGTCCCCAAAAATGTCCCCAAAATGTCCCCAAATGTCCCCACAGCCCCTGCTGAGGGAGCTGGCCAAGGTGGGACCCCAAAAATGTCCCCAAATGTCCCCCAAAATGTCCCCCAAAATGTCCCCAAATGTCCCCAAATGTCCCCACAGGCCCTGCTGAGGGAGCTGGCCAAGGTGGGACCCCAAAAATGTCCCCAAATGTCCCCAAAAATGTCCCCAAAATATCCCCAAATGTCCCCAAATGTCCGCACAGCCCCTGCTGAGGGAGCTGGCCAAGGTGGGACCCCAAAAATGTCCCCAAATGTCCCCCAAAATGTCTCCCAAAATGTCCCCAAATGTCCACAAATGTCCCCACAGCCCCTTCTGAGGGAGCTGGCCAAGGTGGGACCCGAAAAATGTCCCCAAATGTCCCCCAAAATGTCCCATAAAATGTCCCCAAATGTCCCCAAATGTCCCCACAGCCCCTGCTGAGGGAGCTGGCCAAGGTGGGACCCCAAAAATGTCCCCAAATGTCCCCCAAAATGTCCCCAAATGTCCCCAAATGTCCCCCAAAATGTCCCCAAATGTCCCCAAATGTCCCCAAATGTCCCCAAATGTCCCCACAGCCCCTGCTGAGGGAGCTGGCCAAGGTGGGACCCCAAAAATGTCCCCAAATGTTCCCCAAAATGTCCCCCAAAATGTCCCCAAATGTCCCCAAATGTCCCCCAAAATCTCCCCAAATATCCCCACAGCCCCTGCTGAGGGAGCTGGCCAAGGTGGGACCCCCCAAAAATGTCCCCAAATGTCCCCCAAAATGTCCCCAAATGTCCCCAAATGTCCCCACAGCCCCTGCTGAGGGAGCTGGCCAAGGTGGGACCCCAAAAATATCCTCAAATGTCCCCCAAAATGTCCCCAAATGTCCCCACAGCCCCTGCTGAGGGAACTGGCCAAGGTGGGACCCCAAAAATGTCCCCAAATGTCCCCCAAAATTTCCCCAAAATGTCCCCAAATGTCCCCACAGCCCCTGCTGAGGGAGCTGGCCAAGGTGGGACCCCAAAAATGTCCCCAAATGTCCCCCAAAATGTCCCCAAATGTCCCCAAATGTCCCCCAAAATGTCCCCAAATGTCCCCACAGCCCCTGCTGAGGCAGCTGGCCAAGGTGGGACCCCAAAAATGTCCCCAAATGTCCCCAAAATTTCCCCAAATGTCCCCACAGCCCCTGCTGAGGGAGCTGGCCAAGGTGGGACCCCAAAAATGTCCCCAAATATCCCCCAAAATGTCCCCAAATGTCTCCCCAAATGTCCCCAAATGTCCCCCAAAATGTCCCCAAATGTCCCCACAGCCCCTGCTGAGGGAGCTGGCCAAGGTGGGACCCCAAAAATGTCCCCAAATATCCCCCAAAATGTCCCCAAATGTCTCCCCAAATGTCCCCAAATGTCCCCAAATGTCCCCAAATGTCCCCACAGCCCCTGCTGAGGGAGCTGGCCAAGGTGGGACCCCAAAAATGTCCCCAAATGTCCCCCAAAATGTCCCCCAAAATGTCCCCAAATGTCCCCAAATGTCCCCACAGCCCCTGCTGAGGGAGCTGGCCAAGGTGGGACCCCAAAAATGTCCCCAAATGTCCCCCAAAATGTCCCCAAAATATCCCCAAATGTCCCCAAATGTCCCCACAGCCCCTGCTGAGGGAGCTGGCCAAGGTGGGACCCCAAAAATGTCCCCAAATGACCCCCAAAATGTCCCCCAAAATGTCCCCAAATGTCCACAAATGTCCCCACAGCCCCTTCTGAGGGAGCTGGCCAAGGTGGGACCCGAAAAATGTCCCCAAATGTCCCCCAAAATGTCCCATAAAATGTCCCCAAATGTCCCCAAATGTCCCCACAGCCCCTGCTGAGGGAGCTGGCCAAGGTGGGACCCCAAAAATGTCCCCAAATGTCCCCAAAATGTCCCCCAAAATGTCCCCAAATGTCCCCAAATGTCCCCCAAAATCTCCCCAAATATCCCCACAGCCCCTGCTGAGGGAGCTGGCCAAGGTGGGACCCCCCAAAAATGTCCCCAAATGTCCCCCAAAATGTCCCCAAATGTCCCCAAATGTCCCCACAGCCCCTGCTGAGGGAGCTGGCCAAGGTGGGACCCCAAAAATATCCTCAAATGTCCCCCAAAATGTCCCCAAATGTCCCCACAGCCCCTGCTGAGGGAGCTGGCCAAGGTGGGACCCCAAAAATGTCCCCAAATGTCCCCCAAAATGTCCCCAAATGTCCCCCAAAATGTCCCCAAATGTCCCCAAATGTCCCCCAAAATGTCCCCAAATGTCCCCTCAGCCCCTACTGAGGGAGCTGGCCAAGGTGGGACCCCAAAAATGTCCCCAAATGTCCCCCAAAATGTCCCCCAAAATGTCCCCAAATATCCCCAAATGTCCCCAAATGTCCCCACAACCCATGCTTAGGGAGCTGGCCAAGGTAGGACCCCAAAAATGTCCCCAAATGTCCCCCAAAATGTCCCCAAATGTCCCCAAATATCCCCCAAAATGTCCCCAAATGTCCCCACAACCCCTCTGAGGAAGCTGGCCAAGGTGGGACCCCAAAAATGTCCCCAAATGTCGCCCCAAATGTCCCCAAATGTCCCCACAGCCCCTACTGAGGGAACTGGCCAAGGTGGGACCCCAAAAATGTCCCCCAATGTCCCCCAAAATGTCCCCAAATGTCCCCAAATGTCCCCAAAAATCTCCCCAAATGTCCCCACAGCCCCTGCTGAGGGAGCTGGCCAAGGTGGGACCCCAAAAATGTCCCCAAATGTCCCCCAAAATGTCCCCAAATGTCCCCAAATGTCCCCACAGCCCCTGCTGAGGGAGCTGGCCAAGGTGGGACCCCAAAAATGTCCCCAAATGTCCCCCAAAATGTCCCCAAATGTCGCCAAATGTCCCCCAAAATGTCCCCAAATGTCCCCACAGCCCCTGCTGAGGCAGCTGGCCAAGGTGGGACCCCAAAAATGTCCCCAAATGTCCCCAAAATTTCCCCAAATGTCCCCACAGCCCCTGCTGAGGGAGCTGGCCAAGGTGGGACCCCAAAAATGTCCCCAAATGTCCCCCAAAATGTCCCCAAATGTCCCCACAGCCCCTGCTGAGGGAGCTGGCCAAGGTGGGACCCCAAAAATGTCCCCAAATGTCCCCCAAAATGTCCCCAAATCTCCCCACAGACCCTGCTGAGGGAGCTGGCCAAGGTGGGACCCCAAAAATGTCCCCAAATGTCCCCAAATGCCCCCAAATGTCCCCAAATGTCCCCCAAAATGTCCCCAAATGTCCCCACAGCCCCTGCTGAGGGAGCTGGCCAAGGTGGGACCCCAAAAATGTCCCCAAATGTTCCCCAAAATGTCCCCAAATGTCCCCAAATTTCCCCCAAAATGTCCCCAAATGTCCCCCAAAATGTCCCCCAAAATGTCCCCAAATGTCCCCACAGCCCCTGCTAAGGGAGCTGGCCAAGGTGGGACCCCAAAAATGTCCCCAAATGTCCCCCAAAATGTCCCCAAATGTCCCCAAATGTCCCCACAGCCCCTGCTGAGGGAGCTGGCCAAGGTGGGACCCCAAAATGTCCCCAAATGTCCCCCAAAATGTCTCCAAATGTCCCCAAATGTCCCCCAAAATGTCCCCAAATGTCCCCACAGCCCCTGCTGAGGGAGCTGGCCAAGGTGGGACCCCAAAAATGTCCCCAAATGTCCCCCAAAATGTCCCCAAATGTCCCCAAATGTCCCCCAAAATGTCCCCAAATGTCCCCATAGCCCCTGCTGAGGGAGCTGGCCAAGGTGGGACCCCAAAAATGTCCCCAAATGTCCCCCAAAATGTCCACAAATGTCCCCAAATGTCCCCCAAAATGTCCCCCAAAATGTCCCCAAATGTCCCCAAATGTCCCCACAGCCCCTGCTGAGGGAGCTGGCAAAGGTGGGACCCCAAAAATGTCCCAAAATGTCCCCCAAAATGTCTCCAAATATCCCCAAATGTCCCCACAGCCCCTGCTGAGGGAGCTGGCCAAGGTGGGACCCCAAAAATGTCCCCAAATGTCCCCCAAAATGTCCCCAAATGTCCCCAAATGTCCCCCAAAATGTCCCCAAATGTCCCCAAATGTCCCCAAATGTCCCCAAATGTCCCCACAGCCCCTGCTGAGGGAGCTGGCCAAGGTGGGACCCCAAAAATGTCCCCAAATGTCCCCCAAAATGTCCCCAAATGTCCCCAAATGTCCCCACAGCCCCTGCTGAGGGAGCTGGCCAAGGTGGGACCCCAAAAATGTCCCCAAATGTCCCCCAAAATGTCCCCCAAAATTTACCGAAATGTCCCCAAATGTCCCCACAGCCCCTGCTGAGGGAGCTGGCCAAGGTGGGACCCCAAAATTGTCCCCAAATGTCCCCCAAAGTGTCCCCAAGTGTCCCCAAATGTCCCCCAAAATGTCCCCAAATGTCCCCAAATGTCCCCACAGCCCCTGCTGAGGGAGCTGGCCAAGGTGGGACCCGAAAAATGTCCCCAAATGTCCCCCAAAGTGTCCCCAAATGTCCCCCAAATGTCCCCCAAAATGTCCCCAAATGTCCCCAAATGTCCCCACAGCCCCTGCTGAGGGAGCTGGCCAAGGTGGGACCCCAAAAATGTCCCCAAATGTCCCCAAAAATGTCCCCAAAATATCCCCAAATGTCCCCAAATGTCCCCACAGCCTCTGCTGAGGGAGCTGGCCAAGGTGGGACCCCAAAAATGTCCCCAAATGTCCCCCAAAATGTCCCCAAATGTCCCCAAATGTCCCCCAAAATGTCCCCAAATGTCCCCAAATGTCCCCAAAATGTCCCCAAATGTCCCCAAATGTCCCCACAGCCCCTGCTGAGGGAGCTGGCCAAGGTGGGACCCCAAAAATGTCCCCAAATGTCCCCCAAAATGTCCCGAAAATGTCCCCAAATGTCCCCAAATGTCCCCACAGCCCCTGCTGAGGGAGCTGGCCAAGGTGGGACCCCAAAAATGTCCCCAAATGTCCCCCAAAATGTCCCCCAAAATGTCCCCAAATGTCCCCAAATGTCCCCAAATGTCCCCCAAAATGTCCCCAAATGTCCCCAAATGTCCCCCAAAATGTCCCCAAATGTCCCAAAATGTCCCCAAAATGTCCCCCAAAATGTCCCCAAAATGTCCCCAAATGTCCCCAAATGTCCCCACAGCCCCTGCTGAGGGAGCTGGCCAAGGTGGGACCCCAAAAATGTCCCCAAATGTCCCCAAAATGTCCCCCAAAATGTCCCCAAATTTCCCCAAATGTCCCCACAGCCCCTGCTGAGGGAGCTGGCCAAGGTGGGACCCCAAAAATGTGCCCAAATGTCCCCCAAAATGTCCCGAAAATGTCCCCAAATGTCCCCAAATGTCCCCACAGCCCCTGCTGAGGGAGCTGGCCAAGGTGGGACCCCAAAAATGTCCCCAAATGTCCCCCAAAATGTCCCCCAAAATGTCCCCAAATGTCCCCCAAAATGTCCCCAAATGTCCCCCAAAATGTTCCCAAATGTCCCGAAATGTCCCCAAATGTCCCCACAGCCCCTGCTGAGGGAGCTGGCCAAGGTGGGATCCCAAAAATGTCCCCAAAATGTCCCCAAAATGTCCCCAAATGTCCCCAAATATCCCTACAGCCCCTGCTGAGGGAGTTGGCCAAGGTGGGACCCCAAAAATGTCCCCAAATGTCCACCGAAATGTCCCCCAAAATGTCCCCAAATGTCCCCACAGCCCCTGCTGAAGGAACTGGCCAAGGTGGGACCCCAAAAATGTCCCCAAATGTCCCCCAAAATGTCCCCAAATGTCCCCAAATGTCCCCCATAATGTCCCCAAATGTCCCCACAGCCCCTGCTGAGGGAGCTGGCCAAGGTGGGACCCCAAAAATGTCCCCAAAATGTCCCCAAAATGTCCCCAAATGTCCCCAAATGTCCCTACAGCCCCTGCTGAGGGAGCTGGCCAAGGTGGGACCCCAAAAATGTCCCCAAATGTCCCCCAAAATGTCCCGAAAATGTCCCCAAATGTCCCCAAATGTCCCCACAGCCCCTGCTGAGGGAGCTGGCCAAGGTGGGACCCCAAAAATGTCCCCAAATGTCCCCCAAAATGTCCCCAAAATGTCCCCAAATGTCCCCAAATGTCCACCGAAATGTCCCCCAAAATGTCCCCAAATGTCCCCACAGCCCCTGCTGAGGGAGCTGGAAAAAGTTGGGATCCCAAAAATGTCCCCAAATGTCCCACAAAATGTCCCCAAATGTCCCCAAAAATGTCCCCCAAAATGTCCCCAAATGTCCCCACAGCCCCTGCTGAAGGAACTGGCCAAGGTGGGACCCCAAAAATGTCCCCAAATGTCCCCCAAAATGTCCCCAAATGTCCCCAAATGTCCCCCAAAATGTCCCCAAATGTCCCCACAGCCCCTGCTGAGGGAGCTGGCCAAGGTGGGACCCCAAAAATGTCCCCAAATGTCCCCCAAAATGTCCCCAAAATGTCCCCAAATGTCCCCCAAATGTCCCCACAGCCCCTGCTGAGGGAGCTGGCCAAGGTGGGACCCCAAAAATGTCCCCAAATGTCCCCCAAAATGTCCCCAAATGTCCCCACAGCCCCTGCTGAGGGAGCTGGCCAAGGTGGGACCCCAAAAATGTCCCCAAATGTCCCCAAAATGTCCCCCAAAATGTCCCCAAATTTCCCCAAATGTCCCCACAGCCCCTGCTGAGGGAGCTGGCCAAGGTGGGACCCCAAAAATGTCCCCAAATGTCCACCGAAATGTCCCCCAATATGTCCCCAAATGTCCCCACAGCCCCTGCTGAGGGAGTTGGCCAAGGTGGGACCCCAAAAATGTCCCCAAATGTCCCCCAAAATGTCCCCAAATGTCCCCACAGCCCCTGCTGAGGGAGCTGGCCAAGGTGGGACCCCAAAAATGTCCCCAAATGTCCCCAAAATGTCCCCCAAAATGTCCCCAAATTTCCCCAAATGTCCCCACAGCCCCTGCTGAGGGAGCTGGCCAAGGTGGGACCCCAAAAATGTCCCCAAATGTCCCCCAAAATGTCCCCAAATGTCCCCACAGCCCCTGCTGAGGGAGCTGGCCAAGGTGGGACCCCAAAAATGTCCCCAGATGTCCCCCAAAATGTCCCCAAATGTCCCCAAATGTGCCCCAAAATGTCCCCAAATGTCCCCAAATGTCCCCAAAATGTCCCCCAAAATGTCCCCAAATGTCCCCAAATGTCCCGCAAAATGTCCCCAAATGTCCCCAAATGTCCCGCAAAATGTCCCCAAATGTCCCCACAGCCCCTGCTGAGGGAGCTGGCCAAGGTGGGACCCCAAAAATGTCCCCAAATGTCCCCCAAAATGTCCCATAAAATGTCTCCAAATGTCCCCAAATGTCCCCACAGCCCCTGCTGAGGGAGCTGGCCAAGGTGGGACCCCAAAAATGTCCCCAAATGTCCCCCAAAATGTCCCGAAAATGTCCCCAAATGTCCCCACAGCCCCTGCTGAGGGAGCTGGCCAAGGTGGGACCCCAAAAATGTCCCCAAATGTCCCACAAAATGTCCCCAAATGTCCCCAAATGTCCCCCAAAATGTCCCCAAATGTCCCAAAATGTCCCCCACAATGTCCCCAAATGTCCCAAAATGTCCCCCACAATGTCCCCAAATGTCCCCAAATGTCCCCCAAAATGTCCCCAAATGTCCCCACAGCCCCTGCTGAGGGAGCTGGCCAAGGTGGGACCCCAAAAATGTCCCCAAATGTCCCCCAAAATGTCCCCCACAATGTCCCCAAATGTCCCAAAATGTCCCCCAAAATGTCCCCAAATGTCCCCACACCCCTGCTGAGGGAGCTGGCCAAGGTGGGACCCCAAAAATGTCCCCAAATGTCCCCCAAAATGTCCCCCAAAATGTCCCCAAATGTCCCCAAATGTCCCCACAGCCCCTGCTGAGGGAGCTGGCCAAGGTGGGACCCCAAAAATGTCCCCAAATGTCCCCCATAATGTCCCCAAATGTCCCCTCAGCCCCTGCTGAGGGAGCTGGCCAAGGTGGGACCCCAAAAATGTCCCCAAATGTCCCCAAAATGACCCCAAATGTCCCCAAATGTCCCCCAAAATGTCCCCGAATGTCCCCAAATGTCCCCACAGCCCCTGCTGAGGGAGCTGGCCAAGGTGGGACCCCAAAAATGTCCCCAAATGTCCCCCAAAATGTCCCATAAAATGTCTCCAAATGTCCCCAAATGTCCCCACAGCCCCTGCTGAGGGAGCTGGCCAAGGTGGGACCCCAAAAATGTCCCCAAATGTCCCACAAAATGTCCCCAAATGTCCCCAAATGTCCCCCAAAATGTCCCCAAATGTCCCAAAATGTCCCCCACAATGTCCCCAAATGTCCCAAAATGTCCCCCACAATGTCCCCAAATGTCCCCAAATGTCCCCCAAAATGTCCCCAAATGTCCCCACAGCCCCTGCTGAGGGAGCTGGCCAAGGTGGGACCCCAAAAATGTCCCCAAATGTCCCCCAAAATGTCCCCCACAATGTCCCCAAATGTCCCAAAATGTCCCCCAAAATGTCCCCAAATGTCCCCACACCCCTGCTGAGGGAGCTGGCCAAGGTGGGACCCCAAAAATGTCCCCAAATGTCCCCCAAAATGTCCCCCAAAATGTCCCCAAATGTCCCCAAATGTCCCCACAGCCCCTGCTGAGGGAGCTGGCCAAGGTGGGACCCCAAAAATGTCCCCAAATGTCCCCCATAATGTCCCCAAATGTCCCCTCAGCCCCTGCTGAGGGAGCTGGCCAAGGTGGGACCCCAAAAATGTCCCCAAATGTCCCCAAAATGACCCCAAATGTCCCCAAATGTCCCCCAAAATGTCCCCGAATGTCCCCAAATGTCCCCACAGCCCCTGCTGAGGGAGCTGGCCAAGGTGGGACCCCAAAAATGTCCCCAAATGTCCCCCAAAATGTCCCCAAATGTCCCCACAGCCCCTGCTGAGGGAGCTGGCCAAGGTGGGACCCCAAAAATCTCCCCAAATGTCCCCCAAATGTCCCCCAAAATGTCCCCAAATGTCCCCAAATGTCCCCACAGCCCCTGCTGAGGGAGCTGGCCAAGGTGCGACCCCAAAAATGTCCCCAAATGTCCCCCAAAATGTCCCCAAATGTCCCCAAATGTCCCCCAAAATGTCCCCAAATGTCCCCACAGCCCCTGCTGAGGGAGCTGGCCAAGGTGGGACCCCAAAAATGTCCCCAAATGTCCACCAAAATGTCCCCCAAAATTTCCCCAAATGTCCCCCAAAATGTCCCCACAGCCCCTGCTGAGGGAGCTGGCCAAGGTTGGACCCCAAAAATGTCCCCAAATGTCCCCCAAAATGTCCCCAAATGTCCCCAAATGTCCCCCAAAATGTCCCCAAATGTCCTCAAATGTCCCCCAAAATGTCCCCAAATGTCCCCAAATGTCCCCACAGCCCCTGCTGAGGGAGCTGGCCAAGGTGGGACCCCAAAAATGTCCCCAAATGTCTCCCAAAATGTCCCCCAAAATTTACCGAAATGTCCCCAAATGTCCCCACAGCCCCTGCTGAGGGAGCTGGCCAAGGTGGGACCCCAAAAATGTCCCCAAATGTCCCCCAAAATGTCCCCCAAAATGTCCCCAAATGTCCCCAAATGTCCCCAAATGTCCCCCAAAATGTCCCCAAATGTCCCCAAATGTCCCCCAAAATGTCCCCAAATGTCCCAAAATGTCCCCAAAATGTCCCCCAAAATGTCCCCAAAATGTCCCCAAATGTCCCCAAATGTCCCCACAGCCCCTGCTGAGGGAGCTGGCCAAGGTGGGACCCCAAAAATGTCCCCAAATGTCCCCAAAATGTCCCCCAAAATGTCCCCAAATTTCCCCAAATGTCCCCACAGCCCCTGCTGAGGGAGCTGGCCAAGGTGGGACCCCAAAAATGTCCCCAAATGTCCCCCAAAATGTCCCCCAAAATGTCCCCAAATGTCCCCCAAAATGTCCCCAAATGTCCCCACAGCCCCTGCTGAGGGAGCTGGCCAAGGTGGGACCCCAAAAATGTCCCCAAATGTCCCCCAAAATGTCCCGAAAATGTCCCCAAATGTCCCCAAATGTCCCCACAGCCCCTGCTGAGGGAGCTGGCCAAGGTGGGACCCCAAAAATGTCCCCAAATGTCCCCCAAAATGTCCCCAAAATGTCCCCAAATGTCCCCAAATGTCCACCGAAATGTCCCCCAAAATGTCCCCAAATGTCCCCACAGCCCCTGCTGAGGGAGCTGGAAAAAGTTGGGATCCCAAAAATGTCCCCAAATGTCCCACAAAATGTCCCCAAATGTCCCCCAAAATGTCCCCCAAAATGTCCCCAAATGTCCCCACAGCCCCTGCTGAAGGAACTGGCCAAGGTGGGACCCCAAAAATGTCCCCAAATGTCCCCCAAAATGTCCCAAAATGTCCCCAAATGTCCCCCAAAATGTCCCCAAATGTCCCCACAGCCCCTGCTGAGGGAGCTGGCCAAGGTGGGACCCCAAAAATGTCCCCAAATGTCCCCCAAAATGTCCCGAAAATGTCCCCAAATGTCCCCAAATGTCCCCACAGCCCCTGCTGAGGGAGCTGGCCAAGGTGGGACCCCAAAAATGTCCCCAAATGTCCCCCAAAATGTCCCCAAATGTCCCCACAGCCCCTGCTGAGGGAGCTGGCCAAGGTGGGACCCCAAAAATGTCCCCAAATGTCCCCAAAATGTCCCCCAAAATGTCCCCAAATTTCCCCACAGCCCCTGCTGAGGGAGCTGGCCAAGGTGGGACCCCAAAAATGTCCCCAAATGTCCCCCAAAATGTCCCCAAATGTCCCCACAGCCCCTGCTGAGGGAGCTGGCCAAGGTGGGACCCCAAAAATGTCCCCAGATGTCCCCCAAAATGTCCCCAAATGTCCCCAAATGTGCCCCAAAATGTCCCCAAATGTCCCCAAATGTCCCCAAAATGTCCCCCAAAATGTCCCCAAATGTCCCCAAATGTCCCGCAAAATGTCCCCAAATGTCCCCAAATGTCCCCCAAAATGTCCCCAAATGTCCCAAAATGTCCCCCACAATGTCCCCAAATGTCCCAAAATGTCCCCCACAATGTCCCCAAATGTCCCAAAATGTCCCCCACAATGTCCCCAAATGTCCCCAAATGTCCAGCAAAATGTCCCCAAATGTCCCCACAGCCCCTGCTGAGGGAGCTGGCCAAGGTGGGACCCCAAAAATCTCCCCAAATGTCCCCCAAATGTCCCCCAAAATGTCCCCAAATGTCCCCAAATGTCCCCACAGCCCCTGCTGAGGGAGCTGGCCAAGGTGCGACCCCAAAAATGTCCCCAAATGTCCCCCAAAATGTCCCCAAATGTCCCCAAATGTCCCCCAAAATGTCCCCAAATGTCCCCACAGCCCCTGCTGAGGGAGCTGGCCAAGGTGGGACCCCAAAAATGTCCCCAAATGTCCACCAAAATGTCCCCCAAAATTTCCCCAAATGTCCCCCAAAATGTCCCCACAGCCCCTGCTGAGGGAGCTGGCCAAGGTTGGACCCCAAAAATGTCCCCAAATGTCCCCCAAAATGTCCCCAAATGTCCCCAAATGTCCCCCAAAATGTCCTCAAATGTCCTCAAATGTCCCCCAAAATGTCCCCAAATGTCCCCAAATGTCCCCACAGCCCCTGCTGAGGGAGCTGGCCAAGGTGGGACCCCAAAAATGTCCCCAAATGTCCCCAAAATGTCCCCCAAAATGTCCCCAAATTTCCCCAAATGTCCCCACAGCCCCTGCTGAGGGAGCTGGCCAAGGTGGGACCCCAAAAATGTCCCCAAATGTCCCCCAAAATGTCCCCCAAAATGTCCCCAAATGTCCCCCAAAATGTCCCCAAATGTCCCCAAATGTCCCCCAAAATGTCCCCAAATGTCCCAAAATGTCCCCAAAATGTCCCCCAAAATGTCCCCAAAATGTCCCCAAATGTCCCCAAATGTCCCCACAGCCCCTGCTGAGGGAGCTGGCCAAGGTGGGACCCCAAAAATGTCCCCAAATGTCCCCAAAATGTCCCCCAAAATGTCCCCAAATTTCCCCAAATGTCCCCACAGCCCCTGCTGAGGGAGCTGGCCAAGGTGGGACCCCAAAAATGTCCCCAAATGTCCCCCAAAATGTCCCCCAAAATGTCCCCAAATGTCCCCCAAAATGTCCCCAAATGTCCCCACAGCCCCTGCTGAGGGAGCTGGCCAAGGTGGGACCCCAAAAATGTCCCCAAATGTCCCCCAAAATGTCCCGAAAATGTCCCCAAATGTCCCCACAGCCCCTGCTGAGGGAGCTGGCCAAGGTGGGACCCCAAAAATGTCCCCAAATGTCCCCCAAAATGTCCCAAAATGTCCCCAAATGTCCCTAAATGTCCCCACAGCCCCTGCTGAGGGAGCTGGCCAAGGTGGAACCCCAAAAATGTCCCGAAATGTCCTCCAAAATGTCCCCAAATGTTCCCAAATGTCCCCCAAAATGTCCCCAAATGTCCCTACAGCCCATGCTGAGGGAGCTGGCCAAGGTGGGACCCCAAAAATGTCCCCAAATGTCCCAAAAAATGTCCCCAAATGTCCCCCAAAATGTCCCCGAAAATGTCCCCAAATGTCCCCACAGCCCCTGCTGAAGGAACTGGCAAAGGTGGGACCCCAAAAATGTCCCCAAATGTCCCCCAAAATGTCCCCAAATGTCCCCAAATGTCCCCCATAATGTCCCCAAATGTCCCCACAGCCCCTGCTGAGGGAGCTGGCCAAGGTGGGACCCCAAAAATGTCCCCAAATGTCCCCCAAAATGTCCCGAAAATGTCCCCAAATGTCCCCAAATGTCCCCACAGCCCCTGCTGAGGGAGCTGGCCAAGGTGGGACCCCAAAAATGTCCCCAAATGTCCCCCAAAATGTCCCCAAAATGTCCCCAAATGTCCCCAAATGTCCACCGAAATGTCCCCCAAAATGTCCCCAAATGTCCCCACAGCCCCTGCTGAGGGAGCTGGAAAAAGTTGGGATCCCAAAAATGTCCCCAAATGTCCCACAAAATGTCCCCAAATGTCCCCCAAAATGTCCCCCAAAATGTCCCCAAATGTCCCCACAGCCCCTGCTGAAGGAACTGGCCAAGGTGGGACCCCAAAAATGTCCCCAAATGTCCCCCAAAATGTCCCAAAATGTCCCCAAATGTCCCCCAAAATGTCCCCAAATGTCCCCACAGCCCCTGCTGAGGGAGCTGGCCAAGGTGGGACCCCAAAAATGTCCCCAAATGTCCCCCAAAATGTCCCGAAAATGTCCCCAAATGTCCCCAAATGTCCCCACAGCCCCTGCTGAGGGAGCTGGCCAAGGTGGGACCCCAAAAATGTCCCCAAATGTCCCCCAAAATGTCCCCAAATGTCCCCACAGCCCCTGCTGAGGGAGCTGGCCAAGGTGGGACCCCAAAAATGTCCCCAAATGTCCCCAAAATGTCCCCCAAAATGTCCCCAAATTTCCCCACAGCCCCTGCTGAGGGAGCTGGCCAAGGTGGGACCCCAAAAATGTCCCCAAATGTCCCCCAAAATGTCCCCAAATGTCCCCACAGCCCCTGCTGAGGGAGCTGGCCAAGGTGGGACCCCAAAAATGTCCCCAGATGTCCCCCAAAATGTCCCCAAATGTCCCCAAATGTGCCCCAAAATGTCCCCAAATGTCCCCAAATGTCCCCAAAATGTCCCCCAAAATGTCCCCAAATGTCCCCAAATGTCCCGCAAAATGTCCCCAAATGTCCCCACAGCCCCTGCTGAGGGAGCTGGCCAAGGTGGGACCCCAAAAATGTCCCCAAATGTCCCCCAAAATGTCCCGAAAATGTCCCCAAATGTCCCCACAGCCCCTGCTGAGGGAGCTGGCCAAGGTGGGACCCCAAAAATGTCCCCAAATGTCCCACAAAATGTCCCCAAATGTCCCCAAATGTCCCCCAAAATGTCCCCAAATGTCCCAAAATGTCCCCCACAATGTCCCCAAATGTCCCAAAATGTCCCCCACAATGTCCCCAAATGTCCCAAAATGTCCCCCACAATGTCCCCAAATGTCCCCAAATGTCCAGCAAAATGTCCCCAAATGTCCCCACAGCCCCTGCTGAGGGAGCTGGCCGAGGTGGGACCCCAAAAATGTCCCCAAATGTCCCCCAAAATGTCCCCAAATGTCCCCCACAATGTCCCCCACAATGTCCCCAAATGTCCCAAAATGTCCCCCAAAATGTCCCCAAATGTCCCCACAGCCCCTGCTGAGGGAGCTGGCCAAGGTGGGACCCCAAAAATGTCCCCAAATGTCAGCCAAAATGTCCCCCACAATGTCCCCAAATGTCCCAAAATGTCCCCCAAAATGTCCCCAAATGTCCCCACACCCCTGCTGAGGGAGCTGGCCAAGGTGGGACCCCAAAAATGTCCCAAATGTCCCCCAAAATGTCCCCAAATGTCCCCAAATGTCCCCCAAAATGTCCCCAAATGTCCCCACAGCCCCTGCTGAGGGAGCTGGCCAAGGTGGGACCCCAAAAATGTCCCCAAATGTCCCCCAAAATGTCCCCCAAAATGTCCCCAAATGTCCCCAAATGTCCCCACAGCCCCTGCTGAGGGAGCTGGCCAAGGTGGGACCCCAAAAATGTCCCCAAATGTCCCCCATAATGTCCCCAAATGTCCCCTCAGCCCCTGCTGAGGGAGCTGGCCAAGGTGGGACCCCAAAAATGTCCCCAAATGTCCCCCAAAATGTCCCCAAATGTCCCCCAAAATGTCCCCAAATGTCCCCACAGCCCCTGCTGAGGGAGCTGGCCAAGGTGGGACCCCAAAAATGTCCCCAAATGTCCCCCAAAATGTCCCGAAAATGTCCCCAAATGTCCCCAAATGTCCCCACAGCCCCTGCTGAGGGAGCTGGCCAAGGTGGGACCCCAAAAATGTCCCCAAATGTCCCCCAAAATGTCCCCAAATGTCCCCACAGCCCCTGCTGAGGGAGCTGGCCAAGGTGGGACCCCAAAAATGTCCCCAGATGTCCCCCAAAATGTCCCCAAATGTCCCCAAATGTGCCCCAAAATGTCCCCAAATGTCCCCAAATGTCCCCAAAATGTCCCCCAAAATGTCCCCAAATGTCCCCAAATGTCCCGCAAAATGTCCCCAAATGTCCCCACAGCCCCTGCTGAGGGAGCTGGCCAAGGTGGGACCCCAAAAATGTCCCCAAATGTCCCCCAAAATGTCCCGAAAATGTCCCCAAATGTCCCCACAGCCCCTGCTGAGGGAGCTGGCCAAGGTGGGACCCCAAAAATGTCCCCAAATGTCCCACAAAATGTCCCCAAATGTCCCCAAATGTCCCCCAAAATGTCCCCAAATGTCCCAAAATGTCCCCCACAATGTCCCCAAATGTCCCAAAATGTCCCCCACAATGTCCCCAAATGTCCCAAAATGTCCCCCACAATGTCCCCAAATGTCCCCAAATGTCCAGCAAAATGTCCCCAAATGTCCCCACAGCCCCTGCTGAGGGAGCTGGCCGAGGTGGGACCCCAAAAATGTCCCCAAATGTCCCCCAAAATGTCCCCAAATGTCCCCCACAATGTCCCCCACAATGTCCCCAAATGTCCCAAAATGTCCCCCAAAATGTCCCCAAATGTCCCCACAGCCCCTGCTGAGGGAGCTGGCCAAGGTGGGACCCCAAAAATGTCCCCAAATGTCAGCCAAAATGTCCCCCACAATGTCCCCAAATGTCCCAAAATGTCCCCCAAAATGTCCCCAAATGTCCCCACAGCCCCTGCTGAGGGAGCTGGCCAAGGTGGGACCCCAAAAATGTCCCAAATGTCCCCCAAAATGTCCCCAAATGTCCCCAAATGTCCCCCAAAATGTCCCCAAATGTCCCCACAGCCCCTGCTGAGGGAGCTGGCCAAGGTGGGACCCCAAAAATGTCCCCAAATGTCCCCCAAAATGTCCCCCAAAATGTCCCCAAATGTCCCCAAATGTCCCCACAGCCCCTGCTGAGGGAGCTGGCCAAGGTGGGACCCCAAAAATGTCCCCAAATGTCCCCCATAATGTCCCCAAATGTCCCCCAAAATGTCCCCAAATGTCCCCACAGCCCCTGCTGAGGGAGCTGGCCAAGGTGGGACCCCAAAAATGTCCCCAAATGTCCCCCAAAATGTCCCGAAAATGTCCCCAAATGTCCCCAAATGTCCCCACAGCCTCTGCTGAGGGAGCTGGCCAAGGTGGGACCCCAAAAATGTCCCCAAATGTCCCCCAAAATGTCCCCAAATGTCCCCACAGCCCCTGCTGAGGGAGCTGGCCAAGGTGGGACCCCAAAAATGTCCCCAGATGTCCCCCAAAATGTCCCCAAATGTCCCCAAATGTGCCCCAAAATGTCCCCAAATGTCCCCAAATGTCCCCAAAATGTCCCCCAAAATGTCCCCAAATGTCCCCAAATGTCCCGCAAAATGTCCCCAAATGTCCCCACAGCCCCTGCTGAGGGAGCTGGCCAAGGTGGGACCCCAAAAATGTCCCCAAATGTCCCCCAAAATGTCCCGAAAATGTCCCCAAATGTCCCCACAGCCCCTGCTGAGGGAGCTGGCCAAGGTGGGACCCCAAAAATGTCCCCAAATGTCCCACAAAATGTCCCCAAATGTCCCCAAATGTCCCCCACAATGTCCCCAAATGTCCCAAAATGTCCCCCACAATGTCCCCAAATGTCCCAAAATGTCCCCCACAATGTCCCCAAATGTCCCCAAATGTCCAGCAAAATGTCCCCAAATGTCCCCACAGCCCCTGCTGAGGGAGCTGGCCAAGGTGGGACCCCAAAAATGTCCCCAAATGTCAGCCAAAATGTCCCCAAATGTCCCCCACAATGTCCCCCACAATGTCCCCAAATGTCCCAAAATGTCCCCCAAAATGTCCCCAAATGTCCCCACAGCCCCTGCTGAGGGAGCTGGCCAAGGTGGGACCCCAAAAATGTCCCCAAATGTCAGCCAAAATGTCCCCCACAATGTCCCCAAATGTCCCAAAATGTCCCCCAAAATGTCCCCAAATGTCCCCAAATGTCCCCACAGCCCCTGCTGAGGGAGTTGGCCAAGGTGGGACCCCAAAAATGTCCCCAAATGTCCCCCAAATGTCCCCCAAAATGTCCACAAATGTCCCCAAATGTCCCCAAATGTCCCCACAGCCCCTGCTGAGGGAGCTGGCAAAGGTGGGACCCCAAAAATGTCCACCAAAATGTCCCCCAAAATGTCCAGAAATGTCCCCAAATGTCCCCACAGCCCCTGCTGAGGGAGCTGGCCAAGGTGGGACCCCAAAAATGTCCCCAAATGTCCCCCAAAATGTCCCCAAATGTCCCCACAGCCCCTGCTGAGGGAGCTGGCCAAGGTGGGACCCCAAAAATGTCCCCAAATGTCCCCCAAAATGTCCCCAAATGGCCCCACAGCCCCTGCTGAGGGAGCTGGCCAAGGTGGGACCCCAAAAATGTCCCCAAATGTCCCCCAAAATGTCCCCAAATGTCCCCAAATGTCCCCACAGCCCCTGCTGAGGGAGCTGGCCAAGGTGAGACCCCAAAAATGTCCCCAAATGTCCCCCAAAATGTCCCCAAATGTCCCCCATAATGTCCCCAAATGTCCCCACAGCCCCTGCTGAGGGAGCTGGCCAAGGTGGGACCCCAAAAATGTCCCCAAATATCCCCAAAATGTCCCCAAATGTCCCCACAGCCCCTGCTGAGGGAGCTGGCCAAGGTGGGACCCCAAAAATGTCCCCAAATGTCCCCCAAAATGTCCCCCAAAATGTCCCCAAATGTCCCCAAATGTCCCCACAGCCCCTGCTGTGGGAGTTGGCCAAGGTGGGACCCCAAAAATGTCCCCAAATGTCCCCCAAATGTCCCCCAAAATGTCCCCAAATGTCCCCAAATGTCCCCACAGCCCCTGCTGAGGGAGCTGGCCAAGGTGGGACCCCAAAAATGTCCCCAAATGTCCCCCAAAATGTCTCCAAATGTCCCCACAGCCCCTGCTGAGGGAGCTTTCCAAGGTGGGACCCCAAAAATCTCCCCAAATGTCCCCCAAAATGTCCCCCAAAATGTCCCCAAATGTCCCCCAAAATGTCCCCACAGCCCCTGCTGAGGGAGCTGGCCAAGGTGGGACCCCAAAAATGTCCCCAAATGTCCCCCAAAATGTCCCCAAATGTCCCCACAGCCCCTGCTGAGGGAGCTGGCCAAGGTGGGACCCCAAAAATGTCCCCAAATGTCCCCCAAAATGTCCCCAAATGTCCCCACAGCCCCTGCTGAGAGAGCTGGCCAAGGTGGGACCCCAAAAATGTCCCCAAATGTCCCCCAAAATGTCCCCAAATGTCCCCAAATGTCCCCACAGCCCCTGCTGAGGGAGCTGGCCAAGGTGGGACCCCAAAAATGTCCCCTAATGTCCCCAAAATGTCCCCAAATGTCCCCAAATATCCCCCAAAATGTCCCCAAATGTCCCCAAATGTCCCCACAGCCCCTGCTGAGGGAGCTGGCCGAGGTGGGACCCCAAAAATGTCCCCAAATGTCGCCCAAAATGTCCCCAAATGTCCCCAAATGTCCCCACAGCCCCTGCTGAGGGAGCTGGCCAAGGTGGGACCCCAAAAATGTCCCCAAATGTCCCCCAAAATGTCCCCAAAATGTCCCCATAGTGTCCCCAAATGTCCCCACAGCCCCTGCTGAGGGAGCTGGCCAAGGTGGGACCCCAAAAATGTCCCCAAATGTCCCCCAAAAATGTCCCCAAATGTCCCTATAGCCCCTGCTGAGGGAGCTGGCCAAGGTGGGACCCCAAAAATGTCCCCAAATGTCCCCCAAAATGTCCCCAAATGTCCCCAAATGTCCCCCAAAATGTCCCCAAATGTCCCCACAGCCCCTGCTGAGGGAGCTGGCCAAGGTGGGACCCCAAAAATGTCCCCAAATGTCCCCCAAAATGTCCCCAAATGGCCCCACGGCCCCTGCTGAGGGAGCTGGCCAAGGTGGGACCCCAAAAATGTCCTCAAATAACCCCAAAATGTCCCCAAATGTCCCCAAATGTCCCCCAAAATGTCCCCACAGCCCCTGCTGAGGGAGCTGGCCAAGGTGGGACCCCAAAAATGTCCCCAAATGTTCCCCAAAATGTCCCCAAATGTCCCCCAAAATGTCCCCACAGCCCCTGCTGAGGGAGCTGGCCAAGGTGGGACCCCAAAAAGTCCCCAAATGTCCCCAAATGTCCCCAAATGTCCCCAAATGTCCCCACAGCCCCTGCTGAGGGAGCTGGCAAAGGTGGGACCCCAAAAATGTCCACCAAAATGTCCCCCAAAATGTCCAGAAATGTCCCCAAATGTCCCAACAGCCCCTGCTGATGGAGGTGGCCAAGGTGGGACCCCAAAAATGTCCCCAAATGTCCCCCAAAATGTCCCAAATGTCCCCAAATGTCCCCCAAAATGTCCCCAAATGTCCCCACAGCCCCTGCTGAGGAAGCTGGCCAAGGTGGGACCCCAAAAATGTCCCAAAATGTCCCCCAAAATGTCCCCAAATGTCCCCAAATGTCCCCACAGCCCCTGCTGAGGGAGCTGGCCAAGGTGGGACCCCAAAAATGTCCCCAAATGTCCCCCAAAATGTCCCCAAATGTCCCCAAATGTCCCCACAGCCCCTGCTGAGGGAGCTGGCCAAGGTGGGACCCCAAAAATGTCCCCAAATGTCCCCCAAAATGTCCCCCAAAATGTCCCCATAGTGTCCCCAAATGTCCCCACAGCCCCTGCTGAGGGAGCTGGCCAAGGTGGGACCCCAAAAATGTCCCCAAATGTCCCCAAAATGTACCCACAGCCCCTGCTGAGGGAGCTGGCCAAGGTGGGACCCCAAAAATGTCCCCAAATGTCCCCCAAAATGTCCCCCAAAATGTCCCCAAATGTCCCCAAATGTCCCCACAGCCCCTGCTGAGGGAGCTGGCCAAGGTGGGACCCCAAAAATGTCCCCAAATGTCCCCCAAAATGTCCCCAAATGGCCCCACAGCCCCTGCTGAGGGAGCTGGCCAAGGTGGGACCCCAAAAATGTCCCCAAATGTCCCCCAAAATGTCCCCAAATGTCCCCACAGCCCCTGCTGAGGGAGCTGGCCAAGGTGGGACCCCAAAAATGTCCTCAAATAACCCCAAAATGTCCCCAAATGTCCCCAAATGTCCCCCAAAATGTCCCCAAATGTCCCCCAAAATGTCCCCACAGCCCCTGCTGAGGGAGCTGGCAAAGGTGGGACCCCAAAAATGTCCCCAAATGTCCCCCAAAATGTCCCCAAATGTCCCCCAAAATGTCCCCACAGCCCCTGCTGAGGGAGCTGGCCAAGGTGGGACCCCAAAAATGTCCCCAAAAGTAGCCCAAAAAGTCCCCAAATGTCCCCAAATGTCCCCAAATGTCCCCAAATGTCCCCACAGCCCCTGCTGAGGGAGCTGGCAAAGGTGGGACCCCAAAAATGTCCACCAAAATGTCCCCCAAAATGTCCAGAAATGTCCCCAAATGTCCCAACAGCCCCTGCTGATGGAGGTGGCCAAGGTGGGACCCCAAAAATGTCCCCAAATGTCCCCCAAAATGTCCCAAATGTCCCCAAATGTCCCCCAAAATGTCCCCAAATGTCCCCACAGCCCTGCTGAGGAAGCTGGCCAAGGTGGGACCCCAAAAATGTCCCAAAATGTCCCCCAAAATGTCCCCAAATGTCCCCACAGCCCCTGCTGAGAGAGCTGGCCAAGGTGGGACCCCAAAAATGTCCCCAAATGTCCCCCAAAATGCCCCCAAAATGTCCCCAAATGTCCCCCAAAATGTCCCCAAATGTCCCCAAATGTCCCCAAAGGCCCTGCTGAGGGAGCTGGCCAAGGTGGGACCCCAAAAATGTCCCCAAATGTCCCCCAAAATGTCCCCAAATGTCCCCAAATGTCCCCCAAAATGTCCCCAAATGTCCCCACAGCCCCTGCTGAGGGAGCTGGCCAAGGTGGGACCCCAAAAATGTCCCCAAATGTCCCCCAAAATGTCCCCAAATGTCCCCACAGCCCCTGCTGAGGGAGCTGGCCAAGGTGGGACCCCAAAAATGTCCCCAAATGTCCCCCAAATGTCCCCCAAAATGTTCCCAAATGTCCCCACAGCCTCTGCTGAGGGAGCTGGCCAAGGTGGGACCCCAAAAATGTCCCCAAATGTCCCCCAAATGTCCCCCAAAATGTCCCCAAATGTCCCCAAATGTCCCCACAGCCCCTGCTGAGGGAGCTGGCCAAGGTGGGACCCCAAAAATGTACCCAAATGTCCCCAAAATTTCCCCCAAAATGTCCCCAAATGTCCCCAAAATGTCCCCCAAAATGTCCCTTAATGTCCCCAAATGTCCCAAATTGTCCCTCAAAATGTCCCCCAAAATGTCCCCCAAAATGTCCCCAAATGTCCCCCAAAATGTCCCCACATCCCCTGCTGAGGGAGCTGGCCAAGGTGGGACCCCAAAAATGTCCCCAAATGTCCCCCAAAATGCCCCCAAAATGTCCCCAAATGTCCCCCAAAATGTCCCCAAATGTCCCCAAATGTCCCCACAGGCCCTGCTGAGGGAGCTGGCCAAGGTGGGACCCCAAAAATGTCCCCAAATGTCCCCCAAAATGTCCCCAAATGTCCCCAAATGTCCCCCAAAATGTCCCCAAATGTCCCCACAGCCCCTGCTGAGGGAGCTGGCCAAGGTGGGACCCCAAAAATGTCCCCAAATGTCCCCCAAATGTCCCCCAAAATGTTCCCAAATGTCCCCACAGCCTCTGCTGAGGGAGCTGGCCAAGGTGGGACCCCAAAAATGTCCCCAAATGTCCCCCAAATGTCCCCCAAAATGTCCCCAAATGTCCCCAAATGTCCCCACAGCCCCTGCTGAGGGAGCTGGCCAAGGTGGGACCCCAAAAATGTCCCCAAATGTCCCCCAAAATGTCCCCAAATGTCCCCAAATGTCCCCCAAAATGTCCCCAAATGTCCCCACAGCCCCTGCTGAGGGAGCTGGCCAAGGTGGGACCCCAAAAATGTCCCCAAATGTCCCCCAAATGTCCCCCAAAATGTTCCCAAATGTCCCCACAGCCTCTGCTGAGGGAGCTGGCCAAGGTGGGACCCCAAAAATGTCCCCAAATGTCCCCCAAATGTCCCCCAAAATGTCCCCAAATGTCCCCAAATGTCCCCACAGCCCCTGCTGAGGGAGCTGGCCAAGGTGGGACCCCAAAAATGTACCCAAATGTCCCCAAAATTTCCCCCAAAATGTCCCCAAATGTCCCCAAAATGTCCCCCAAAATGTCCCTTAATGTCCCCAAATGTCCCAAATTGTCCCTCAAAATGTCCCCCAAAATGTCCCCCAAAATGTCCCCAAATGTCCCCCAAAATGTCCCCACATCCCCTGCTGAGGGAGCTGGCCAAGGTGGGACCCCAAAAATGTCCCCAAATGTCCCCCAAAATGTCCCCAAATGTCCCCAAATGTCCCCCAAACTGTCCAAAAATGTCCCCACAGCCCCTGCTGAGGGAGCTGGCCAAGGTGGGACCCCAAAAATGTCCCCAAATGTCCCCCGAAATGTCCCCAAATGTCCCCACAGCCCCTGCTGAGAGAGCTGGCCAAGGTGGGTGTCCCAGTTTAAATGGGACAAGGGTCTTCTGCTGAGGATGGATTAGGAGGAAAAGACCCCAAAGTTTTTCCTAAGCAATTATTAATCCAAAACTAAGGAGCTTTGATTGAAGGGAAAAAAAAACAAATTATGGAAAAGGGAAAACAAAATAACAGCCCTTTATTAAAAGGTATGTTTGTATTAACAAGAACACAAAAGGAACCCAAGTAAACAACCAAGCAATACTACTATACCCACCAATAATCCCCTTCAAGAACAAAACCGATAGCCCGGCAAAAGGAAAATTTAAAATAGTTCAATTTTTAGCACCCTTTGGTGTAGTTCCAACCACAGTCAGCAGGGGGCGCCGTCGGGTCACTGGAGGTGTAAAACTTGTAATGTCCTGTACCATTCACCAGGTGGCGCTGTTGGGTCGTTGGAAGTGCAGAACCTGTAGTGTCCTATGGTAGTCACCAGGTGGCGCTGTTGGATCACTACAGGAGCAGAGCTTGTCACCAGTGCCTGTCACCAGGCAGCGCTGTGGGATCCCTGGTCACTGCCACGTGGGATGGGGAAAACAAAAAAAAAAAACAACAACAACACCCCCCCCCGGGTATATCGGAGAAAAAAAAAAACTGATTCCTCTTCCCCTCCCGAGGAAAAGGAGGAAGGGGGGGGGGGGGCGAAGGGGAAGGGGGAAGCGAAAAAAAAAACAACACCGACAACACAGAAAGTTCTCTCAATGGAAGAAAAACTCACGAACTCCGGGGGGGGCCCCGACAAACAGGAATAGTTGGGAAGGAACCGCAGCAGCCAAAAAAAACTTCCCTCCAACAGGAAAAAAAACACCAACAAAAAAAAAACCAAATGAACCAGCGTCTGCCAGCTCACAGCAGCCTCTCCTCCTCCCCGCGAGCCCGACTTCCCCCCCACCTCCTTCCAGCCCCACACACCAGCCCCAACCCCTCCCCCTTCGTTGCTAGGCAACTAATGTTCGACCATTAGCGCCCCGGCTAGTTCTTTTGTTTTCACCTAAATGGGTGTGCTGCACACACACACACACACACAGGGGGAGGGGAAGGGAAGAAAAATTCCTTGCTAAAGTCAGAACTATGACAGTGGGACCCCAAAAATGTCCCCAAATGTCCCCAAAATGTCCCCAAATGTCCCCACAGCCCCTGCTGAGGGAGTTGGCCAAGGTGTGACCCCAAAAATGTCCCCAAATGTCCCCAAAATGTCCCCCAAAATGTCCCCAAATTTCCCCAAATGTCCCCACAGCCCCTGCTGAGGGAGCTGGCCAAGGTGGGACCCCAAAAATGTCCCCAAATGTCCCGCAAAATGTCCCCAAATGTCCCCACAGCCCCTGCTGAGGGAGCTGGCCAAGGTGGGACCCCAAAAATGTCCCCAAATGTCCCCCAAAATGTCCCCCAAAATGTCCCCAAATGTCCCCAAATGTCCCCACAGCCCCTGCTGAAGGAACTGGCCAAGGTGGGACCCCAAAAATGTCCCAAAATGTCCCCCAAAATGTCCCCAAATGTCCCCAAATGTCCCCCAAAATGTCCCCAAATGTCCCCACAGCCCCTGCTGAGAGAGCTGACCAAGGTGGGACCCCAAAAATGTCCCCAAATGTCCCCAAAATGTCCCCCAAAATGTCCCCAAATGTCCCCACAGCCCCTGCTGAGGGAGCTGGCCAAGGTGGGACCCCAAAAATGTCCCCAAATGTCCCCCAAAATGTCCCCAAATGTCCCTAAATGTCCCCACAGCCCCTGCTGAGGGAGCTGGCCAAGGTGGGATCCCAAAAATGTCCCCAAATGTCCCCCAAAATGTCCCCAAATGTCCCCAAATGTCCCCCAAAATGTCCCCAAATGTCCCCACAGCCCCTGCTGAGGAAGCTGGCCAAGGTGGGACCCCAAAAATTTCCCCAAATGTCCCCCAGAATGTCCCCAAAATGTCCCCAAATGTCCCCACAGCCCTTTCTGAGGAAGCTGGCCAAGGTGGGACCCCAAAAATGTCCCCAAATGTCCCCCAAAATGTCCCCAAATGTCCCCAAATGTCCCCCAAAATGTCCCCAAATGTCCCCAAATGTCCCCCAAAATGTCCCCAAATGTCCCCACAGCCCCTGCTGAGGGAGCTGGCCAAGGTGGGACCCCAAAAATGTCCCCAAATGTCCCCCAAAATGTCCCCCAAAATGTCCCCAAATGTCCCCAAATGTCCCCCAAAATGTCCCCAAATGTCCCCTCAGCCCCTGCTGAGGGAGCTGGCCAAGGTGGTGTCATAGTTCTGACTTTAGCAAGGAATTTTTCTTCCCTTCCCCTCCCCCTGTGTGTGTGTGTGTGTGCAGCACACCCATTTAGGTGAAAACAAAAGAACTAGCCGGGGCGCTAATGGTCGAACATTAGTTGCCTAGCAACGAAGGGGGAGGGGTTGGGGCTGGTGTGTGGGCTGGAAGGAGGTGTGGGGGGGGAAGTCGGGCTCGCGGGGAGGAGGAGAGGCTGCTGTGAGCTGGCAGACGCTGGTTCATTTGGTTTTTTCTTGTTGTTGTTTTTTTTTCCTGTTGGAGGGAAGTTTTTTTTGGCTGCTGCGGTTCCTTCCCAACTATTCCTGTTTGTCGGGGCCCCCCCGGAGTTCGTGAGTTTTTCTTCCATTGAGAGAACTTTCTGTGTTGTCGGTGTTGTTTTTTTTCGCTTCCCCCTTCCCCTTCGCCCCCCCCCCTTCCTCCTTTTCCTCGGGAGGGGAAGAGGAATCAGTTTTTTTGTTGTTTTTTTCTCCGATATACCCGGGGGGGGGTGTTGTTGTTGTTTTTTTTTTTTTTTTTTGTTTTCCCCATCCCACGTGGCAGTGACCAGGGATCCCACAGCGCTGCCTGGTGACAGGCACTGGATATTACAAGCTCTGCTCCTGTAGTGATCCAACAGCGCCACCTGGTGACTACCATAGGACACTACAGGTTCTGCACTTCCAACGACCCAACAGCGCCACCTGGTGAATGGTACAGGACATTACAAGTTTTACACCTCCAGTGACCCGACGGCGCCCCCTGCTGACTGTGGTTGGAACTACACCAAAGGGTGCTAAAAATTGAACTATTTTAAATTTTCCTTTTGCCGGGCTATCGGTTTTGTTCTTGAAGGGGATTATTGGTGGGTATAGTAGTATTGCTTGGTTGTTTACTTGGGTTCTTTTTGTGTTCTTGTTAATACAAACATACCTTTTAATAAAGGGCTGTTATTTTGTTTTCCCTTTTCCATAATTTGTTTTTTTTCCCTTCAATCAAAGCTCCTTAGTTTTGGATTAATAATTGCTTAGGAAAAAGTTTGGGGTCTTTTCCTCCTAATCCATCCTCAGCAGAAGACCCTTGTCCCATTTAAACTGGGACATTTTTGGCGCCCAACGTGGGGCTTTGAGAGAGGAAAAGTGGAAAAGGAATAACTGCCCTTTTGTGACTTTATACGTGTTTGTGAACCTGTAGGCACCATGAAGTCTAAGCTCGCTGCTTTTCTGTGGTATATAATTATGCCAAAATCTATGTCTCACCTGTCGATGTTTTTCAGCTCAGACACTATGACCCTCATTGTAATAAGTATGTTTGAGATCTCGCATTGGGTTCATGACATAGCAAACTCAGCACCTGTTATTTTCCTTCGGGACATGTTCTCAAGGATATATTACTGCTCTAGCCTACACTGTCTCCTTTGGGGTTTTAAGGATAATGGCACCTATCCCTATGGAGAAACACAGGGAGGTATATTTACCCAACCCCTCCTACATTTTCTCTTTGGTTCTAATACAACGGCCTCTGAGACATTTAAACTCTCTTTAGGTGTAAGAGACGTTTTCCTTTTGGGGTTTTTCGTGCAAGCTTGTGCCACGGTGTTATATCTAACATTTGTAGTTAGGCCCATGATTAACCAGGCACGGGCACAGAAGCCAGCCCCAGGGGTGGGAAACTTCGAATGGCATGGGCCATGGGAAGACTTGGGTAAATTTCTAGAAAGTGGTTCAGTTCCTACAGCATGGAAGTTCGCTCTCGAAAAACTCCCAGACCCTACACAGATAATAATAGCTGCAAGGGAGAGGAGTCATGGTAAACCCATAGAGAGGCAGGTGGCAGATGCATGTGGGGCTTTAGCCGTTGCCTACCAAAAGGTGCTCGGTATGGTGCAGCCTTCACAGGGAAAAAGAAAAGATGAAAACGAGAGGTCTGATACAAGGGTGACTCCAGATCAGGCCAGTTCCAAGGAACCAAACAAGTCAATGGAGGTTGCACCTATCCAAAGGAGAAAATATAAGACCAAATCAGCCCGCCCAGTTGATGATGATGAGGAGGCAGGACCCTCACAGGCAGCCAACCCGGAGCCAGAAATCATCACTGAGTCCTTATCGTATGACAATCTCCGGAAATTACGGGAAGACGTCATTCGTCAGCCGAATGAGTCCATACTAACCTGGATGATCCGAGTTTGGGATTCCACGGGTGATGCCATAAGCCTTGATGGTGGTGAAGCAAGGTCCTTGAGGTCTATTGCCCGAGATGCGGGCATTGAAGAGGCATTTGTGAGAGAATCAAAGCCCCTGTCTCTCTGGGCACGGCTGCTGGATGCTGTGAGAGAGAAGTTCATTCACAAAGAGGCCTTCCAAGCAGACCATCTTACAAAGAGCTGGAATACCATGGAGGAGGGGATCCGACGCCTGAGGGAAATGGCACTGTTGGAGGTACTGTTTGGAGGGGATATGCAAGCTAATCACGATCCCGACAAGGTTAGATGTACACCATACATGTGGTGGACCCTCATACGTATGGGGCCATCTGCACACATCAGTTACCTGACATCATTGGAGGCTGGGGAAAAGAGAGAGCCAGTGGCGTTTATAACAAATAAACTTCGGATGTACAACAGTATGGTCCAAGAATCACTACAAGCCCGCGTTTCCTCCGTAGAGACCTCGATCAACAACCTCACTACCATAGCTACAAAACTACAAGATCAACAGGAGAAAATCCTAGAAAAGATGGAGAAGAACAGCTCCCAGGTGGCACCAGTGAGAACCAGGCGCCCCCCAGCCAGAGAGGGGAGACAGGCCTCACGAACCGAGCTGTGGTATTTCCTAGCTGGCTCTGGAGAAGACATGGGACAGTGGGACAAGAAACCCACCCATGCCTTGGCAGCCCGAGTACAAGAGGTTAAGGACCAGAGAAAAACAACGTCTGTGAAAGTGAGTGCAGTGCCGGTATCCCGTGGGCAGGGATCTGACCCACTAGAAGGTACCTCCCGCCGGTATTTGCAGACGGAAAACTGTGACGAGCAAGACAGAGACCAGTATTAGAGGGGCCCTGCCTCTAGCCAGGTGGAGGCACGGGACAACCGTGTCTATTGGACGGTGTGGATCCGATGGCCTGGCACATCAGACCCACAAGAATATAAGGCTTTGGTTGACACTGGCGCTCAATGCACGTTAATGCCCTCAGGACATGTGGGACCAGAGGCTATTTCCATTTCTGGGGTGACCGGAGGGTCACAGCTGTTGACCGTGTTGGAAGCTGAAGTGAGCTTGACCGGGAAGGAGTGGCAGAAACACCCCATTGTGACTGGTCCAGATGCCCCATGTATCCTGGGCATTGACTACCTTAGGAATGGGTATTTCAAAGACCCCAAGGGACATAGGTGGGCTTTCGGGATAGCTGCTGTAGAGACAGAAGTGGCTAAGCAGTTGAATTCACTACCTGGCCTCTCGGAGAACCCTTCTGCTGTGGGACTGTTGAAAGTTGAGGAACAGCGAGTGCCAATTGCCACTACAATAGTGCACCGTCGGCAGTACCGAACGAACCGAGACTCTGTGATCCCCATCCATAAGATGATCCGTGAGCTGGAAAGTCAAGGAGTGATCAGCAGGATCCACTCCCCCTTCAACAGCCCCATCTGGCCTGTGCGTAAGTCTGACGGAGAATGGAGATTGACTGTGGACTATCGTGGCCTGAATGAAGCCACCCCGCCACTGAGCGCCGCTGTTCCAGACATGTTGGAGCTCCAGTACGAGCTGGAGTCTAAGGCAGCGAGGTGGTACGCCACTATTGACATCGCGAATGCGTTCTTCTCCATTCCCTTGGCGGCAGAGTGCAGGCCGCAGTTTGCTTTCACGTGGAGGGGCGTGCAGTACACGTGGAACCGACTGCCCCAGGGGTGGAAACACAGCCCCACCATCTGCCACGGATTGATCCAGGCTACGCTAGAGAAAGGTGAAGCTCCAGAACACCTTCAGTACATTGATGACATCATTGTATGGGGGGACACAGCAGAAGAGGTCTCTGAGAAAGGAAAGAAGATCATACAGATTCTCCTGGATGCTGGGTTGGCCATCAAAAGAAGTAAAGTCAAGGGACCTGCCCGAGAGATCCAGTTCCTGGGAGTAAAGTGGCAAGATGGACGTCGTCAGATCCCGACTGAAGTCATCGATAAAATCACAGCAATGGCCCCCCCAACTAGCAAGAAAGAAACCCAAGCTTTCCTGGGTGTCATAGGTTTTTGGAGGATGCATATCCCCGAGTACAGCCAGATCGTAAGCCCTCTCTATCTGGTAACCCGCAAGAAGAATGATTTCCAGTGGGGTCCTGAACAACAGCAAGCATTCGAACAGATTAAACAGGAGATTGCCCATGCTGTAGCCCTTGGGCCAGTCAGGACAGGACCAGATGTGAAGAATGTGCTCTACTCTGCATCTGGGGATAAGGGCCTCTCCTGGAGCCTCTGGCAGAAGGTGCCTGGTGAGACCCGAGGCCGCCCACTTGGGTTCTGGAGCCGAAGCTACAGAGGGTCAGAAGCCAATTACACTCCAACAGAAAAGGAGATCCTAGCAGCTTATGAGGGAGTACAAGCTGCCTCAGAGGTGATTGGCACAGAAGAACAGCTCCTCCTGGCACCTCGGCTACCGGTATTGAGTTGGATGTTCAAAGGGAAGACGCCCTCTACACATCATGCCACTGATGCCACCTGGAGCAAATGGATTGCCCTGATCACGCAGCGCGCCCGCATTGGAAACCCAAATCGCCCTGGGATCCTAGAGATCATCACGAACTGGCCGGAAGGTGAGAATTTTAGTCTAGCAGAAGAAGAAGAAGGGGAGCAAGTGGTACGGGCAGAGGAAGCCCCAGCATACAACCAACTACCAGAAGAAGACATACGCTATGCACTCTTTACTGATGGTTCCTGCCGTATTGTAGGAATGAAACGTAAATGGAAAGCAGCTGTATGGAGTCCCACACGACAAGTTGCAGAAGCTATAGAAGGAGAGGGTGAATCAAGCCAATTCGCAGAACTCAAAGCCGTCCAGCTGGCATTGGACATTGCTGAACGAGAGAAGTGGCCGAAACTTTTCCTTTACACAGACTCATGGATGGTGGCCAATGCCCTGTGGGGGTGGTTGGACAGATGGAAGAAGACCAATTGGAAACGTAGGGGAAAACCCATCTGGGCCGCTGATATATGGCAAAACATTGCTACCCGGGTAGAGAAACTGATTGTGAGAGTCCGCCACGTAGACGCCCACGTGCCCAAAAATCGAGCCAATGAAGAACATCGCAACAATGCACAGGCAGACCGAGCTGCACAAGTTGAGGTGTTACAGGTGGACCTAGATTGGCAGCACAAAGGTGAACTGTTCTTAGCACGATGGGCCCATGATGCCGCCGGCCATCAGGGCAGAGATGCCACCTACAGATGGGCACGAGACCGAGGGGTGGATCTAACCATGGATGCTATCTCTCAGGTTATCCATGACTGTGAGACATGCGCTGCCATTAAACAGGCTAAGAGACTGAAACCCCTGTGGTATGGTGGACGGTGGAATAAATACAGATATGGGGAGGCTTGGCAGGTTGATTATATCACACTGCCACAGACCCGCCAAGGTAAGCGCTATGTGCTCACCATGGTGGAAGTCACCACTGGATGGCTGGAGACGCATCCGGTGCCCCACGCCACTGCCAGAAATACCATCCTGGGCCTCGAAAAACAGGTCCTGTGGCGGCACGGCACCCCAGAGCGGATTGAGTCAGATAATGGGACACACTTCAAGAATAGTTTAGTTACCACTTGGGCGAAAGAGCATGGCATTGAGTGGGTCTATCACATACCATACAATGCAGCAGCTGCCGGGAAGGTTGAACGGTGCAATGGACTGTTGAAGACTACCCTGAAAGCATTAGGTGGAGGGACTTTCAAACACTGGGATCAACACCTAGCAAAGGCTACATGGTTAGTCAACACTAGAGGCTCTGTCAATCGAGCCGGCCCTGCCCAATCAGAGTCCCTTCACACTGTAGATGGGGACAAGGTCCCAGTGGTTCACATGAGAGGTATGTTAGGTAAAACAGTTTGGGTTAACCATGCCTCGAGCAAAGGCAAATCCATTCGTGGAGTTGTCTTTGCCCAAGGACCTGGTTCCACATGGTGGGTGATGCAAGAAGATGGAGAAACCCGGTGCATACCCCAAGGAGATATTATCTTAGGGTAAACAGGCTATAATTGTACCCGTATTTGTACCTATATATTTATGAATGTGTATGTAGTTTAGAATAATGTATGTATGTATGGAGTTCAAGAAAAAGGGTTCAATTTGATAGATGTATAGTGGCATGGGAATGGGAAGAAAAATTAGGGGTGGATAATGTCATAGTTCTGACTTTAGCAAGGAATTTTTCTTCCCTTCCCCTCCCCCTGTGTGTGTGTGTGTGTGCAGCACACCCATTTAGGTGAAAACAAAAGAACTAGCCGGGGCGCTAATGGTCGAACATTAGTTGCCTAGCAACGAAGGGGGAGGGGTTGGGGCTGGTGTGTGGGCTGGAAGGAGGTGTGGGGGGGGAAGTCGGGCTCGCGGGGAGGAGGAGAGGCTGCTGTGAGCTGGCAGACGCTGGTTCATTTGGTTTTTTCTTGTTGTTGTTTTTTTTTCCTGTTGGAGGGAAGTTTTTTTTGGCTGCTGCGGTTCCTTCCCAACTATTCCTGTTTGTCGGGGCCCCCCCGGAGTTCGTGAGTTTTTCTTCCATTGAGAGAACTTTCTGTGTTGTCGGTGTTGTTTTTTTTCGCTTCCCCCTTCCCCTTCGCCCCCCCCCCTTCCTCCTTTTCCTCGGGAGGGGAAGAGGAATCAGTTTTTTTGTTGTTTTTTTCTCCGATATACCCGGGGGGGGGTGTTGTTGTTGGTTTTTTTTTTTTTTTTGTTTTCCCCATCCCACGTGGCAGTGACCAGGGATCCCACAGCGCTGCCTGGTGACAGGCACTGGTGACAAGCTCTGCTCCTGTAGTGATCCAACAGCGCCACCTGGTGACTACCATAGGACACTACAGGTTCTGCACTTCCAACGACCCAACAGCGCCACCTGGTGAATGGTACAGGACATTACAAGTTTTACACCTCCAGTGACCCGACGGCGCCCCCTGCTGACTGTGGTTGGAACTACACCAAAGGGTGCTAAAAATTGAACTATTTTAAATTTTCCTTTTGCCGGGCTATCGGTTTTGTTCTTGAAGGGGATTATTGGTGGGTATAGTAGTATTGCTTGGTTGTTTACTTGGGTTCTTTTTGTGTTCTTGTTAATACAAACATACCTTTTAATAAAGGGCTGTTATTTTGTTTTCCCTTTTCCATAATTTGTTTTTTTTCCCTTCAATCAAAGCTCCTTAGTTTTGGATTAATAATTGCTTAGGAAAAAGTTTGGGGTCTTTTCCTCCTAATCCATCCTCAGCAGAAGACCCTTGTCCCATTTAAACTGGGACAGGTGGGACCCCAAAAATGTCCACCAAAATGTCCCCCAAAATGTCCCCAAATGTCCCCAAATGTCCCAACAGCCCCTGCTGATGGAGCTGGCCAAGGTGGGACCCCAAAAATGTCCCCAAATGTCCCCCAAAATGTCCCCAAATGTCCCCACAGCCCCTGCTGAGGAAGCTGGCTAAGGTGGGACCCCAAAAATGTCCCCAAATCTCCCCCAAAATGTCCCCCAAAATGTCCCCAAATGTCCCCAAATGTCCCCACAGCCCCTGCTGAGGGAGCTGGCCAAGGTGGGACCCCAAAAATGTCCCCAAATGTCCCCCAAAATGCCCCCAAATGTCCCAAAATGTCCCCCAAAATGTCCCCAAATGTCCCCACAGCCCCTGCTGAGAGAGCTGGCCAAGGTGGGACCCCAAAAATTTCCGCAAATGTCCCCCAAAATGTCCCCAAATGTCCCCAAATGTCCCCACAGACCCTGCTGAGGAAGCTGGCCAAGGTGGGACCCCAAAAATGTCCCCAAATGTCCCCCAGAATGTCTTCAAATGTCCCCAAATGTCCCCCAAAATGTCCCCACAGCCCCTGCTGAGGGAGCTGCCCAAGGTGGGACCCCAAAAATGTCCCCAAATGTCCCCCCAAATGTCCCCAAATGTCCCCACAGCCCCTGCTGAGGGAGCTGGCCAAGGTGGGACCCCAAAAATGTCCCCAAATGTCCCCCAAAATGTCCCCAAATGTCCCCAAATGTCCCCACAGCCCCTGCTGAGGGAGCTGGCCAAGGTGGGACCCCAAAAATGTCCCCAAATGTCCCCCAAAAATGTCCCCAAATGTCCCCACAGCCCCTGCTGAGGGAGCTGGCCAAGGTGGGACCCCAAAAATGTCCCCAAATGTCCCCCAAAATGTCCCCAAATGGCCCCACAGCCCCTGCTGAGGGAGCTGGCCAAGGTGGGACCCCAAAAATGTCCCCAAATGTCCCCCAAAATGTACCCAAATGTCCCCAAATGTCCCCCAAAATGTCCCCAAATGTCCCCACAGCCCCTGCTGAGGGAGCTGGCCAAGGTGGGACCCCAAAAATGTCCCCAAATGTCCCCCAAAATGTCCCCCAAAATGTCCCCAAATGTCCCCAAATGTCCCCACAGGCCCTGCTGAGGGAGCTGGCCAAGGTGGGACCCAAAAAATGTCCCCAAATGTCCCCCAAAATGACCCCAAATGTCCCCACAGTCCCTGCTGAGGGAGCTGGCCAAGGTGGGACCCCAAAAATGTCCCCAAATGTCCCCCAAAATTTCCCCAAAATGTCCCCAAATGTCCCCACAGCCCCTGCTGAGGGAGCTGGCCAAGGTGGGACCCCAAAAATGTCCCCAAATGTCCCCCAAAATGCCCCCAAATGTCCCAAAATGTCCCCCAAAATGTCCCCAAATGTCCCCACAGCCCCTGCTGAGAGAGCTGGCCAAGGTGGGACCCCAAAAATTTCCCCAAATGTCCCCCAAAATGTCCCCAAATGTCCCCAAATGTCCCCACAGACCCTGCTGAGGAAGCTGGCCAAGGTGGGACCCCAAAAATGTCCCCAAATGTCCCCCAGAATGTCTTCAAATGTCCCCAAATGTCCCCCAAAATGTCCCCACAGCCCCTGCTGAGGGAGCTGGCCAAGGTGGGACCCCAAAAATGTCCCCAAATGTCCCCCAAAATGTCCCCAAATGTCCCCATAGCCCCTGCTGAGGGAGCTGGCCAAGGTGGGACCCCAAAAATGTCCCCAAATGTCCCCCAAAATGTCCCCAAATGTCCCCACAGCCCCTGCTGAGGGAGCTGGCCAAGGTGGGACCCCAAAAATGTCCCCAAATGTCCCCCAAATGTCCCCCAAAATGGCCCCAAATGTCCCCAAATGTCCCCCAAACTGTCCAAAAATGTCCCCACAGCCCCTGCTGAGGGAGCTGGCCAAGGTGGGACCCCAAAAATGTCCACAAATGTCCCCCGAAATGTCCCCAAATGTCCCCACAGCCCCTGCTGAGAGAGCTGGCCAAGGTGGGTGTCCCAGTTTAAATGGGACAAGGGTCTTCTGCTGAGGATGGATTAGGAGGAGAAGACCCCAAACTTTTTCCTAAGCAATTATTAATCCAAAACTAAGGAGCTTTGATTGAAGGGAAAAAAAAACAAATTATGGAAAAGGGAAAACAAAATAACAGCCCTTTATTAAAAGGTATGTTTGTATTAACAAGAACACAAAAGGAACCCAAGTAAACAACCAAGCAATACTACTATACCCACCAATAATCCCCTTCAAGAACAAAACCGATAGCCCGGCAAAAGGAAAATTTAAAATAGTTCAATTTTTAGCACCCTTTGGTGTAGTTCCAACCACAGTCAGCAGGGGGCGCCGTCGGGTCACTGGAGGTGTAAAACTTGTAATGTCCTGTACCATTCACCAGGTGGCGCTGTTGGGTCGTTGGAAGTGCAGAACCTGTAGTGTCCTATGGTAGTCACCAGGTGGCGCTGTTGGATCACTACAGGAGCAGAGCTTGTCACCAGTGCCTGTCACCAGGCAGCGCTGTGGGATCCCTGGTCACTGCCACGTGGGATGGGGAAAACAAAAAAAAAACAACAACAACACCCCCCAGGGTATATCGGAGAAAAAACAACAAAAAAACCTGATTCCTCTTCCCCTCCCGAGGAAAAGGAGGAAGGGGGGGGGGGCGAAGGGGAAGGGGGAAGCGAAAAAAAAAACAACACCGGCAACACAGAAAGTTCTCTCAATGGAAGAAAAACTCACGAACTCCGGGGGGGGCCCCGACAAACAGGAATAGTTGGGAAGGAACCGCAGCAGCCAAAAAAAACTTCCCTCCAACAGGAAAAAAAAACACCAACAAAAAAAAAACCAAATGAACCAGCGTCTGCCAGCTCACAGCAGCCTCTCCTCCTCCCCGCGAGCCCGACTCCCCCCCCCACACCTCCTTCCAGCCCACACACCAGCCCCAACCCCTCCCCCTTCGTTGCTAGGCAACTAATGTTCGACCATTAGCGCCCCGGCTAGTTCTTTTGTTTTCACCTAAATGGGTGTGCTGCACACACACACACACACAGGGGGAGGGGAAGGGAAGAAAAATTCCTTGCTAAAGTCAGAACTATGACATTATCCACCCCTAATTTTTCTTCCCATTCCCATGCCACTATACATCTATCAAATTGAACCCTTTTTCTTGAACTCCATACATACATACATTATTCTAAACTACATACACATTCATAAATATATAGGTACAAATACAGGTACAATTATAGCCTGTTTACCCTAAGATAATATCTCCTTGGGGTATGCACCGGGTTTCTCCATCTTCTTGCATCACCCACCATGTGGAACCAGGTCCTTGGGCAAAGACAACTCCACGAATGGATTTGCCTTTGCTCGAGGCATGGTTAACCCAAACTGTTTTACCTAACATACCTCTCATGTGAACCACTGGGACCTTGTCCCCATCTACAGTGTGAAGGGACTCTGATTGGGCAGGGCCGGCTCGATTGACAGAGCCTCTAGTGTTGACTAACCATGTAGCCTTTGCTAGGTGTTGATCCCAGTGTTTGAAAGTCCCTCCACCTAATGCTTTCAGGGTAGTCTTCAACAGTCCATTGCACCGTTCAACCTTCCCGGCAGCTGCTGCATTGTATGGTATGTGATAGACCCACTCAATGCCATGCTCTTTCGCCCAAGTGGTAACTAAACTATTCTTGAAGTGTGTCCCATTATCTGACTCAATCCGCTCTGGGGTGCCGTGCCGCCACAGGACCTGTTTTTCGAGGCCCAGGATGGTATTTCTGGCAGTGGCGTGGGGCACCGGATGCGTCTCCAGCCATCCAGTGGTGACTTCCACCATGGTGAGCACATAGCGCTTACCTTGGCGGGTCTGTGGCAGTGTGATATAATCAACCTGCCAAGCCTCCCCATATCTGTATTTATTCCACCGTCCACCATACCACAGGGGTTTCAGTCTCTTAGCCTGTTTAATGGCAGCGCATGTCTCACAGTCATGGATAACCTGAGAGATAGCATCCATGGTTAGATCCACCCCTCGGTCTCGTGCCCATCTGTAGGTGGCATCTCTGCCCTGATGGCCGGCGGCATCATGGGCCCATCGTGCTAAGAACAGTTCGCCTTTGTGCTGCCAATCTAGGTCCACCTGTAACACCTCAACTTGTGCAGCTCGGTCTGCCTGTGCATTGTTGCGATGTTCTTCATTGGCTCGATTTTTGGGCACGTGGGCGTCTACGTGGCGGACTCTCACAATCAGTTTCTCTACCCGGGTAGCAATGTTTTGCCATATATCAGCGGCCCAGATGGGTTTTCCCCTACGTTTCCAATTGGTCTTCTTCCATCTGTCCAACCACCCCCACAGGGCATTGGCCACCATCCATGAGTCTGTGTAAAGGAAAAGTTTCGGCCACTTCTCTCGTTCAGCAATGTCCAATGCCAGCTGGACGGCTTTGAGTTCTGCGAATTGGCTTGATTCACCCTCTCCTTCTATAGCTTCTGCAACTTGTCGTGTGGGACTCCATACAGCTGCTTTCCATTTACGTTTCATTCCTACAATACGGCAGGAACCATCAGTAAAGAGTGCATAGCGTATGTCTTCTTCTGGTAGTTGGTTGTATGCTGGGGCTTCCTCTGCCCGTACCACTTGCTCCCCTTCTTCTTCTTCTGCTAGACTAAAATTCTCACCTTCCGGCCAGTTCGTGATGATCTCTAGGATCCCAGGGCGATTTGGGTTTCCAATGCGGGCGCGCTGCGTGATCAGGGCAATCCATTTGCTCCAGGTGGCATCAGTGGCATGATGTGTAGAGGGCGTCTTCCCTTTGAACATCCAACTCAATACCGGTAGCCGAGGTGCCAGGAGGAGCTGTTCTTCTGTGCCAATCACCTCTGAGGCAGCTTGTACTCCCTCATAAGCTGCTAGGATCTCCTTTTCTGTTGGAGTGTAATTGGCTTCTGACCCTCTGTAGCTTCGGCTCCAGAATCCAAGTGGGCGGCCTCGGGTCTCACCAGGCACCTTCTGCCAGAGGCTCCAGGAGAGGCCCTTATCCCCAGATGCAGAGTAGAGCACATTCTTCACATCTGGTCCTGTCCTGACTGGCCCAAGGGCTACAGCATGGGCAATCTCCTGTTTAATCTGTTCGAATGCTTGCTGTTGTTCAGGACCCCACTGGAAATCATTCTTCTTGCGGGTTACCAGATAGAGAGGGCTTACGATCTGGCTGTACTCGGGGATATGCATCCTCCAAAAACCTATGACACCCAGGAAAGCTTGGGTTTCTTTCTTGCTAGTTGGGGGGGCCATTGCTGTGATTTTATCGATGACTTCAGTCGGGATCTGACGACGTCCATCTTGCCACTTTACTCCCAGGAACTGGATCTCTCGGGCAGGTCCCTTGACTTTACTTCTTTTGATGGCCAACCCAGCATCCAGGAGAATCTGTATGATCTTCTTTCCTTTCTCAGAGACCTCTTCTGCTGTGTCCCCCCATACAATGATGTCATCAATGTACTGAAGGTGTTCTGGAGCTTCACCTTTCTCTAGCGTAGCCTGGATCAATCCGTGGCAGATGGTGGGGCTGTGTTTCCACCCCTGGGGCAGTCGGTTCCACGTGTACTGCACGCCCCTCCACGTGAAAGCAAACTGCGGCCTGCACTCTGCCGCCAAGGGAATGGAGAAGAACGCATTCGCGATGTCAATAGTGGCGTACCACCTCGCCGCCTTAGACTCCAGCTCGTACTGGAGCTCCAACATGTCTGGAACAGCGGCGCTCAGTGGCGGGGTGGCTTCATTCAGGCCACGATAGTCCACAGTCAATCTCCATTCTCCGTCAGACTTACGCACAGGCCAAATGGGGCTGTTGAAGGGGGAGTGGATCCTGCTGATCACTCCTTGACTTTCCAGCTCACGGATCATCTTATGGATGGGGATCACAGAGTCTCGGTTCGTTCGGTACTGCCGACGGTGCACTATTGTAGTGGCAATTGGCACTCGCTGTTCCTCAACTTTCAACAGTCCCACAGCAGAAGGGTTCTCCGAGAGGCCAGGTAGTGAATTCAACTGCTTAGTCACTTCTGTCTCTACAGCAGCTATCCCGAAAGCCCACCTATGTCCCTTGGGGTCTTTGAAATACCCATTCCTAAGGTAGTCAATGCCCAGGATACATGGGGCATCTGGACCAGTCACAATGGGGTGTTTCTGCCACTCCTTCCCGGTCAAGCTCACTTCAGCTTCCAACACGGTCAACAGCTGTGACCCTCCGGTCACCCCAGAAATGGAAATAGCCTCTGGTCCCACATGTCCTGAGGGCATTAACGTGCATTGAGCGCCAGTGTCAACCAAAGCCTTATATTCTTGTGGGTCTGATGTGCCAGGCCATCGGATCCACACCGTCCAATAGACACGGTTGTCCCGTGCCTCCACCTGGCTAGAGGCAGGGCCCCTCTAATACTGGTCTCTGTCTTGCTCGTCACAGTTTTCCGTCTGCAAATACCGGCGGGAGGTACCTTCTAGTGGGTCAGATCCCTGCCCACGGGATACCGGCACTGCACTCACTTTCACGGACGTTGTTTTTCTCTGGTCCTTAACCTCTTGTACTCGGGCTGCCAAGGCATGGGTGGGTTTCTTGTCCCACTGTCCCATGTCTTCTCCAGAGCCAGCTAGGAAATACCACAGCTCGGTTCGTGAGGCCTGTCTCCCCTCTCTGGCTGGGGGGCGCCTGGTTCTCACTGGTGCCACCTGGGAGCTGTTCTTCTCCATCTTTTCTAGGATTTTCTCCTGTTGATCTTGTAGTTTTGTAGCTATGGTAGTGAGGTTGTTGATCGAGGTCTCTACGGAGGAAACGCGGGCTTGTAGTGATTCTTGGACCATACTGTTGTACATCCGAAGTTTATTTGTTATAAACGCCACTGGCTCTCTCTTTTCCCCAGCCTCCAATGATGTCAGGTAACTGATGTGTGCAGATGGCCCCATACGTATGAGGGTCCACCACATGTATGGTGTACATCTAACCTTGTCGGGATCGTGATTAGCTTGCATATCCCCTCCAAACAGTACCTCCAACAGTGCCATTTCCCTCAGGCGTCGGATCCCCTCCTCCATGGTATTCCAGCTCTTTGTAAGATGGTCTGCTTGGAAGGCCTCTTTGTGAATGAACTTCTCTCTCACAGCATCCAGCAGCCGTGCCCAGAGAGACAGGGGCTTTGATTCTCTCACAAATGCCTCTTCAATGCCCGCATCTCGGGCAATAGACCTCAAGGACCTTGCTTCACCACCATCAAGGCTTATGGCATCACCCGTGGAATCCCAAACTCGGATCATCCAGGTTAGTATGGACTCATTCGGCTGACGAATGACGTCTTCCCGTAATTTCCGGAGATTGTCATACGATAAGGACTCAGTGATGATTTCTGGCTCCAGGTTGGCTGCCTGTGAGGGTCCTGCCTCCTCATCATCATCAACTGGGCGGGCTGATTTGGTCTTATATTTTCTCCTTTGGATAGGTGCAACCTCCATTGACTTGTTTGGTTCCTTGGAACTGGCCTGATCTGGAGTCACCCTTGTATCAGACCTCTCGTTTTCATCTTTTCTTTTTCCCTGTGAAGGCTGCACCATACCGAGCACCTTTTGGTAGGCAACGGCTAAAGCCCCACATGCATCTGCCACCTGCCTCTCTATGGGTTTACCATGACTCCTCTCCCTTGCAGCTATTATTATCTGTGTAGGGTCTGGGAGTTTTTCGAGAGCGAACTTCCATGCTGTAGGAACTGAACCACTTTCTAGAAATTTACCCAAGTCTTCCCATGGCCCATGCCATTCGAAGTTTCCCACCCCTGGGGCTGGCTTCTGTGCCCGTGCCTGGTTAATCATGGGCCTAACTACAAATGTTAGATATAACACCGTGGCACAAGCTTGCACGAAAAACCCCAAAAGGAAAACGTCTCTTACACCTAAAGAGAGTTTAAATGTCTCAGAGGCCGTTGTATTAGAACCAAAGAGAAAATGTAGGAGGGGTTGGGTAAATATACCTCCCTGTGTTTCTCCATAGGGATAGGTGCCATTATCCTTAAAACCCCAAAGGAGACAGTGTAGGCTAGAGCAGTAATATATCCTTGAGAACATGTCCCGAAGGAAAATAACAGGTGCTGAGTTTGCTATGTCATGAACCCAATGCGAGATCTCAAACATACTTATTACAATGAGGGTCATAGTGTCTGAGCTGAAAAACATCGACAGGTGAGACATAGATTTTGGCATAATTATATACCACAGAAAAGCAGCGAGCTTAGACTTCATGGTGCCTACAGGTTCACAAACACGTATAAAGTCACAAAAGGGCAGTTATTCCTTTTCCACTTTTCCTCTCTCAAAGCCTCGCGTTGGGCGCCAAAAATGTCCAAGTTTAAATGGGACAAGGGTCTTCTGCTGAGGATGGATTAGGAGGAAAAGACCCCAAACTTTTTCCTAAGCAATTATTAATCCAAAACTAAGGAGCTTTGATTGAAGGGAAAAAAAAACAAATTATGGAAAAGGGAAAACAAAATAACAGCCCTTTATTAAAAGGTATGTTTGTATTAACAAGAACACAAAAAGAACCCAAGTAAACAACCAAGCAATACTACTATACCCACCAATAATCCCCTTCAAGAACAAAACCGATAGCCCGGCAAAAGGAAAATTTAAAATAGTTCAATTTTTAGCACCCTTTGGTGTAGTTCCAACCACAGTCAGCAGGGGGCGCCGTCGGGTCACTGGAGGTGTAAAACTTGTAATGTCCTGTACCATTCACCAGGTGGCGCTGTTGGGTCGTTGGAAGTGCAGAACCTGTAGTGTCCTATGGTAGTCACCAGGTGGCGCTGTTGGATCACTACAGGAGCAGAGCTTGTAATATCCAGTGCCTGTCACCAGGCAGCGCTGTGGGATCCCTGGTCACTGCCACGTGGGATGGGGAAAACAAAAAAAAAACAACAACAACACCCCCCAGGGTATATCGGAGAAAAAACAACAAAAAAACCTGATTCCTCTTCCCCTCCCGAGGAAAAGGAGGAAGGGGGGGGGGCGAAGGGGAAGGGGGAAGCGAAAAAAAAAACAACACCGACAACACAGAAAGTTCTCTCAATGGAAGAAAAACTCACGAACTCCGGGGGGGGCCCCGACAAACAGGAATAGTTGGGAAGGAACCGCAGCAGCCAAAAAAAACTTCCCTCCAACAGGAAAAAAAAACACCAACAAAAAAAAACCCAAATGAACCAGCGTCTGCCAGCTCACAGCAGCCTCTCCTCCTCCCCGCGAGCCCGACTTCCCCCCCACCTCCTTCCAGCCCCACACACCAGCCCCAACCCCTCCCCCTTCGTTGCTAGGCAACTAATGTTCGACCATTAGCGCCCCGGCTAGTTCTTTTGTTTTCACCTGAATGGGTGTGCTGCACACACACACACACACAGGGGGAGGGGAAGGGAAGAAAAATTCCTTGCTAAAGTCAGAACTATGACAGTGGGACCCCAAAAATGTCCCCAAATGTCCCCAAAATGTCCCCAAATGTCCCCACAGCCCCTGCTGAGGGAGCTGGCCAAGGTGGGACCCCAAAAATGTCCCCAAATGTCCCGCAAAATGTCCCCAAATGTCCCCACAGCCCCTGCTGAGGGAGCTGGCCAAGGTGGGACCCCAAAAATGTCCCCAAATGTCCCCCAAAATGTCCCCCAAAATGTCCCCAAATGTCCCCAAATGTCCCCACAGCCCCTGCTGAGGGAGCTGGCCAAGGTGGGACCCCAAAAATGTCCCCAAATGTCCCCCCAAATGTCCCCAAATGTCCCCAAATGTCCCCACAGCCCCTGCTGAGGGAGCTGGCCAAGGTGGGACCCCAAAAATGTCCCCAAATGTCCCCCAAAATGTCCCCAAATGTCCCCAAATGTCCCCACAGCCCCTGCTGAGGGAGCTGGCCAAGGTGGGACCCCAAAAATGTCCCCAAATGTCCCCCAAAATGTCCCCAAATGTCCCCACAGCCCCTGCTGAGGGAGCTGGCCAAGGTGGGACCCCAAAAATGTCCCCAAATGTCCCCCAAAATGTACCCAAATGTCCCCAAATGTCCCCCAAAATGTCCCCAAATGTCCCCACAGCCCCTGCTGAGGGAGCTGGCCAAGGTGGGACCCCAAAAATGTCCCCAAATGTCCCCCAAAATGACCCCAAATGTCCCCACAGCCCCTGCTGAGGGAGCTGGCCAAGGTGGGACCCCAAAAATGTCCCCAAATGTCCCCCAAAATTTCCCCAAAATGTCCCCAAATGTCCCCACAGCCCCTGCTGAGGGAGCTGGCCAAGGTGGGACCCCAAAAATGTCCCCAAATGTCCCCAAAATGTCCCCAAATGTCCCCAAATGTCCCCACAGCCCCTGCTGAGGGAGCTGGCCAAGGTGGGACCCCAAAAATGTCCCCAAATGTCCCCAAATGTCCCCCAAAATGTCCCCCAAAATGTCCCCAATGTCCCCACAGCCCCTGCTGAGGGAGCTGGCCAAGGTGGGACCCCAAAAATGTCCCCAAATGTCCCCAAAATGTCCCCAAATGTCCCCAAATGTCCCCACAGCCCCTGCTGAGGGAGCTGGCCAAGGTGGGACCCCAAAAATGTCCCCAAATGTCCCCAAATGTCCCCCAAAATGTCCCCAAATGTCCCCAATGTCCCCACAGCCCCTGCTGAGGGAGCTGGCCAAGGTGGGACCCCAAAAATGTCCCCAAATATCCCCCAAAATGTACCCAAATGTCCCCAAATGTCCCCCAAAATGTCCCCAAATGTCCGCACAGCCCCTGCTGAGGGAGCTGGCCAAGGTGGGACCCCAAAAATGTCCCCAAATGTCCCCCAAAATGTCCCCAAATGTCCCCACAGCCCCTGCTGAGGGAGCTGGCCAAGGTGGGACCCCAAAAATGTCCCCAAATGTCCCCCAAAATGTCCCTCAAAATGTCCCCAAATGTCCCCAAATATCCCCACAACCCCTGCTGAGGGAGCTGGCCAAGGTGGGACCCCAAAACTGTCCCCAAATGTCCCCCAAAATGTCCCCCAAAATGTCCCCAAATGTCCCCAAATGTCCCCACAGCCCCTGCTGAGGGAGCTGGCCAAGGTGGGACCCCAAAAATGTCCCGAAATGTCCCCCAAAATGTCCCCAAAATGTCTCCAAATGTCCCCACAGCCCCTGCTGAGGGAGCTGGCCAAGTTGGGACCCCAAAAATGTCCCCAAATGTCCCCCTAAAATGTCCCCAGATGTCCCCAAATGTCCCCACAGCCCCTGCTGAGGGAGCTGGCCAAGGTGGGACCCCAAAAATGTCCCCAAATGTCCCCCAAAATGCCCCTAAATGTCCCCCAAAATGTCCCCCAAAATGTCCCCAAATGTCCCTACAGCCCCTGCTGAGGGAGCTGGCCAAGGTGGGACCCCAAAAATGTCCCCAAATGTCCCCCAAAATGTCCCCAAATGTCCCCAAATGTCCCCCAAAATGTCCCCAAATGTCCCCACAGCCCCTGCTGAAGGAACTGGCCAAGGTGGGACCCCAAAAATGTCCCCAAATGTCCCCCAAAATGTCCCCAAATGTCCCCAAATGTCCCCCAAAATGTCCCCAAATGTCCCCACAGCCCCTGCTGAGGGAGCTGGCCAAGGTGGAACCCCAAAAATGTCCCCAAAATGTCCCCAAAATGTCCCCAAATGTCCCCAAATGTCCCCCAAAATGTCCCCAAATGTCCCCACAGCCCCTGCTGAGGGAGCTGGCCAAGGTGGAACCCCAAAAATGTCCCCAAAATGTCCCCAAAATGTCCCCAAATGTCCCCAAATGTCCCCACAGCCCCTGCTGAGGGAGCTGGCCAAGGTGGGACCCCAAAAATGTCCCCAAATGTCCCCCAAAATGTCCCGAAAATGTCCCCAAATGTCCCCAAATGTCCCCACAGCCCCTGCTGAGGGAGCTGGCCAAGGTGGGACCCCAAAAATGTCCCCAAATGTCCCCAAATGTCCCCCAAAATGTCCCCAAATGTCCCCACAGCCCCTGCTGAGGGAGCTGGCCAAGGTGGGACCCCAAAAATGTCCCCAAATGTCCCCCAAAATGTCCCCAAATGTCCCCACAGCCCCTGCTGAGGGAGCTGGCCAAGGTGGGACCCCAAAAATGTCCCCAAATGTCCACCGAAATGTCCCCCAAAATGTCCCCAAATGTCCCCACAGCCCCTGCTGAAGGAACTGGCCAAGGTGGGACCCCAAAAATGTCCCCAAATGTCCCCCAAAATGTCCCCAAATGTCCCCAAATGTCCCCCAAAATGTCCCCAAATGTCCCCACAGCCCCTGCTGAGGGAGCTGGCCAAGGTGGAACCCCAAAAATGTCCCCAAAATGTCCCCAAAATGTCCCCAAATGTCCCCAAATGTCCCCACAGCCCCTGCTGAGGGAGCTGGCCAAGGTGGGACCCCAAAAATGTCCCCAAATGTCCCCCAAAATGTCCCGAAAATGTCCCCAAATGTCCCCAAATGTCCCCACAGCCCCTGCTGAGGGAGCTGGCCAAGGTGGGACCCCAAAAATGTCCCCAAATGTCCCCCAAATGTCCCCAAATGTCCCCCAAAATGTCCCCAAATGTCCCTACAGCCCCTGCTGAGGGAGCTGGCCAAGGTGGGACCCCAAAAATGTCCCCAAATGTCCCCCAAAATGTCCCCAAATGTCCCCAAATGTCCCCCAAAATGTCCCCAAATGTCCCCACAGCCCCTGCTGAAGGAACTGGCCAAGGTGGGACCCCAAAAATGTCCCCAAATGTCCCCCAAAATGTCCCCAAATGTCCCCAAATGTCCCCCAAAATGTCCCCAAATGTCCCCACAGCCCCTGCTGAGGGAGCTGGCCAAGGTGGAACCCCAAAAATGTCCCCAAAATGTCCCCAAAATGTCCCCAAATGTCCCCAAATGTCCCCACAGCCCCTGCTGAGGGAGCTGGCCAAGGTGGGACCCCAAAAATGTCCCCAAATGTCCCCCAAAATGTCCCCAAATGTCCCCCAAAATGTCCCCCAAAATGTCCCCAAATGTCCCCACAGCCCCTGCTGAAGGAACTGGCCAAGGTGGGACCCCAAAAATGTCCCCAAATGTCCCCCAAAATGTCCCCAAATGTCCCCAAATGTCCCCCAAAATGTCCCCAAATGTCCCCACAGCCCCTGCTGAGGGAGCTGGCCAAGGTGGGACCCCAAAAATGTCCCCAAATGTCCCCCAAAATGTCCCCAAATGTCCCCAAATGTCCCCCAAAATGTCCCCAAATGTCCCTACAGCCCCTGCTGAGGGAGCTGGCCAAGGTGGGACCCCAAAAATGTCCCCAAATGTCCCCCAAAATGTCCCCAAATGTCCCCAAATGTCCCCCAAAATGTCCCCAAATGTCCCCACAGCCCCTGCTGAAGGAACTGGCCAAGGTGGGACCCCAAAAATGTCCCCAAATGTCCCCCAAAATGTCCCCAAATGTCCCCAAATGTCCCCCAAAATGTCCCCAAATGTCCCCACAGCCCCTGCTGAGGGAGCTGGCCAAGGTGGAACCCCAAAAATGTCCCCAAAATGTCCCCAAAATGTCCCCAAATGTCCCCAAATGTCCCCACAGCCCCTGCTGAGGGAGCTGGCCAAGGTGGGACCCCAAAAATGTCCCCAAATGTCCCCCAAAATGTCCCGAAAATGTCCCCAAATGTCCCCAAATGTCCCCACAGCCCCTGCTGAGGGAGCTGGCCAAGGTGGGACCCCAAAAATGTCCCCAAATGTCCCCCAAAATGTCCCCAAAATGTCCCCAAATGTCCCCAAATGTCCCCACAGCCCCTGCTGAGGGAGCTGGCCAAGGTGGGACCCCAAAAATGTCCCCAAATGTCCCCCAAAATGTCCCCCAAAATGTCCCCAAATGTCCCCAAATGTCCCCACAGCCCCTGCTGAGGGAGCTGGCCAAGGTGGGACCCCAAAAATGTCCCCAAATGTCCCCCAAAATGTCCCCAAATGTCCCCACAGCCCCTGCTGAGGGAGCTGGCCAAGGTGGGACCCCAAAAATGTCCCCAAATGTCCCCCAAAATGTCCCCAAATGTCCCCACAGCCCCTGCTGAGGGAGCTGGCCAAGGTGGGACCCCAAAAATGTCCCCAAATGTCCCCAAAATGTCCCCCAAAATGTCCCCAAATTTCCCCAAATGTCCCCACAGCCCCTGCTGAGGGAGCTGGCCAAGGTGGGACCCCAAAAATGTCCCCAAATGTCCCCCAAAATGTCCCCAAATGTCCCCCAAAATGTCCCCCAAAATGTCCCCAAATGTCCCCACAGCCCCTGCTGAAGGAACTGGCCAAGGTGGGACCCCAAAAATGTCCCCAAATGTCCCCCAAAATGTCCCCAAATGTCCCCAAATGTCCCCCAAAATGTCCCCAAAAATGTCCCCAACTGTCCCCCAAAATGTCCCCAAATGTCCCCACAGCCCCTGCTGAGGGAGCTGGCCAAGGTGGGACCCCAAAAATGTCCCCAAAATGTCCCCAAAATGTCCCCAAATGTCCCCAAATGTCCCCACAGCCCCTGCTGAGGGAGCTGGCCAAGGTGGGACCCCAAAAATGTCCCCAAATGTCCCCCAAAATGTCCCGAAAATGTCCCCAAATGTCCCCAAATGTCCCCACAGCCCCTGCTGAGGGAGCTGGCCAAGGTGGGACCCCAAAAATGTCCCCAAATGTCCCCCAAAATGTCCCCCAAAATGTCCCCAAATGTCCCCAAATGTCCCCACAGCCCCTGCTGAGGGAGCTGGCCAAGGTGGGACCCCAAAAATGTCCCCAAATGTCCCCCAAAATGTCCCCAAATGTCCCCACAGCCCCTGCTGAGGGAGCTGGCCAAGGTGGGACCCCAAAAATGTCCCCAAATGTCCCCCAAAATGTCCCCAAATGTCCCCACAGCCCCTGCTGAGGGAGCTGGCCAAGGTGGGACCCCAAAAATGTCCCCAAATGTCCCCAAAATGTCCCCCAAAATGTCCCCAAATTTCCCCAAATGTCCCCACAGCCCCTGCTGAGGGAGCTGGCCAAGGTGGGACCCCAAAAATGTCCCCAAATGTCCCCCAAAATGTCCCCAAATGTCCCCCAAAATGTCCCCCAAAATGTCCCCATATGTCCCCACAGCCCCTGCTGAGGGAGCTGGCCAAGGTGGGACCCCAAAAATGTCCCCAAATGTCCCCAAAATGTCCCCCAAAATGTCCCCAAATTTCCCCAAATGTCCCCACAGCCCCTGCTGAGGGAGCTGGCCAAGGTGGGACCCCAAAAATGTCCCCAAATGTCCCCCAAAATGTCCCCAAATGTCCCCCAAAATGTCCCCCAAAATGTCCCCAAATGTCCCCACAGCCCCTGCTGAAGGAACTGGCCAAGGTGGGACCCCAAAAATGTCCCCAAATGTCCCCCAAAATGTCCCCAAATGTCCCCAAATGTCCCCCAAAATGTCCCCAAATGTCCCCACAGCCCCTGCTGAGGGAGCTGGCCAAGGTGGGACCCCAAAAATGTCCCCAAATGTCCCCCAAAATGTCCCCAAATGTCCCCAAATGTCCCCCAAAATGTCCCCAAATGTCCCTACAGCCCCTGCTGAGGGAGCTGGCCAAGGTGGGACCCCAAAAATGTCCCCAAATGTCCCCCAAAATGTCCCCAAATGTCCCCAAATGTCCCCCAAAATGTCCCCAAATGTCCCCACAGCCCCTGCTGAGGGAGCTGGCCAAGGTGGGACCCCAAAAATGTCCCCAAATGTCCCCCAAAATGTCCCCAAATGTCCCCACAGCCCCTGCTGAGGGAGCTGGCCAAGGTGGGACCCCAAAAATGTCCCCAAATGTCCCCCAAAATGTCCCATAAAATGTCTCCAAATGTCCCCAAATGTCCCCACAGCCCCTGCTGAGGGAGCTGGCCAAGGTGGGACCCCAAAAATGTCCCCAAATGTCCCCCAAAATGTCCCCAAATGTCCCCAAATGTCCCCCAAAATGTCCCCAAATGTCCCCACAGCCCCTGCTGAGGGAGCTGGCCAAGGTGGGACCCCAAAAATGTCCCCAAATGTCCCCCAAAATGTCCCCCAAAATGTCCCCAAATGTCCCCAAATGTCCCCACAGCCCCTGCTGAGGGAGCTGGCCAAGGTGGGACCCCAAAAATGTCCCCAAATGTCCCCCAAAATGTCCCCCAAAATGTCCCCAAATGTCCCCAAATGTCCCCACAGCCCCTGCTGAGGGAGCTGGCCAAGGTGGGACCCCAAAAATGTCCCCAAAATGTCCCCAAATGTCCCCAAATGTCCCCCAAAATGTCCCCAAATGTCCCCAAATGTCCCCAAAATGTCCCCCAAAATGTCCCCAAATGTCCCCAAATGTCCCCAAATGTCCCCACAGCCCCTGCTGAGGGAGCTGGCCAGGGTGGGACCCCAAAAATGTCCCCAAATGTCCCCAAAATGTCCCCAAATGTCCCCAAATGTCCCCCAAAATGTCCCCAAATGTCCCCAAATGTCCCCAAAATGTCCCCCAAAATGTCCCCAAATGTCCCCAAATGTCCCCAAATGTCCCCACAGCCCCTGCTTAGGGAGCTGGCTAAGGTGGGACCCCAAAAATGTCCCTAAATGTCCCTCAAAATGTCCCCAAATGTCCTCAAATGTCCCCCAAAATGTCCCCAAATGTACCCACAGCCCTTGCTGAGGGAGCTGGCCAAGGTGGGACCCCAAAAATGTCCCCAAATGTCCACCGAAATGTCCCCCAAAATGTCCCCAAATGTCCCCACAGCCCCTGCTGAGGGAGCTGGAAAAAGTTGGGATCCCAAAAATGTCCCCAAATGTCCCCCAAAATGTCCCCAAATGTCCCCCAAAATGTCCCGCAAAATGTCCCCAAATGTCCCCACAGCCCCTGCTGAGGGACGTGGCCAAGGTGGGACCCCAAAAATGTCCCCAAATGTCCCCCAAAATGTCCCCAAAATGTCCCCAAATGTCCCCAAATGTCCCCACAGCCCCTGCTGAGGGAGCTGGCCAAGGTGGGACCCCAAAAATGTCCCCAAATGTCCCCCAAAATGTCCCCCAAAATGTCCCCAAATGTCCCCAAATGTCCCCACAGCCCCTGCTGAGGGAGCTGGCCAAGGTGGGACCCCAAAAATGTCCCCAAATGTCCCCCAAAATGTCCCCAAATGTCCCCACAGCCCCTGCTGAGGGAGCTGGCCAAGGTGGGACCCCAAAAATGTCCCCAAATGTCCCCCAAAATGTCCCCAAATGTCCCCAAATGTCCCCCAAAATGTCCCCAAAAATGTCCCCAACTGTCCCCCAAAATGTCCCCAAATGTCCCCACAGCCCCTGCTGAGGGAGCTGGCCAAGGTGGAACCCCAAAAATGTCCCCAAAATGTCCCCAAAATGTCCCCAAATTTCCCCAAATGTCCCCACAGCCCCTGCTGAGGGAGCTGGCCAAGGTGGGACCCCAAAAATGTCCCCAAATGTCCCCCAAAATGTCCCGAAAATGTCCCCAAATGTCCCCAAATGTCCCCACAGCCCCTGCTGAGGGAGCTGGCCAAGGTGGGACCCCAAAAATGTCCCCAAATGTCCCCCAAAATGTCCCCAAAATGTCCCCAAATGTCCCCAAATGTCCCCACAGCCCCTGCTGAGGGAGCTGGCCAAGGTGGGACCCCAAAAATGTCCCCAAATGTCCCCCAAAATGTCCCCCAAAATGTCCCCAAATGTCCCCAAATGTCCCCACAGCCCCTGCTGAGGGAGCTGGCCAAGGTGGGACCCCAAAAATGTCCCCAAATGTCCCCCAAAATGTCCCCAAATGTCCCCACAGCCCCTGCTGAGGGAGCTGGCCAAGGTGGGACCCCAAAAATGTCCCCAAATGTCCCCCAAAATGTCCCCAAATGTCCCCACAGCCCCTGCTGAGGGAGCTGGCCAAGGTGGGACCCCAAAAATGTCCCCAAATGTCCCCAAAATGTCCCCCAAAATGTCCCCAAATTTCCCCAAATGTCCCCACAGCCCCTGCTGAGGGAGCTGGCCAAGGTGGGACCCCAAAAATGTCCCCAAATGTCCCCCAAAATGTCCCCAAATGTCCCCAAATGTCCCCCAAAATGTCCCCAAATGTCCCCCAAAATGTCCCCCAAAATGTCCCCAAATGTCCACTCAGCCCCTGCTGAAGGAACTGGCCAAGGTGGGACCCCAAAAATGTCCCCAAATGTCCCCCAAAATGTCCCCAAATGTCCCCAAATGTCCCCCAAAATGTCCCCAAATGTCCCCACAGCCCCTGCTGAGGGAGCTGGCCAAGGTGGGACCCCAAAAATGTCCCCAAATGTCCCCCAAAATGTCCCATAAAATGTCTCCAAATGTCCCCAAATGTCCCCACAGCCCCTGCTGAGGGAGCTGGCCAAGGTGGGACCCCAAAAATGTCCCCAAATGTCCCCCAAAATGTCCCCAAATGTCCCCAAATGTCCCCCAAAATGTCCCCAAATGTCCCCACAGCCCCTGCTGAGGGAGCTGGCCAAGGTGGGACCCCAAAAATGTCCCCAAATGTCCCCCAAAATGTCCCCCAAAATGTCCCCAAATGTCCCCAAATGTCCCCACAGCCCCTGCTGAGGGAGCTGGCCAAGGTGGGACCCCAAAAATGTCCCCAAAATGTCCCCAAATGTCCCCAAATGTCCCCCAAAATGTCCCCAAATGTCCCCAAATGTCCCCAAAATGTCCCCCAAAATGTCCCCAAATGTCCCCAAATGTCCCCAAATGTCCCCACAGCCCCTGCTGAGGGAGCTGGCCAGGGTGGGATCCCAAAAATGTCCCCAAATGTCCCCAAAATGTCCCCAAATGTCCCCAAATGTCCCCCAAAATGTCCCCAAATGTCCCCAAATGTCCCCAAAATGTCCCCCAAAATGTCCCCAAATGTCCCCAAATGTCCCCAAATGTCCCCACAGCCCCTGCTTAGGGAGCTGGCTAAGGTGGGACCCCAAAAATGTCCCTAAATGTCCCTCAAAATGTCCCCAAATGTCCTCAAATGTCCCCCAAAATGTCCCCAAATGTACCCACAGCCCTTGCTGAGGGAGCTGGAAAAAGTTGGGATCCCAAAAATGTCCCCAAATGTCCCCCAAAATGTCCCCAAATGTCCCCCAAAATGTCCCGCAAAATGTCCCCAAATGTCCCCACAGCCCCTGCTGAGGGAGCTGGCCAAGGTGGGACCCCAAAAATGTCCCCAAATGTCCCCCAAAATGTCCCCAAAATGTCCCCAAATGTCCCCAAATGTCCCCACAGCCCCTGCTGAGGGAGCTGGCCAAGGTGGGACCCCAAAAATGTCCCCAAATGTCCCCCAAAATGTCCCCCAAAATGTCCCCAAATGTCCCCAAATGTCCCCACAGCCCCTGCTGAGGGAGCTGGCCAAGGTGGGACCCCAAAAATGTCCCCAAATGTCCCCCAAAATGTCCCCAAATGTCCCCACAGCCCCTGCTGAGGGAGCTGGCCAAGGTGGGACCCCAAAAATGTCCCCAAATGTCCCCCAAAATGTCCCCAAATGTCCCCACAGCCCCTGCTGAGGGAGCTGGCCAAGGTGGGACCCCAAAAATGTCCCCAAATGTCCCCCAAAATGTCCCCCAAAATGTCCCCCAAAATGTCCCCAAATGTCCCCACAGCCCCTGCTGAGGGAGCTGGCCAAGGTGGGACCCCAAAATTGTCCCCAAATGTCCCCCAAAATGTCCCCAAATGTCCCCAAATGTCCCCCAAAATGTCCCCAAATGTCCCCACAGCCCCTGCTGAGGGAGCTGGCCAAGGTGGGACCCCAAAATGTCCCCAAATGTCCCCCAAAATGTCCCCAAATGTCCCCAAATGTCCCCAAATGTCCCCCAAAATGTCCCCAAATGTCCCCACGGCCCCTGCTGAGGGAGCTGGCCAAGGTGGGACCCCAAAAATGTCCCCAAATGTCCCCCAAAATGTCCCCAAATGTCTCCAAATGTCCCCACAGCCCCTGCTGAGGGAGCTGGCCAAGGTGGGACCCCAAAAATGTCCCCAAATGTCCCCCAAAATGTCCCCAAATGTCTCCAAATGTCCCCACAGCCCCTGCTGAGGGAGCTGGCCAAGGTGGGACCCCAAAAATGTCCCCAAATGTCCCCAAAATGTCCCCAAATGTCCCCAAATGTCCCCCAAAATGTCCCCAAATGTCCCCAAATGTCCCCACAGCCCCTGCTGAGGGAGCTGGCCAAGGTGGGACCCCAAAAATGTCCCCAAATGTCCCCAAAATGTCCCCAAATGTCCCCAAATGTCCCCCAAAATGTCCCCAAATGTCCCCAAATGTCCCCCAAAATGTCCCCAAATGTCCCCAAATGTCCCCCAAAATGTCCCCATATGTCCCCAAATGTCCCCTAAAATGTCCCCCAAAATGTCCCCCAAAATGTCCCCAAATGTCCCCAAATGTCCCCACAGCCCCTGCTGAGGGAGCTGGCCAAGGTGGGACCCCAAAAATGTCCCCAAATGTCCCCCAAAATGTCCCCAAATGTCCCCAAATGTCCCCCAAAATGTCCCCAAATGTCCCCACAGCCCCTGCTGAGGGAGCTGGCCAAGGTGGGACCCCAAAAATGTCCCCAAATGTCCCCCAAAATGTCCCCAAATGTCCCCAAATGTCCCCACAGCCCCTGCTGAGGGAGCTGGCCAAGGTGGGACCCCAAAAATGTCCCCAAATGTCCCCCAAAATGTCCCCAAATGTCCCCAAATGTCCCCACAGCCCCTGCTGAGGGACCTGGCCAAGGTGGGACCCGAAAAATGTCCCCAAATTTCCCCCAAAATGTCCCCAAATGTCCCCAAATGTCCCCCAAAATGTCCCCAAATGTCCCCACAGCCCCTGCTGAGGGAGCTGGCCAAGGTGGGACCCCAAAAATGTCTCCAAATGTCCCCAAAAATGTCCCCAAATGTCCCCAAATGTCCCCCAAAATGTCCCCAAATGTCCCCAAATGTCCCCACAGCCCCTGCTGAGGGAGCTGGCCAAGGTGGGACCCCAAAAATGTCCCCAAATGTCCCCCAAAATGTCCCCAAATGTCCCCAAATGTCCCCCAAAATGTCCCCAAATGTCCCCACAGCCCCTGCTGAGGGAGCTGGCCAAGGTGGGACCCCAAAAATGTCCCCAAATGTCCCCCAAAATGTCCCCAAATGTCCCCAAATGTCCCCCAAAATGTCCCCAAATGTCCCCAAATGTCCCCACAGCCCCTGCTGAGGGAGCTGGCCAAGGTGGGACCCCAAAAATGTCCCCAAATGTCCCCCAAAATGTCCCCAAATGTCTCCAAATGTCCCCACAGCCCCTGCTGAGGGAGCTGGCCAAGGTGGGACCCCAAAAATGTCCCCAAATGTCCCCCAAAATGTCCCCAAATGTCCCCAAATGTCCCCACAGCCCCTGCTGAGGGAGCTGGCCAAGGTGGGACCCCAAAAATGTCCCCAAATGTCCCCCAAAATGTCCCCAAATGTCCCCAAATGTCCCCCAAAATGTCCCCAAATGTCCCCAAATGTCCCCACAGCCCCTGCTGAGGGAGCTGGCCAAGGTGGGACCCCAAAAATGTCCCCAAATGTCCCCCAAAATGTCCCCAAATGTCCCCAAATGTCCCCACAGCCCCTGCTGAGGGAGCTGGCCAAGGTGGGACCCCAAAAATGTCCCCAAATGTCCCCCAAAATGTCCCCAAATGTCCCCAAATGTCCCCACAGCCCCTGCTGAGGGAGCTGGCCAAGGTGGGACCCCAAAAATGTCCCCAAATGTCCCCAAAATGTCCCCAAATGTCCCCAAATGTCCCCCAAAATGTCCCCAAATGTCCCCAAATGTCCCCACAGCCCCTGCTGAGGGAGCTGGCCAAGGTGGGACCCCAAAAATGTCCCCAAATGTCCCCAAAAATGTCCCCAAATGTCCCCAAATGTCCCCCAAAATGTCCCCAAATGTCCCCACAGCCCCTGCTGAGGGAGCTGGCCAAGGTGGGACCCCAAAAATGTCCCCAAATGTCCCCCATAATGTCCCCAAATGTCCTCAAATGTCCCCCAAAATGTCCCCAAATGTCCCCAAATGTCCCCACAGCCCCTGCTGAGGGAGCTGGCCAAGGTGGGACCCCAAAAATGTCCCCATATGTCCCCCAAAATGTCCCCAAATGTCCCCAAATGTCCCCCAAAATGTCCCCAAATGTCCCCACAGCCCCTGCTGAGGGAGCTGGCCAAGGTGGGACCCCAAAAATGTCCCCAAATGTCCCCCAAAATGTCCCCAAATGTCCCCAAATGTCCCCACAGCCCCTGCTGAGGGAGCTGGCCAAGGTGGGACCCCAAAAATGTCCCCAAATGTCCCCCAAAATGTCCCCAAATGTCCCCAAATGTCCCCACAGCCCCTGCTGAGGGAGCTGGCCAAGGTGGGACCCCAAAAATGTCCCCAAATGTCCCCCAAAATGTCCCCAAATGTCCCCAAATGTCCCCCAAAATGTCCCCAAATGTCCCCACAGCCCCTGCTGAGGGAGCTGGCCAAGGTGGGACCCCAAAAATGTCCCCAAATGTCCCCCAAAATGTCCCCAAATGTCCCCACAGCCCCTGCTGAGGGAGCTGGCCAAGGTGGGACCCCAAAAATGTCCCCAAATGTCCCCCAAAATGTCCCCCAAAATGTCCCCCAAAATGTCCCCCAAAATGTCCCCAAATGTCCCCACAGCCCCTGCTGAGGGAGCTGGCCAAGGTGGGACCCCAAAATTGTCCCCAAATGTCCCCCAAAATGTCCCCAAATGTCCCCAAATGTCCCCACAGCCCCTTCTGAGGGAGCTGGCCAAGGTGGGACCCCAAAAATGTCCCCAGATGTCCCCCAAAATGTCCCCAAATGTCCCCAAATGTCCCCACAGCCCCTTCTGAGGGAGCTGGCCAAGGTGGGACCCCAAAAATGTCCCCAAATGTCCCCCAAAATGTCCCCCAAAATGTCCCCCAAAATGTCCCCCAAAATGTCCCCAAATGTCCCCACAGCCCCTGCTGAGGGAGCTGGCCAAGGTGGGACCCCAAAATTGTCCCCAAATGTCCCCCAAAATGTCCCCAAATGTCCCCAAATGTCCCCCAAAATGTCCCCAAATGTCCCCACAGCCCCTGCTGAGGGAGCTGGCCAAGGTGGGACCCCAAAATAGTCCCCAAATGTCCTCCAAAATGTCCCCAAATGTCCCCAAATGTCCCCACAGCCCCTGCTGAGGGAGCTGGCCAAGGTGGGACCCCAAAAATGTCCCCAAATGTCCCCCAAAATGTCCCCCAAAATGTCCCCAAAATGTCCCCACAGCCCCTGCTGAGGGAGCTGGCCAAGGTGGGACCCCAAAAATGTCCCCAAATGTCCCCAAAATGTCCCCAAATGTCCCCAAATATCCCCCAAAATGTCCCCAAATGTCCCCAAATGTCCCCACAGCCCCTTCTGAGGGAGCTGGCCAAGGTGGGACCCCAAAAATGTCCCCAAATGTCCCCAAAATGTCCCCAAATGTCCCCAAATGTCCCCCAAAATGTCCCCAAATGTCCCCAAATGTCCCCCAAAATGTCCCCAAATGTCCCCAAATGTCCCCCAAAATGTCCCCCAAAATGTCCCCCAAAATGTCCCCAAATGTCCCCAAATGTCCCCACAGCCCCTGCTGAGGGAGCTGGCCAAGGTGGGACCCCAAAAATGTCCCCAAATGTCCCCCAAAATGTCCCCAAATGTCCCCAAATGTCCCCCAAAATGTCCCCAAATGTCCCCACAGCCCCTGCTGAAGGAGCTGGCCAAGGTGGGACCCCAAAAATGTCCCCAAATGTCCCCCAAAATGTCCCCAAATGTCCCCAAATGTCCCCACAGCCCCTGCTGAGGGAGCTGGCCAAGGTGGGACCCCAAAAATGTCCCCAAATGTCCCCCAAAATCTCCCCAAATGTCCCCAAATGTCCCCACAGCCCCTGCTGAGGGACCTGGCCAAGGTGGGACCCCAAAAATGTCCCCAAATGTCCCCCAAAATGTCCCCAAATGTCCCCAAATGTCCCCCAAAATGTCCCCAAATGTCCCCACAGCCCCTGCTGAGGGAGCTGGCCAAGGTGGGACCCCAAAAATGTCTCCAAATGTCCCCAAAAATGTCCCCAAATGTCCCCAAATGTCCCCCAAAATGTCCCCAAATGTCCCCAAATGTCCCCACAGCCCCTGCTGAGGGAGCTGGCCAAGGTGGGACCCCAAAAATGTCCCCAAATGTCCCCCAAAATGTCCCCAAATGTCCCAAAATGTCCCCCAAAATGTCCCCAAATGTCCCCACAGCCCCTGCTGAGGGAGCTGGCCAAGGTGGGACCCCAAAAATGTCCCCAAATGTCCCCCAAAATGTCCCCAAATGTCCCCAAATGTCCCCCAAAATGTCCCCAAATGTCCCCAAATGTCCCCACAGCCCCTGCTGAGGGAGCTGGCCAAGGTGGGACCCCAAAAATGTCCCCAAATGTCCCCCAAAATGTCCCCAAATGTCCCCAAATGTCCCCACAGCCCCTGCTGAGGGAGCTGGCCAAGGTGGGACCCCAAAAATGTCCCCAAATGTCCCCCAAAATGTCCCCAAATGTCCCCAAATGTCCCCACAGCCCCTGCTGAGGGAGCTGGCCAAGGTGGGACCCCAAAAATGTCCCCAAATGTCCCCAAAATGTCCCCAAATGTCCCCAAATGTCCCCCAAAATGTCCCCAAATGTCCCCAAATGTCCCCACAGCCCCTGCTGAGGGAGCTGGCCAAGGTGGGACCCCAAAAATGTCCCCAAATGTCCCCAAAAATGTCCCCAAATGTCCCCAAATGTCCCCCAAAATGTCCCCAAATGTCCCCACAGCCCCTGCTGAGGGAGCTGGCCAAGGTGGGACCCCAAAAATGTCCCCAAATGTCCCCCATAATGTCCCCAAATGTCCTCAAATGTCCCCCAAAATGTCCCCAAATGTCCCCAAATGTCCCCAAATGTCCCCCAAAATGTCCCCAAATGTCCCCACAGCCCCTGCTGAGGGAGCTGGCCAAGGTGGGACCCCAAAAATGTCCCCAAATGTCCCCCAAAATGTCCCCAAATGTCCCCACAGCCCCTGCTGAGGGAGCTGGCCAAGGTGGGACCCCAAAAATGTCCCCAAATGTCCCCCAAAATGTCCCCCAAAATGTCCCCCAAAATGTCCCCCAAAATGTCCCCAAATGTCCCCACAGCCCCTGCTGAGGGAGCTGGCCAAGGTGGGACCCCAAAATTGTCCCCAAATGTCCCCCAAAATGTCCCCAAATGTCCCCAAATGTCCCCACAGCCCCTTCTGAGGGAGCTGGCCAAGGTGGGACCCCAAAAATGTCCCCAAATGTCCCCCAAAATGTCCCCAAATGTCCCCAAATGTCCCCACAGCCCCTTCTGAGGGAGCTGGCCAAGGTGGGACCCCAAAAATGTCCCCAAATGTCCCCCAAAATGTCCCCCAAAATGTCCCCCAAAATGTCCCCCAAAATGTCCCCAAATGTCCCCACAGCCCCTGCTGAGGGAGCTGGCCAAGGTGGGACCCCAAAATTGTCCCCAAATGTCCCCCAAAATGTCCCCAAATGTCCCCAAATGTCCCCCAAAATGTCCCCAAATGTCCCCACAGCCCCTGCTGAGGGAGCTGGCCAAGGTGGGACCCCAAAATAGTCCCCAAATGTCCTCCAAAATGTCCCCAAATGTCCCCAAATGTCCCCACAGCCCCTGCTGAGGGAGCTGGCCAAGGTGGGACCCCAAAAATGTCCCCAAATGTCCCCCAAAATGTCCCCCAAAATGTCCCCAAAATGTCCCCACAGCCCCTGCTGAGGGAGCTGGCCAAGGTGGGACCCCAAAAATGTCCCCAAATGTCCCCAAAATGTCCCCAAATGTCCCCAAATATCCCCCAAAATGTCCCCAAATGTCCCCAAATGTCCCCACAGCCCCTTCTGAGGGAGCTGGCCAAGGTGGGACCCCAAAAATGTCCCCAAATGTCCCCCAAAATGTCCCCAAATGTCCCCAAATGTCCCCACAGCCCCTGCTGAGGGAGCTGGCCAAGGTGGGACCCCAAAAATGTCCCCAAATGTCCCCCAAAATGTCCCCAAATGTCCCCAAATGTCCCCACAGCCCCTGCTGAGGGAGCTGGCCAAGGTGGGACCCCAAAAATGTCCCCAAATGTCCCCCAAAAATGTCCCCAAATGTCCCTACAGCCCCTTCTGAGGTAGCTGGCCAAGGTGGGACCCCAAAAATGTCCCCAAATGTCCCCCAAAATGTCCCCAAATGTCCCCACAGCCCCTTCTGAGGTAGCTGGCCAAGGTGGGACCCCAAAAATGTCCCCAAATGTCCCCCAAAATGTCCCCAAAAATGTCCCCAAATGTCCCCAAATGTCCGCACAGCCCCTGCTGAGGGAGCTGGCCAAGGTGGGACCCCAAAAATGTCCCCAAATGCCCCCCAAAATGTCCCCAAATGTCCCCAAATGTCCCCACAGCCCCTGCTGAGGGAGCTGGCCAAGGTGGGACCCCAAAAATGTCCCCAAATGTCCCCAAAATGTCCCCAAATGTCCCCAAATATCCCCCAAAATGTCCCCAAATGTCCCCAAATGTCCCGAAATGTCCCCACAGCCCCTGCTGAGGGAGCTGGCCAAGGTGGGACCCCAAAAATGTCCCCAAATGTCCCCCAAAATGTCCCCAAATGTCCCCAAAATGTCCCCAAATGTCCCCAAATATCCCCACAGCCCCTGCTGAGGGAGCTGGCCAAGGTGGGACCCCAAAAATGTCCCCAAATGTCCCCAAAATGTCCCCAAATGTCCCCAAATATCCCCACAGCCCCTGCTGAGGGAGCTGGCCAAGGTGGGACCCCAAAAATGTCCCCAAATGTCCCCCAAAATGTCCCCAAATGTCCCCAAATGTCCCCCAAAATGTCCCCAAATGTCCCCACAGCCCCTGCTGAGGGAGCTGGCCAAGGTGGGACCCCAAAAATGTCCCCAAATGTCCCCCAAAATGCCCCCAAAATGTCCCCAAATGTCCCCACAGCCCCTGCTGAGGGAGCTGGCCAAGGTGGGACCCCAAAAATGTCCCCAAATATCCCCCAAAATGTCCCCCAAAATGTCCCCCAAAATGTCCCCAAATGTCCCCACAGCCCCTGCTGAGGGAGCTGGCCAAGGTGGGACCCCAAAAATGTCCCCAAATGTCCCCCAAAATGTCCCCAAATGTCCCCAAATGTCCCCCAAAATGTCCCCAAATGTCTCCAAATGTCCCCACAGCCCCTGCTGAGGGAGCTGGCCAAGGTGGGACCCCAAAAATGTCCCCAAATGTCCCCCAAAATGTCCCCAAATGTCCCCAAATGTCCCCCAAAATGTCCCCAAATGTCCCCAAATGTCCCCACAGCCCCTGCTGAGGGAGCTGGCCAAGGTGGGACCCCAAAAATGTCCCCAAATGTCCCCCAAAATGTCCCCAAATGTCCCCAAATGTCCCCCAAAATGTCCCCAAATGTCCCCACAGCCCCTGCTGAGGGAGCTGGCCAAGGTGGGACCCCAAAAATGTCCCCAAATGTCCCCCAAAATGTCCCCATATGTCCCCAAATGTCCCCCAAAATGTCCCCAAATGTCCCCAAATGTCCCCACAGCCCCTGCTGAGGGAGCTGGCCAAGGTGGGACCCCAAAAATGTCCCCAAATGTCCCCCAAAATGTCCCCAAATGTCCCCAAATGTCCCCCAAAATGTCCCCAAATGTCCCCACAGCCCCTGCTGAGGGAGCTGGCCAAGGTGGGACCCCAAAAATGTCCCCAAATGTCCCCAAAATATCCCCAAATGTCCCCAAATATCCCCCAAAATGTCCCCAAATGTCCCCAAATGTCCCCACAGCCCCTGCTGAGGGAGCTGGCCAAGGTGGGACCCCAAAAATGTCCCCAAATGTCCCACAAAATGTCCCCAAATGTCCCCACAGCCCCTGCTGAGGGAGCTGGCCAAGGTGGGACCCCAAAAATGTCCCCAAATGTCCCCAAAATGTCCCCAAATGTCCCCAAATGTCCCCCAAAATGTCCCGATTTTTCACCCCAAATCCCTGTTTATCACCCCAAATCCCTTTTTATCACCCCAAAATCCCAATTTTTCACCCCAAATCCCCTCCCCTGGCCCGAGCCCGGCCACCCCCGGCCCCGCCCCGGCCACCCCCGGCCCCGCCCCCGCCGAGGGGCTCGACTGGGACCAGGTGAAGATTTTGGGCACCTGCCAGGAGGTCACCAAGAGGTACCTGTGGCTCACCTGTGCTCCTGACCCGGCCACCGTGAGACCTGTGCCTGTGAGTGACACCCTGAGACCCCCCAAAATCCTCTGAGACCCCCCAAAATCCCCTGAGACCCCCCTGAGCCCCCCAGCCATCCCTGAGCCCCCCAACCATCCCTGAGTCCCCCCAGTTCCTGATCTCACCTGTGCTCCTGACCCGGCCACCGTGAGACCTGTGCCTGTGAGTGAGACCCCCAAACCCCCCCAAAATCCCCTGAGATCCCCCCAAAATCCCCTGAGACCCCCTGAGACCCCCCAAAATCCCCCCAAAATCCCCTGAGATCCCCCTGAATCCCCCCTGAGCCCCCCCCTGAGCCCCCCAACCATCCCTGAGCCCCCCCAATTCCTGATCTCACCTGTGCCCCTGACCTGGCTACCGTGAGGCCTGTGCCTGTGAGTGACACCCAAACCCCCCCTGAGACCCCCAAACCCCCCCTGAGCCCCCCAAAATCCCCTGAGACCCCCCTGACCTACCCTGAGCCCCCCAAAATCCCCTGAGACCCCCCTGAACCCCCCCAATTCCTGATCTCACCTGTGCCCCTGACCCGGCTACCGTGAGGCCTGTGCCTGTGAGTGACACCCAAACCCCCCCTGAGACCCCCAAACCCCCCCTGAGACCCCCCCAAAATCCCCTGAGACCCCCAAATTCCCCCTGAGACCCCCAAAATCCCCCTGACCCACCCTGAGCCCCCCCAATTCCTGATCTCACCTGTGCTCCTGACCCGGCTACTGTGAGACCTGTGCCTGTGAGTGAGACCCCCAAACCCCCCCTGAGACCCCCAAAATCCCCTGAGACCCCCCCTAAACCCCCAAACCCCCCCTGAGACCCCCCTGACCCACCCTGAGCCCCCCAACCATCCCTGAGCCCCCCCAATTCCTGATCTCACCTGTGCCCCTGACCCGGCTACCGTGAGACCTGTGCCTGTGAGTGAGACCCCTGAGACCCCCTGAGACCCCCAACCCACCCTGAGACCCCCCTGAGCCCCCCAACCATCCCTGACCCCCCCTGAGACCCCCCTGACCCACCCGGAGCCCCCCCAATTCCTGATCTCACCTGTGCCCCTGACCAGGCTACCGTGAGACCCGTGCCTGTGAGTGACCCCCAAACCCCCCCTGAGATCCCCCCAAAATCCCCTGAGACCCCCAAATTCCCCCTGAGACTCCCAAAATCCCCCTGACCCACCCTGAGCCCCCCCAATTCCTGATCTCACCTGTGCTCCTGACCCGGCTACCGTGAGACCTGTGCCTGTGAGTGAGACCCCTGAGATCCCCCCAAAATCCCCTGAGACCCCCAAAATCCCCTTGAGACCCCCTGAGCCCCCCAAAATCCCCTGAGACCCCCCTGAGACCCCCAACCATCCCTGAGACCCCCAAACCCCCCTGACATCCCCAACCATCCCTGAACGCCCCCTGAGCCCCCCAACTCCCCCTGACCCTCCCTGAGCCCCCCAACCCTCCCTGAGCCCCTCCCTGAGCCCCCTAACCCGATCCCCCCTCCCCAAAATGCTGAAACCCCCTTTGAGCCCCCCCAAACCCCCCTGACCGCCCCCCCAAACCCCCCAATCCCCCCCCCAATCCTGCCCTGACCCCTCCACGACTCCTCTGGGTTTTCAGGACCCTCCCCATATTTTTAGGTTCCCCCCACATTTTTCAATCCCCCCTATATTTTTGGATTCCCCCCACGTTTTGGGGTCCCCCCCACGTTTTGGGGACCCCCCCAGGTGTCGGGGTCCCCCCTGAGTCCCCCGTTTCCCCCCAGGTTCTGCGCCAGGCCCTGGCCCTGGTCCGCTCGCACTGGGAGCAGCACCGGGACTACGCCTGGGCCTGCGAGCAGCTCAAGTCCCTGCGCCAGGACCTGACGGTCAGGGGGGCGAAATGGGGGGGCTGGGAGGTCCTCAGGTGCTTGGGGGGGTCTCAGGTGGTTTTTTGGGGGGTTTCAGGTGATTTTGGGGGGGTTTCAGGTGGGTTTGTGTCTCTGCTTTGAGCCCCTTTCTGTGGCTCCCCTGGATTTGGGGGGGTGGGGGGTGTGAGAGCTCCTGGGTTCTGGGGTCTCCCCGGGATCTGAGGGGTCTCCCAGGGATCTCAGGGGTCTCCCCAGGATCTCAGGGGTCTCCCCTGATTTTTGGGGGACCCCTCCCCGATTTTTGGGCCCCCCCTTGACTCGTTTCCCACTCCCCCAGGTCCAGGGGGTCCGCACGGAGTTCACGGTGGAGGTTTACGAGACCCACGCTCGGATTGCGCTGGAGAAGGTGGGTCTGGGGGCTCCTGGGGGCGGCCCCGGGGTTTGGGGGACACCCCCTGAGTTTCTGGGGTCCCCTCCAGGGCGACCACGAGGAGTTCAACCAGTGCCAGACGCAGCTGAAGGCGCTGTACGGGGAGAACCTGCCCGGCTGCGTAGGGGAGTTCACGGCCTACCGCATCCTCTACTGCATGTTCACCCGCAACTCGGGGGGTAAGGGGGGTCCTGAAACCTCGGGGGGGATCCTGAGACCTCGGGGGGGTCCCCAAAACCTTGGGGGGATCCCCAAAACCTCAGGGGGTCCCCAAAACCTCGGGGGGCCTCCACAATCAGAGCCTGCCCAGCTGCGTCCGGAGCTTCACGGCCCATCTCGATCACCCAAAATTCAGGGGGTGAGAGGGGGTCCTGACCCCATTCTTGTGCCCCCCTGTGACCCCATTCCTGTGCCCCCCAGAGCTGGCCCTGCTCCCCCCTGGGCTGAGGATGGACCCCAGTGTGTCCCAGTGTGTCCCAGTAACCCCCAGTAACCCCAATAACCCCCAATAACCCCCAGTAACCCCCATTTCCTATTCCCAGAGCTGACCATGGAGCTGGCCCTGCTGCCCCCGGGGCTGAGGATGGACCCCAGTGACCCCAGTAACCCCAGTAACCCCCATTTTTTCCCCCCAGAGCTGACCACGGAGCTGGCCCTGCTCCCCCCCAGTCTGAGGACGGACCCCAGCGTGTCCCAGTGACCCCAGTGTGCCCCAGTGCCCCCCAGTAACCCCAGTAACCCCAGTAACCCCCATTTTTTTCCCCCCAGAGCTGACCACGGAGCTGGCCCTGCTCCCCCCGGGGCTGAGGACAGATCCCAGCGTGTCCCAGTGCCCCCCAGTGCCCCCCAGTAACCCCAGTAACCCCCAATAACCCCCAGTAACCCCCAATTTTTCCCCCCAAAGCTGACCACGGAGCTGGCCCTGCTGCCCCCCAGTCTGAGGACGGACCCCAGCGTGTCCCAGTAACCCCAGTGTGTCCCAGTAACCCCAGTAACCCCCATTTCCCTGTTCCCAGAGCTGACCACGGAGCTGGCCCTGCTGCCCCCCAGTCTGAGGACGGATCCCAGCGTGTCCCAGTGACCCCAGTGTGTCCCAGTGACCCCAGTAACCCCATTAACCCCCATTTTTTTCCCCCCAGAGCTGACCACGGAGCTGGCCCTGCTCCCTCCCAGTCTGAGGACGGACCCCAATGACCCCAGTAACCCCCAATGACCCCAGTAACCCCCAGTAACCCCCAGTAACCCCCATTTTTTCCCCCCAGAGCTGACCACGGAGCTGGCCCTGCTGCCCCCCAGTCTGAGGACGGACCCCAGCGTGTCCCACGCTCTTTCCCTCCGGGCCGCCTGGGCCCTGGGGCTCTGGAGCCGCTTTTTCCGCCTGCACGGGGCGGCCCCGGCCATGGGGGCCAAACTCATCGACCTCTTCGCCGAGCGGGAGCGCCGGGCGGCCCTCAGGGCCATGATCAAGGCGTAGGTGGGGCCGGGGGGGCCGGAGGGTGGGCAGGGGGGACACACACGGGGGGATTTTGGGGCAGGAAATGGGGCTGGGATGGAGGAAGGGGAGAAAAAGAAAAAAGGGTGAGATGGGAGGGGAAAAACACCCTGAGAGTGAGGGGGGGAAAGAGGTTGGGATGGAGGGGGAAAGGATCCTGAAAGTGAGAGGGAAAACACCCCAAAAGTGAGGGGAAACACCCCTGAAATCAGGGGGGGAAAACACCTCTGAAATTGGGGGGAAACACCCCTGAAATCAGGGGGGAACACCCTAAAACTGAGGGGAAACCCCCCTGAAATGGGGGGAAAAAAGACCCCAAAAGTGAGGGGAGAAGCCCCTGAAGTTGGGGTGGGGAAACCACCCCAAACTGGGGGGGAAGGGGGGGAAACACCCCAAAATGAGGAGTGGGATGGGGGGATAGAGGAGATGGAGCCCCCCTTGGCCACACAGGTGAGTGCAGGGGGTGGGGACACCCCAGGTGTGCCCCCAAAATTGGGGGAAGGGGGGAGAGAAAAGCCCCATTTGTGCCCCACGTGGGGGGGGCTGGGACCCCACGCTCGGTTTGGGTTCTGCCCCAAATTGGGGTGGGTGAACCCCCCCCATTGCTGCCCCACTTTGGGGTGGGGGGGTCCCTCTGACCCCCAGCTGGGGCTGTGACCCCTCTGTGTGGGGCTGTGACCCCTCTGTGTGGGGCTGTGACCCCTCTCTGTGGGGCTGTGACCCCATTTTTGGGGCTGAGCCCCCCTTATGGGGCTGAGCCCCCACTTTGCCCCCTTCCTGGGGCCGTGTCCCCCCTTAATGGGGTCGTGCCCTCCCCAATGGGGCTGAGCCCCCCTTATGGGGCTGTGCCCCTTCCCACTTCAGCCCTATGGGGTCACCTCTCCCTCTGTGGGGCCAAGACCCCCGTGTTTTAAGGGGTCACCCCCTGCATTTGTGGCCCCTGTGGGGTCTGAGCCCCCTGCCTTCAGGGGCTGAGCTGTCAGTGGGGCTGAGCCCCCATTTATGGGGCTGAGCCCCCCAAATGTGGGGCTGAGCCCCTTCCTTGAGGTCGTACACTCTTCTCTGGGGCTGAGCCCCCCAAAATGGGGCTGAGCCCCTTCCCTGGGGTCCCACCCCCCCCAAAATGGGGCTGAGCCCCTTCCCTGGGGTCCCACCCCCCTAAAATGGGGTCGATCCCCTCCTCAGGGGTCCCACCCCCCCAAAATGGGGCTGAGCCCCCCCGCAGGGGTCCCACCCCCCCCAAAATGGGGCCGAGCCCCTCCTCAGGGGTCCCACCCCCCAAAATGGGGCTGAGCCTCTTCCCTGGGGTCCCACCCCCCTCTATGGGGCCGATCCCCTCCTCAGGGGTCCCTCCCCGCCCCGTGGGGGTCTCCCCTGGCCGTGGGGCTGGGGCTGCCCCGGGGGGCTCCCCTGGGCCCCCCCAGCCCCCCTGACCTCCTTCTCTCCCCAGCTACCGCCCGGCCCTGCCCACGGCCCAGCTGGGCCCCGCGCTGGGGCTGGAGCCCCCCGAGCGCCACCGCTTCCTGGGGGGGCTGCCCCTCACCTTCACCGGCCCCGACCGCGGCGCCATCGACTGCCGGCAGAGCCTGCCGGCCCTGCCCCACATCTGACCTGGGGGGCACCGGGGGGCACTGCCCCACATCTGACCCGGGGGGCACCGGGGGGCACTGCCCCACATCTGACCCGGGGGGCACCCGGGGGGCACCTGGGGACAGTCCTGACCCACCCATTGACTGCCGGCCCTGCCCCACATCTGACCTGGGGGGCACCCGAGGGGCACCTGGGAGGCATCTGGGGGCAGTCCTGACCCACAGCCTGCCGGCCCTGCCCCACATCTGACACGTGTGGGATGTGTGTGCCCCCCGTGGGACCAGGTCCTGCCCCGCCTGTGACTCGCGTGACCCTCAGCTGACACACATGACAGGCTCCTGCCTCACGTGTGAGACGCGTGTGACCCCCAGGACACGCATGTGACCCTCAGGACACGCATGTGCCCCCCAGGACTTACATTTGACCCTCCAGACAAGAACACACGTGTGAGCCCCAGGACATGCGTTTGACCCCCAGGACTTTCATTTGACCCCCCGGACAAGGACATACGTGTGACCCTCAGGACATGTGTGTGCTCCCCATGACACGTGTGTGCTCCCCACGACACACGTGTGCCCACATGTGAGCAGCTCCTGCCCCCCCTCAGACGCCACCCCCACCCAAACCCCCCCGACTGTGCCCGTGACGGCCCCACCCGGGACTCGACCCCCCCCGACTGACCCCTCACCCCGGGCAGGGCCCTGGGGGTGACCTCGACCCCCCAAGGGTCACCTGGACCCCCCAAAGGTGACCTCGACCCCCCAAGGGTCACCCGGACTCCCCAAGGGTCACCTCGACCCCCCAAGGGTCACCCGGACTCCCCAAGGGTCACCTGGACCCCCTCTGTGTGCCCCCAAACCTCTGTGGGGGGGGGTCTGGGGAGGGGGGAGCTGCTGCCTGTGGGGCTGAGCCTCGACTGGGGGGGGGCAGAGCTGGACCTGGGGGGGCCAAGAGTCTGTTTGGGGGGGGGGGGAGTCAGATCCTGTGTTTATTTGAGGGGGTCAGATCCTGTGTTTGTTTGGGGGGGGCAGAGCTTTGAGTTGGGGGTCCCAGCCTGAATTTGGGGTCCCAGCCTGTGTTTGGGGGGGTCAGATCCCATGTTTGGGGTCCCAGCCTGTGTTTGGGGGGGGTCAGGTCCCATGTTTGGGGTCCCAGCCTGTTCCTGGGGGGTCCCAGCCCGTGCCTGGGGGTGCCCCCCCCCCCACTAACCGTGACTCAGTCTCTCTCTCTTCTCCTGCTGCCGAGGTCTCGTCCCCCCCCCGAGGGACCCCCGGACCCAGCGTGGCGTCTCCGCCCCACGGAGAGACCCCCGGACCTCTCCCCACCCGGAGAGGCCCCCACGAGCCCTCCCCCCCCCCATGGAGAGGGAGCCTCGACCCCTCCCCTGGAGAGGCCCCCGAGCCCCCCAAAAAAGGAGCCTCAACGCCCTCGGAGCCCCCCCAGCCCCACAGAGACCCCCCCCCACCACGCAGACTCCGGGGGGGTCTGGGGGTCTCCGAGCCGGGACTCTGCCGCCACCGCCGCCGCCGCCCCCCCCCCCGGGTCCTCTCGCTGCTCAAACCCCCCCGTTTTGGTTCGTATTTAATTTATTGCCCCTCCCTCTTCCTGCCCCTTCCCCCCCACCCCCCCCGCCCCTCCCCACACGTCTCTTTGCAGGTAAAAACACGCCCCTCCCCCCACCTCCTCCCCTTCTCCCCCCCCCCCTTCCTCCTCCTTTTTAACCGATTCCCCCTTTTTTTGGACAGAATAAAGAGGAAAAGGACAAAAACAGGCCAAAGTGATGGGGGCGGGAGGGGGGAGGGGCGGGGGGAGGATGTGGGTGGGGGTGGGACGGGGTGGGGGGTGTGGGAGAGGAATTTGTACCAACAGAGCTCTATAAAGTATATTTATAAAAAAATAAATCCGTCTGTGTGTTTAGAGAGGGAGGGGGGAAGGGGGTGGGGGGCAACGCCGCACCCAACATGGCGGCGCCCTCATGGGGGTACATCCGGTCTGACTTTCTCAAAATGGCAGAATATCCGGTCTGACCTTCTTGGTATGGCGGCACATCCTGTCTGACCTTCTAAGAATGGCAGAATATCCGGGCTTACCTCAGTATGGTGGCACATCCGGTCTGACCTTTTAAAAATGGCGGCATATCCGGTCCGACCTCAAAATGGCAGTACATTCGGTCTAAACATCTCGTATGGCGGCACATCCGGTCTGACCTTCTGAAAATGGCAGAATATCCGGTCTGACCGCAAAATGGCAGTACATCCGGTCTGACCTTGTCGTATGGCGGCACATCCGGTCTGACCTTCTGAAAATGGCAGTACATCCGGTCTGACCTTCTGAAAATGGCAGTACATCCGGTCTGACCTTCTGAAAATGGCAGTACATCCGGTCTGACCTTCTGAAAATGGCAGTACATCCGGTCTGACCTTCTGAAAATGGCAGTACATCCGGTCTGCCCTTCTCAAAATGGGGTGCTTGCCCCGCTCAAGATGGCGGCGCCCATGCTGTGGAAGCTGTCCCTGCTCACGTGGTGCGGCCTCCGCCAATCACGGCACGCGTCCAGGGCGGGGCCGCGAGTGGCGGGAGATCTTCGGAGGGTGAGGGAGGGTTGGGGGTCCCGGTTTGGGGGGTCCCGGTTTGGGGGTCCCGGGGGCGCTCAGGGGGGTTCGGGAGGGACCATGAGGGGGTTTGGGAGGTGGGGGGAGGACTCGGGGGGTGTCTCTGCGGTTTGGGGGCTGTGAGGGGGCTGAGGGGGGGCTGCGACTCTGAGGGGACCCCGGACCTTGGGGTGAGGAGGCCCTGAGGGGATTGGGGGGTCCCTGAGGGGCTTTTGGGGTCCCTGAGGGGCTTTGGGGAAACCTGAGGGGCTTTGGGGATCCCCGCCATTTGGGGGGGGGTCCCTAAGGGGATCGGGGGGTCCCTGAGGGGCTTTGGGGATTCCTGAGGGGCTTTGGGGATTCCTGAGGGGCTTTGGGGATCCCCGCCCTTTTGGGGGGGGTCCCTGAGGGGATCGGGGGTCCCTGAGAGGGTTTAGGGAGGTCTCTGGGGGGTCCCTGAGAGGGTTTGGGGGGGTCTCTGGGGGGTCCCTGAGGGGCTTTGGGGGGGTCTCTGGGTGGTCCCTGAGGGGCTTTGGGGGGGTCTCTGGGGGATCCCTGAGAGGCTTTGGGGGGGTCTCTGGGTGGTCCCTGAGGGGTCTCCCCGCGGGTTGTGCCCTCCCCGACCCCCCCCTTTCCCCCCAGGCCATGGAGGGGGAGCGCCCGGGGACCCCCGGGGTCCCCCCCGAGGGACCGAAGCAGTTCCGGGGCCCGGGGGGGCCCAAAGGGCCGTCCCAGTTCGAGGAGGAACTGGCGCAACTGGAGGAGCTGGAGGAGGAGTTGGGGGTCGAGGGGCCCCCCCCGGACCCCGACAGCCAACCCAGCGGTAAGGGGGGGATTTGGGGGGGGTTTTGGGGGAGTTCTGTTGGTCGGGGGGTGTTTGAGGGGCAGGTTGGGGGGGATTTGGGGGGGTTTGGGTTGTTCTGGGGTCTTTGGGGATCTCGGGGGGGGGTCGGGGGGGTTGTTTTGGGGCAGGGTTTGGTTTTGGGGCAGGGTTTGGTTTTGGGGCAGGGTTTGGTTTTGGGGGTCTCTGGGGAGGTTTTAGGGATGGGGGGAGTATTTTAGGATTATGGGGTTGTTTTGGGGTCCCTGGGGGTAATTTTGGGGTCTCTGGGGGTGATTTGGGGGTCTCTGGGGTTATTTTGGGGTCCAGGGGGGTAACTTTGGGGTCTCTCTCCCCTCCAGGGTCCCTGTTTGTGGGGGAGGTGTTTGGGGGGGGTCAGGGGTAATTTTGGGGTCCCTGGGGGTTATTTTGGGGTCTCTGGGGGTAATTTTGGGGTCCCTGGAGGTAATTTTGGGATCTCTGGGGTAATTTTGGGGTCCCTGGGGGTATTTGGGGTCCCTGGGGGTAATTTTGGGGTCTCTCTCCCCTGCAGGGTCCCTGTTTGTGGGGGAGGTGTTTGGGGGGGGGGTCAGGGGTAATTTTGGGGTCTCTGGGGTTATTTTGGGGTCTCTGGGGGTAATTTTGGGGTCTCTCTCCCCTGCAGGGTCCCTGTTTGTGGGGAAGGTGTTTGGGGGGGGGGTCAGGGGTAATTTTGGGGTCCAGGGGGGTAATTTTGGGGTCTCTCTCCCCTCCAGGGTCCCTGTTTGTAGGGGAGGTGCCCCCCAAGTGGCGCCGCCCGGCCCCTCCCCTGCAGCCCCCCGAAACCCTCCAGTTCCTGCAGCATGACATCGACCACTACGTGGGTCAGTGAGACCCCCAAACCCCAAAAAACCAAACTGGGACCCCCAGAAAAACAAACTGGGACCCCCACACCCCAAAAAAACAAACTGGGACCCCCAAAAAAACAAACTGGGACCCCCAAAAAAATAAACTGGGACCCCCAAAAAAATAAACTGGGACCCCCACACCCCAAAAAAACAAACTGGGACCCCCAAAAAAATAAACTGGGACCCCCCAAACCCCAAAAAAACAAACTGGGACCCCCAAAAAAATAAACTGGGACCCCAAAAAAAATAAACTGGGACCCCCACCCCCCAAAAAATAAACTGGGACCCCCCAAAAAAATAAACTGGGACCCCCAGAAAAACAAACTGGGACCCCCCAAAACTTCCCCCCTCCCTTTCACTCCCAAACGCTCCTTGTGGGACCCCTTGTGGGGGGGGGGTTGAGGGTGCTGGGACCCCCCTGGGCGGTCTGGGTGACCCCAGACCCCTCAAGGTGACCTCCCCCTCCCCCCCCTCGCAGGGATCCCCCCCCCAGGAATGTCGGGGTCCCCCCCCCCCTCCCCCATCCTGCGGATGTTTGGGGTGACGGGGGAGGGGCACAGCGTGTGCCTCCATCTGCACGGCTTCACCCCCTACTTCTATGTCCTGGCACCCCCAGGTGAGACCCCAAAACCTCCCTGAACCCCCCCAAATCCCCCTGAACCCCCCCTGAACCTCCCCAAACCCCCCTGAACCCCAAAAACCCCCTGGGACCCCCCCAAACCCCCCCTGCACCTGCACGGCTTCACCCCCTACTTCTACGTCTTGGCACCCCCAGGTGAGACCCCAAAACCCCCCAAATCCCCCTGAGCCCCCCCAAATCCCCCTGAACCCCTCTGAACCCCCTGAACCCCAAAACACCCCCAAACCCCCTGGGACCCCCCCAAAACCCCCCTCCATCTGCACGGCTTCACCCCCTACTTCTACGTCCTGGCACCCCCAGGTGAGACCCCAAAACCTCAAAAACCCCCCTGAACCCCCCCAAACCCCCCTGAACCCCCCCCAAACCCCCTCCAAACCCCCCTGACCCTCCCCAAATCCCCCTGAGCCCCCCTGAACCCCCCCAAAGTTTTGGGGCCCCCCTGACCCCCCCCCAAAGTTTTGGGTTCCCCCTGACCCCCCCAGAGTTTTGGGGCTCCCCTGACCCCCCCAAAGTTTTGGGTTCCCCCTGACCCCCCCAGAGTTTTGGGGCTCCCCTGACCCCCCCAAAGTTTTGGGTTCCCCCTGAACCCCCCAAAGTTTTGGGCCCCCCCTGACCCCTCCCCAAAGTTTTGGGGCCCCCCTGACCCCCCCCAAAGTTTTGGGGCCCCCCTTTGCCATCCCCCAAAGTTTTGGGACCCCCCTCAAAGTTTTAGGGCCCCCCTGACCCCCCCAAAGTTTTGGGTTTCCCCTGACCCCCCCCAAAGTTTTGGGACCACCCCCAAAGTTTTGGAGCCCCCCTGACCCCCCCCCCAAAGTTTTGGGTTCCCCTGACCTCCCCAAAGTTTTGGGACCTCCCCCAAAGTTTTGGGGCCCCCCTGATCCCCCCAAAGTTTTGGGGCCCCCCGATCCCCCCAAAGTTTTGGGTTCCCCTGACCCCCCCCCAAAGTTTTGGGTTCCCCCTGACCCCCCTCAAAATTTTGGGACCCCCCTGACCCCCCCAAAGTTTTGGGGCCCCCCTGACCCCCCCAAAGTTTTGGGACCTCCCCCAAAGTTTTGGGGCCCCCCTTGCTCCTCCAAAGTTTTGGGTTCCTCCTGACCCCCCCAAAGTTTTGGGGACCCCCTGACTCCCCCCAAAGTTTTGGGTCCCCCCTGACCCCCCCAAAGTTTTGGGGTTCCCCTGATCCCCCCAAAGTTTTGGGACCCCCCCCCCAAAGTTTTGGGTTCCCCCTGACCCCCCCCAAAGTTTTGGAGCCCCTTTGCCCTCCCCCAAAGTTTTGGGGCCCCCCTGACCCCCCCAAAGTTTTGGGATCCCCCCCAAAGTTTTGGGGTTCCCCTGACCCCCCCCAAAGTTTTGGGACCTCCCCCAAAGTTTTGGGGCCCCCCTGACCCCCCCAAAGTTTTGGGATCCCCCCCAAAGTTTTGGGGTTCCCCTGACCCCCCCCAAAGTTTTGGGACCTCCCCCAAAGTTTTGGGTTCCCCCTGACCCCCCCAAAGTTTTGGGGCCCCCGTTTTTTTTTTTTTCAAAGTTTTGGGTCCCCCTGACCCCCCCAAAGTTTTGGGGCCCCCCTGACCCCCATTTTTCCCCCTTTTCCTTTTCCAGGGGTGGGCCCGGCGCACCTGGAGCCGCTGGAGCAGGAGCTGGAGGGGGCCCTGAGGAGGGAGCAGAGGGGGGGAGCCCGGGGGGGCCCCCCAAAAAACGTGCTGGGGCTGGAGCTGGTCTACAAACAGAGTGAGAAACCCCCCCCCCCAAAAAAAAAAACCCTTCTCAGAACCCCAAAAAAAAAAACCCCACATTTTTAGGACCCCAAAAACTGCCCCTCTAAACCCCATCCCCATTTGGGGTTTCTGTTTTTAGGGTTTGTTTTTTTTTTTGGGGGGTGGTTTTGGGGTGTTTATGGTGGATTTGGGGGTTCCCTGACCCCCCCCTGTGCTCCCCCCAAGTGTTTTGGGGTTCCAGGGGGGTCTCAAGGCCCCCTTTGTGCT
>JAWZSU010000041.1:0-236528 GCA_038380795.1 Pyrocephalus nanus
GGGGTGAAGGGGGGGTTCCCGAGGTTTTTTTGAGGGGGGGGTCCCGGAATTTCTTTGGGGAGTCTGGGGGTTTTTTTTTGGGGGGTGGTCCCGGGGTTCTTTTAGGGGGAGCAGTCTGGGATTTTTTGGGGGGGGGGGTCCCAAGGATTTTTTGAGGGGGGGGTCCTGGGATTTCTTTGGGAGGTCTGGGGTTTTTTTTTGGGGGGGGGGGTCCCGGGTTTTTTTAGGGGGAGCAGTCCTGGGATTTTTTTGGGGGGTGGTCCTGGGCTTTTTGGGGGGGTGTCAGGTTTTTTTTTGGAGGGGTATCCCGGGATGTTTTTTTGGGGTGGGGGATCCCAAGGGGTTTTTTTGGGGGGGTTTGTCCCGGGGTTGTTTTTTTTGGGGGGGGGATCCCAAGGTTTTTTTTTTTGGGGAGGTGGTCCCGGGTTTTTTTTAGAGGGGGATCCCGAGGTTTTTTTTTGAGGGGGGGATGTCCCAGGGTTGTGGTTTTTTTTGGGGAGGGGGCACTCACAGGCGCTGGATCCGGGTCAGGATGGCACCCAGGGCCACCTGCAGCTCTGCCCCCCCCGCCGTGCCCACCACGGGCACCCCCTGGGCCTGGAGCAGCTCCGACACCCACTGGGGGGGGAAATGTCAGAGACCCCCCCAAAAAAAACCCCAGATCCCCCAGACCCCCCCCCAGCACCCACAGATCCCCCAGACCCCCCCCCAGCACCCACAGACCCCCCCAATCACCCAAAAACCCCCCTACCCACCACGGGCACCCCCTGGGCCTGGAGCAGCTCTGACACCCACTGAGGGGGGGGACACACGTCACAGACCCCCCCCAAAAAACCCCCAGCACCCACAGACCCCTCAGACCCCCCCAGCACCCACAGAGCCCCCCAGCACCCACAGACCCCCCCCCAATCACCCAAAAACCCCCCCACCCACCACGGGCACCCCCTGGCCTGGAGCAGCTCTGACACCCACTGAGGGGGGGGGACACACGTCAGAGACCCCCCCCAAATACCCACAGAGCCCTCAGACCCCCCCCAAACACCCACAGACCCCCCCCAGCACCCACAGAGCCCCCCAAATACACACAGACACCCCCCCCACCCACCACGGGCACCCCCTGGGCCTGGAGCAGCTCTGACACCCACTGAGGGGGGGGAGATGTCAGAGACCCCCCCCAAAAACCCACAGACCCCCCCAAATACCCACAGAGCCCCCCAAAAACCCACAGAGCCCCCCCAGCACCCACAGACCCCACAGAGCCCCCCAATCACCCAACCCCCCCCCCCCCCCCCCCACGGGCACCCCCTGGGCCTGGAGCAGCTCTGACACCCACTGAGGGGGGGGGAGATGTCAGAGACCCCCCCCAAAAACCCACAGACCCCCCCCAAATACCCACAGAGCCCCCCAAAAACCCACAGAGCCCCCCCAGCACCCACAGACCCCACAGAGCCCCCCAATCACCCAACCCCCCCCCCCCCCCCCCACGGGCACCCCCTGGGCCTGGAGCAGCTCTGACACCCACTGGGGGGGGGGAAATGTCAGAGACCCCCCCCAAATACCCACAGACCCCACAAACCTCACAGAGCCCCCCCAAACACCCACAGACCCCCCCCAAATACCCACAGACCCCACAAACCTCACAGAGCCCCCCCAAACACCCACAGACCCCCCCCAAATACCCACAGACCCCCCCAGCACCCACAGACCCTCCCCATTACCCAATTACCCCCCAATTTAAGGTTCCCCCCCCCCCAGAATTTCGGGTTCATCCCCCCCCCCCCAAATTTTGGGTTCCCTTCCCATCAAATTTTGGGTTCCCACCCCCAAATTTTGGGTTCTCCCCCCCTTCCAATTTGTGGTCCCACCCCCAAAATTTTGGATGCCCCTCCCAAAATTTTGGGTCCCCATCTCAAAAATTTTGGGTGCCCCTTTCTCCCTCCCCCCTCCCCTTCCCCCTCCCCCCCCAAAATTTTGTGTTCCCCCCCTCCCATTCAAATTTTGGGGCCTGCCCCCAAATTATGGGGTTTCCCCTTTCAAATTTTGGGTTCTCCCCCCCCCCTTCCCCCTCCCCCCCCAAATTTTTGATCCACCCCCGAAATTCTGGGGTTTTCCCCCCTCCCCCCTTCCAAAATTTTGGGTGTCCCTCATCCCCAAAATTTTGGGGTGTCCTCCCCACCCCCCCAAAATATTTTGGGGGTCTCACCTGGCCCTGCCACTCGGCCGTGTTGACCAACACGACGCTCTCGGGGAGCCCCGAATCGGGACCCAGAGCCCCCCCCAGCTGATCCCACAGAGCCCTCCGGGCACCCTGGGGGGGAGAGACCCCAAAATTGGGGAGAGAGACCCCCAAAAATGGGGAGAGACCCCCCAAACACCCCCAAACTGGGGAGCCCCAAATCGGGACCCAGAACCCCCCAGCTGATCCCACAGAGCCCTCCGGGCACCCTGGGGGAAAAGAGACCCCAAAATTGGGGAGAGAGACCCCCAAATCGGGAGAGACCCCCCAAAAACCCCAAAAATAGAGAGAGACCCCCCTAAACACCCCCAAATTGGGAAGCCCCGAATCAGGACCCAGAGCCCCCCCCAGCTGATCCCACAGAGCCCTCCGGGCACCCTGGGGGAAAAGAGACCCCAAAATTGGGGAGAGAGACCCCAAAATTGGGGAGAGACCCCCAAAAACCCTAAAATTGGGGAGAGATCCCCCCAAATTGGGGAGCCCCGAATCGGGACCCAGAGCCCCCCCCAGCTGATCCCACAGAGCCCTCCGGGCACCCTGGGGGAAAAGAGACCCCAAAATTGGGGAGAGAGACCCCAAAATTGGGGAGAGAGACCCCAAAAATGGGGAGAGACCCTCCTGGAACCCCCAAATTGGGGAGAGACCCCCCAAAAACCCTAAAATTGGGGAGAGATCCCCCCAAATTGGGGAGCCCCGAATCGGGACCCAGAACCCCCCCAGCTGATCCCACAGAGCCCTCCGGGTTCCCTGGGGGGAGAAAGACCCCAAAATTGGGGAGAGAGACCCCAAAAACCCCAAAATTGGGGAGAGAGACCCCAAAAATGGGGAGAGACCCCCCAAACTGGGGAGCCCCGAATCGGGACCCAGAGCCCCCCCCTGCTGATCCCACAGAGCCCTCCGGGTTCCCTGGGGGGAAAAGAGACCCCAAAATTGGGGAGAGAGACCCCAAAATTGGGGAGAGAGACCCCAAAATTGGGGAGAAAGACCCCTGGTACCCCCAAATTGAGGCTCAGGGACCTCCATGCCCTCCCAGTGCCCTCCCAGTGCCCCCCCAGTCCCTCCCAGTGCCCCCCCAAATGTTCCCAGTTCCTCCCAGTGCCCCCCCAGTGCCCCCCCAGTCCCTCCCAGTGCCCACCCAGTCCCCCCCAGTCCCTCCCAGTCCCTCCCAGTTGCCCCACAGTCCCTCCCAGTTCCCCCCCAGTCCCCCCCAGTCCCTCCCAGTGCTCCCAGTGCTCCCAGTCCCCACCTGTGAGTGGGGGGTGCATTCCGGGGGTCTCTCCCCCTCGGGGCTGTTCCTCTCCCCGGGGGGTCTGGGGGGGTTTCGCTCCCTCAGGGGGGTCCCTCGACGGCCCCGCCCGGGGGGAGCCCCCCCGTCCGACCTGGGGGCACCCCAAAATTGTGGAGACCCCAAAATAATCCCAAAAACACCCAAATAACCCCAAAAACACACCCAGGGACCCCAAAATTAGGGGGACCCCAAAATAATCCCCAAATCCCCCCCAGGACCCCAAAACACCCCCAGGGACCCCAAAATAACCCCAAAACCACCCCAGGGACCCCAAAACTTCCTTAAAGACCCCAAATCCCCTCCCAGGGACCCCAAAACCACTCCGGGGACCCCAAACCACCCCCCAGGGACCCCAACCCCCCCCGGGGACCCCAAATCCCCCCCAGTGACCCCAAATCCCCCACTTGGGACCCCAAAACCACCCCAAAGACCCCAAAGTCCCCCTCAAAGACCCGAAAATTCCCCTCAAAAACCCCCAAATCCCCCCAAAAAACCCCAACCCCCCCCCCGGTACCCCAAAATCCCCCTCAAAGACCCCAAAATCCCCCTCAAAGACCCCAAAATCCCCCTCAAAGACCCCAAATCCCCCACCCAGAGACCCCAAAACCCCCCCAGGGGACCCCAAAATCCCCCCCAAGGGACCCCCAAACCCCCCACGGGGACCCCAAAACCACCCCTGGGACCCCAAAACCTCCTTAAAGACCCCAAAATTCCCCTCAAAACCCCCCAAATCCCCCACCCAGAGACCCCAAAATCCCCCTCAAAGACCCCAAATCCCACCCGGGGACCCCAAAATCCCCCTCAAAGACCCCAAAATCCCCCTCAAAGACCCCAAATCCCCCCCAAAGACCCCAAATCCCCCCCCAAGACCCCCCAAATTGGGGGGTGCCCACCTGGGTGACGTCACCTCCCCTCTGCCCTTCAGGGGGGTCTTCAGCTTTTCGGGGACCCCCCCGGGATCGGCCTGGGGGGTTTCGGGGTCCCCCCGGGGGTCCTGGAAAAGGGGGGGGGCTGAGAGACCCCAAAAATGGGAGGGGGGGCTGAGAGACCCCAAAAATGGGAGGGGGGGCTGAGAGACCCCAAAAATGGGGGAGGGGAAAAAGGTGGGGGGCTCAGGGACCCCAAAAATGGGGGAGGGGCTGAGAGACCCCAAAAATGGGGGGGGGGGGGAAAGGGGGAGGGTTGAGAGACCCCAAAAACGGGGGAGGGGGCTCAGAGACCCCAAAAATGGGGGAGGGGCTGAGAGACCCCAAAAATGGGGAGGGGAAAAAGGGGGGGGGTGAGAGACCCCAAAAATGGGGGGGGAAGGGGAAAAAAGCGGGGGGGCTCAGGGACCCCAAAAATGGGGGAGGGGAAAGGGGGGGGCTCAGGGACCCCAAAAATGGGGGAGGGGAAAAAAGGGGGGTCCCAGGAGGGGTTTTGGGGTCCCAGGGGTTGTTTTGGGGTCTCGGGGGGGTTTTGGGGTCCCCTGGGGAGGTTTTGGGGTCCAAGGGGGGGTTTTGGGGTCCTAGGAGGGGTTTTGGGGTCCAAGGGGGGGTTTTGGGGTCCCAGGGGGGGTTTTGGGGTCCAAGGGGGGGTTTTGGGGTCCAAGGGGGGGTTTTGGGGTCCCAGGGGTTTTTTTGGGGTCCTGGGGGTTTTTTGGGGTCCTGGGGGTGTTTTGGGGGTCCCAGGGGGGTCTCGGGGTGTTTTCGGGTCCTGGGGGGTCCCAGGGGGGTTTTTTTGGGGTCCCAGGGGGGTTTTGGGGTCCTGGGTGTTTTGGGGTCCCAGGGGGGTCCCAGGGGGTGTTTTGGGGTCCTGGGATTTTTTTGGGAGTCCCAGGGGTTTTTTTGGGGTCCTGGGGGGTCCCGGGGGGGTTTTTTGGGGTCCCAGGGGGTGTTTTGGGGTCCTGGGATTTTTTTGGGAGTCCCAGGGGTTTTTTTGGGGTCCTGGGGGGTCCCGGGGGGTTTTTTGGGGTCCCAGGGGGTGTTTTGGGGTCCTGGGATTTTTTTGGGAGTCCCAGGGGGGTTTTTGGGGTCCTGGGGGGTCCCGGGGGGGTTTTTTGAGGTCCTGGGGGTTTTTTGGGGGTCCCAGGGGTGTCCCAGGGGTTGTTTTGGGGTCCTGGGGGGTCCCAGGGGTTGTTTTGGGGTCCCAGGGTTTTTTTTGGGGGTCCTGGGGGGTCCCGGGGGGGATTTTGGGGTCCCTGGGGGGTGTTTTGGGGTCCCCAGGGTGTTTTGGGGTCCCAGGGGGGGGTTTTTTGGGTCCCAGGGGGTGTTTTGGGGTCCTGGGGGGTCCCAGGAGGTGTTTTGGGATCCTGAGGAGGTTTTGGGGTCCCAGGGGGTGTTTTGGGGTCCTGGGATTTTTTTGGGGGGTCCCAGGGGTTGTTTTGGGGTCCTGGGGGGTCCCGGGGGGGTTTTGGGGTCCCCAGGGTTGTTTTGGGGCTGTTTTTGGGGTCTGGGGTCTCACCAGCCCCTCAGGATCGGGCCCCTCCTCGGGGGGTTTTCGGCCGCTCTTGGCCCCAAACTCGGCCTGGGGGGGGGAGGGGAAATTGGGGGGGGGGGGGGAGGGGGAGGGGGAGGAGCCCCCCCAGACCCCCCAAATCCTGGGCCCCTCCCCCACACCCTCCCAGTGCTCCCAGTGCTCCCAGTAACCCCCCAACCCCCTCCCAGTGCTCCCAGTGCTCCCAGTAACCCCCTCAAACCCCCTCCCAGTGCTCCCAGTAACCCCCTCCCAGTGCTCCCAGTAACCCCTTCCCAGTGCTCCCAGTAACCTCCCAGTGCTCCCAGTAACCCCTCCCAGTGCTCCCAGTAACCTCCCAGTGCTCCCAGTAACCCCTCCCAGTGCTCCCAGTAACCCCTCCCAGTGCTCCCAGTGCTCCCAGTAACCCCCTCCCAGTGCTCCCAGTAACCCCTTCCCAGTGCTCCCAGTAACCCCTTCCCAGTGCTCCCAGTAACCCCTCCCAGTGCTCCCAGTAACCCCTCCCAGTGCTCCCAGTGCTCCCAGTAACCCCCCAGTGTTCCCAGTAACCCCTCCCAGTGCTCCCAGTGCTCCCAGTAACCCCTCCCAGTGCTCCCAGTGCTCCCAGTAACCCCTCCCAGTGCTCCCAGTGCTCCCAGTGCTCCCAGTAACCCCTCCCAGTTGCTCCCAGTGCTCCCAGTAACCCCTCCCAGTGCTCCCAGTAACCCCTCCCAGTGCTCCCAGTGCTCCCAGTAACCCCCCCCCAGTGCTCCCAGTGCTCCAGTAACCCCTCCCAGTGCTCCCAGTAACCCCTCCCAGTGCTCCCAGTTGCTCCCAGTGCTCCCAGTAACCCCTCCCAGTGCTCCCAGTAACCCCTCCCAGTGCTCCCAGTGCTCCCAGTAACCCCCTCCCAGTGCTCCCAGTAACCCCTTGCCAGTGCTCCCAGTAACCTCCCAGTGCTCCCAGTAACCCCTCCCAGTGCTCCCAGTAACCCCTCCCAGTGCTCCCAGTGCTCCCAGTAACCCCCTCCCAGTGCTCCCAGTAACCCCTTCCCAGTGCTCCCAGTAACCCCTTCCCAGTGCTCCCAGTAACCCCTCCCAGTGCTCCCAGTAACCCCTCCCAGTGCTCCCAGTGCTCCCAGTAACCCCCCAGTGTTCCCAGTAACCCCTCCCAGTGCTCCCAGTGCTCCCAGTAACCCCTCCCAGTGCTCCCAGTGCTCCCAGTGCTCCCAGTAACCCCTCCCAGTGCTCCCAGTGCTCCCAGTGCTCCCAGTAACCCCTCCCAGTTGCTCCCAGTGCTCCCAGTAACCCCTCCCAGTGCTCCCAGTAACCCCTCCCAGTGCTCCCAGTGCTCCCAGTAACCCCCCCCCAGTGCTCCCAGTGCTCCCAGTAACCCCTCCCAGTGCTCCCAGTAACCCCTCCCAGTGCTCCCAGTTGCTCCCAGTGCTCCCAGTAACCCCTCCCAGTGCTCCCAGTAACCCCTCCCAGTTGCTCCCAGTGCTCCCAGTAACCCCTCCCAGTGCTCCCAGTGCTCCCAGTAACCCCTCCCAGTGCTCCCAGTGCTCCCAGTGCTCCCAGTAACCCCTCCCAGTGCTCCCAGTAACCCCTCCCAGTGCTCCCAGTGCTCCCAGTAACCCCCCAGTGTTCCCAGTAACCCCTCCCAGTGCTCCCAGTGCTCCCAGTAACCCCTCCCAGTGCTCCCAGTGCTCCCAGTGCTCCCAGTAACCCCTCCCAGTGCTCCCAGTGCTCCCAGTGCTCCCAGTAACCCCTCCCAGTTGCTCCCAGTGCTCCCAGTAACCCCTCCCAGTGCTCCCAGTAACCCCTCCCAGTGCTCCCAGTTGCTCCCAGTGCTCCCAGTAACCCCTCCCAGTTGCTCCCAGTGCTCCCAGTAACCCCTCCCAGTGCTCCCAGTAACCCCTCCCAGTGCTCCCAGTGCTCCCAGTAACCCCCCCCAGTGCTCCCAGTGCTCCCAGTAACCCCTCCCAGTGCTCCCAGTAACCCCTCCCAGTTGCTCCCAGTGCTCCCAGTAACCCCCCCCCAGTGCTCCCAGTGCTCCCAGTAACCCCTCCCAGTGCTCCCAGTAACCCCTCCCAGTGCTCCCAGTTGCTCCCAGTGCTCCCAGTAACCCCTCCCAGTGCTCCCAGTGCTCCCAGTAACCCCTCCCAGTGCTCCCAGTGCTCCCAGTGCTCCCAGTAACCCCTCCCAGTGCTCCCAGTAACCCCTCCCAGTTGCTCCCAGTGCTCCCAGTAACGTACTGGGGGGGGTCCCTCGCTGCCCATCTCGGTCTGGGAGCTCGACTGGGAGAGACCCTCGAAGAACGGCCTGGGGGGAACTGGTTATACTGGGAGGGACTGGGAGGGACTGGGGGGGACTGGGGGGGACTGGGAGGGACTGGGGGGGACTCTGGGGGGAACTGGTTATACTGGGACGGACTGGGAGGGACTGGGAGGGACTGGGAAGGACTGGTTAAACTGGGAGGGACTGGGAGGGACTGGGGGGGACTGGGGGGGTACTGTGAGGCACTGGTTATACTGGGGGGACTGGGAGGGACTGGGGGGGACTCTGGGGGGCACTGGTTAAACTGGGAGGGACTGGGGGGACTGGTTATACTGGGAGGGACTGGGAGGGACTGGGAGGGACTGGGAGGGACTGGGGGGACACTGGGGGGGACTGGGAGGCACTGGTTATACTGGGGGGACTGGGAGGCACTGGTTATACTGGGAGGCGCTGGGGGGGACTGGTTATACTGGGACTGGCTGTTTTTGGGGTGATTTTGGGGCTGTTTTTGGGGTGATTTTGGGGCTGTTTTTGGGGCTGTTTTTGGGGTGATTTTGGGGCTGTTTTTGGGTGATTTTGGGGTGATTTTTGGGCTGGTTTTGGGGTGATTTTGGCTGTTTTTGGGGTCCCACCTGAGCCGGGGTTTCGGGGTGCTGAGGGAGGTTTTTGGGGTGATTTTGGGGCTGTTTTTTGGCTGATTTGGGGTTATTTTTGGGGTCCCACCTGAGCCGGGGTTTCGGGGTGCTGAGGGAGGTTTTTTGGGGTGATTTAGGGCTGATTTGGGGTTATTTTTGGGGTCCCACCTGAGGCGGGGTTTCGGGGTGCTGAGGGAGGTTTTTTTGGCTGATTTTGGGCTGTTTTTTGGGGTGATTTTGGGGTGATTTTGGCTGCTTTTGGGGTCCCACCTGAGCCGGGGTTTCGGGGTGCTGAGGGAGGTTTTTTGGGGTGATTTAGGGCTGATTTGGGGTTATTTTTGGGGTCCCACCTGAGCCGGGGTTTCGGGGTGCTGAGGGAGGTTTTTTGGGCTATTTTTGGGCTGTTTTTGGGGTGATTTTGGGGCAGTTTTGGGGCTGTTTTTGGGCTGTTTTTGGGGTTATTTTTGGGGTCCCACCTGAGCCGGGGTTTCGGGGTGCTGAGGGAGGTTTTTTGGGGTGATTTAGGGCTGTTTTTTGGGGTGATTTAGGGCTGATTTGGGGTTATTTTTGGGGTCCCACCTGAGGCGGGGTTTCGGGGTGCTGAGGGAGGTTTTTGGGGTGATTTTGGGGCTGTTTTTTGGCTGTTTTGGGTCTGTTTTTGGGGTCCCACCTGAGGCGGGGTTTCGGGGTGCTGAGGGAGGTTTTTGGGGTGATTTTGGGGCTGTTTTTTGGCTGTTTTGGGTCTGTTTTTGGGGTCCCACCTGAGGCGGGGTTTCGGGGTGCTGAGGGAGGTTTTTTGGGGTGATTTAGGGCTGATTTGGGGTTATTTTTGGGGTCCCACCTGAGGCGGGGTTTCGGGGTGCTGAGGGAGGTTTTTTGGGGTGATTTAGGGCTGATTTGGGGTTATTTTTGGGGTCCCACCTGAGGCGGGGTTTCGGGGTGCTGAGCACGCTGTCGGTGTCGTCCAGGTCGGCTCCGCTGTCGCTGGGGTTGAAAATCTCCAGGGAGTCGTAAAGTTCGTCCAAATCCTCGGCCACGGCGCGGATCCGGGCGGGGGACACGTGGTCCAGCCCAAAGCCACCCTGGGGACATGGGGACACCTTGGGGACACCTTGGGGACACCTTGGGGACACCCCTGGGACACGTGGTCCAGGCCAAAGCCACCCTGGGGACATGGGGACACCTTGGGGACACCTTGGGGACACCTTGGGGACACCCCTGGGACACGTGGTCCAGGCCAAAGCCACCCTGGGGACATGGGGACACCTTGGGGACACCTTGGGGACATCCTGGGGACACCCTGGGGACACGAGATCCAGCCCAAAGCCACCCTGGGGACATTGGGGACACCTTGGGGACACCTTGGGGACACCCTGGGGACACCCTGGGGACACCCAGAGACCCCTCTGGGACACGAGATCCAGGCCAAAGCCACCCTGGGGACATTGGGGACACCTTGGGGACAACCCTGTCACCCTCTGTCACCCTTCTGGGACACGTGGTCCAGGCCAAAGCCACCCTGGGGACATGGGGACACCTTGGGGACATCCCTGGGACACCCCTGGGACAGGGAACACCCCTCAATGTCCCCCCAATGTCCCTGATGATGTCCCCAATGTCCCCAATGTCCCCAATGTCCCCAATGTCCCCAAATGTCCCCAATGTCCCCAATGTCCCCAATGATGTCCCCAATGTCCCCAAATGTCCCCAATGTCCCCAATGTCCCCAAATGTCCCCAATTGTCCCCAAATGTCCCCAATGTCCCCAATGTCCCCAAATGTCCCCAAATGTCCCCAAATGTCCCCAATGATGTCCCCAATGTCCCCAAATGTCCCCAATGTCCCCAATGTCCCCAAATGTCCCCAAATGTCCCCAAATGTCCCCAATGTCCCCAATGTCCCCAAATGTCCCCAAATGTCCCCAAATGTCCCCAATGTCCCCAAATGTCCCCAAATGTCCCCAAATGTCCCCAATGTCCCCAGGTACCTCCTCTGACACCCTGAACCGTTTCAGCAGCGCCACAAATTTCTGTTTCAGGTTTGGGTGCTGGGGGGGGGAGGGGAGGGGGGAGGGTCAGGACACCCCGGGGAGACCCCACAGGGATCCACAAACCCCCCCAGTACCCACTGGGATCCTCCCAGTCCCCCCCAGTACCCACTGGGACCCCCAGAACCCACTGGGACCCCTCCAGGACCCCCAAACACCCACTGGGACCCCCCCCAGTTCCCCCCAAGTGCCTCCCAGTTCCCTCCCAGTTCCCTCCCAGTGCCTTCCAGTCCCCTCCCAGTTCCCTCCCAGTCCCTTCCAGTCCCTCCCAGTCCCCCCCAGTTCCCCCCCAGTCCCTCCCAGTCCCTCCCAGTCCCTCCCAGTTCCCTCCCAGTCCCTCCCAGTCCCCCCCAGTCCCTCCCAGTTCCCCCCCAGTCCCTCCCAGTCCCTCCCAGTCCCTCCCAGTTCCCTCCCAGTCCCTTCCAGTCCCTCCCAGTCCCTCCCAGTTCCCTCCCAGTCCCTCCCAGTTCCCTCCCAGTCCCTCCCAGTCCCTCCCAGTCCCTCCCAGTCCCTCCCAGTTCCCTCCCAGTCCCTCCCAGTTCCCTCCCAGTCCCTCCCAGTCCCTCCCAGTCCCTCCCAGTTCCCCCCTCACCCGGGCCGGTCCCTTCCTGCGGTTTTTCTTGCCCTTGGGCAGCTCCTCCTCCTCATCAAACAGCTCCTGGGGGGCAAATTTGGGGAGGGGGGGTCAGGGGGGTCCCAAATTCTGGGGGGAGGGTCCCAAATTTTTGGGGGGGGGTTAGAGGGAGTCAGGGGGTCCCAAATTTTGGGGGGGGGGGTCCTGGGAGGGCCAGGGGGGGTCAGGGAGGGTCTGGGGGTCCCAAATTTTGGAGGGGGTGTCAGGGGGGTTCCCAAATTTTGGGGGGGAACAGAGGGTCCCAAATTCTGGGGAGGGGTCAGGGGGGATCAGGAGGTCCCAAATTTTGGGGGGGGGTCAGGGGGGATCCCAAATTTTGGGAGAGGGTCAAGGGTGGTCCCAAATTTTGGGGAGGGGTCAGAGGGAGTCAGAGGAGTCCGAAATTTTGGGGTTGGGGGTCAGAGGGATCCCAAATTTTGGGGGGGTGTCAGGAGGGGTCAGGGGGTCCCAAATTTTGGGGGGGTGTCAGGATAGGGTCCCAAATTTTGAGGGGGGGTCAGAGGGTCCCAAATTTTAGGGGGAGGGGTCAGGGGGAGTCAGGGAGTCCGAAATTTTGGGGGGTCAAAGGGGGGTCCCAAATTTTGGGGAGGGGTCAGGGGGGGTCAGAGAGTTCCAAATTTTGGGGAGGGGGGGGTCAGGGGGGGTCCCAAATTCTGGGAGGGGTCAGGAGGGGTCAGGGGGTCCCAAATTTTGGGGAGGGGAGGTCAGGGGGTCCCAAATTTGGGGGGGGGGGTCAGGGGGGTCCCAAATTTGGGGGGGGGGGGGTCGGGGGGGATCAGGAGGTCCCAAATTTTGGGGGGGGGGGGGTCGGGGGGGGGTCCCAAATTTGCTGGGGGGGGGGGGGTCAGGGGGGATCAGGAGGTCCCAAATTTTGGGGGGGGGGGGTCAGAGGGGGTCTACGGGGTCCCAAATTTTGGGGGGGAGGTCACGGGGAGTCCCAAATTTTGGAGGGTGGGTCAGAGAGGGTCTGGGTGGTCACAAATTTTGGGGAGGGGTCAGAGGGGATCAGGAGGTCCCAAATTTTGTGGGAGGTGTCAGAGGGTCCCTAATTTGGGGGGGAGGGGGTCAGGGGGGGTCCCAAATTTGGGGGGGGGGGGTCGGGGGGGATCAGGAGGTCCCAAATTTTGGGGGAGGGTCGGGGGAAGTCAAGGGAGTCCGAAATTTTGGGGGGTCAGAGGGGGTGCCAAATTTTGGGGGGGTGGTCGGGGGTGGTCAGGGGTGTCCCAAATTTTGTGGGGGGGATTAGGGGGTGTCTGGGGGGGGGTCCCAAATTTTGGGGAGGGGGCTCAGGGGGGTCCCAAATTTTGGGAGGGGGTCACAGGGAGATCCCAAATTTTGAAGGGGGGGGGGGTCAGAGGGCTCCCAAATTTTGTGGGGGGGATTAGGGAGGGTCTGGGGGGGGTCCCAAATTTTGGGGAGGGGGTCAGGGGGTCCCACCTGGGCGGGCAGGGCGTCGTCGCTGCCCTCGGGCTCGGAGGAAAAACTTTCCTCGTCCTCCTCGGAGTCCCCGTCCAGGTCCGGGGAACGGTCTGGGGGGGCACCCATGGTGGGGGGGACACGGGGGGGGGGGAGGGTGTCATCCTAAAGACACCCCCTGAACCCCCCCTGTACCCCCCAAGACCCCCAGTGCCCACCCGAGCTCTTGGCATCCCCCAAGACCCCCCCGAGCCTCCCCAAAACCCCCTCTGTGCCCCCCCCAGACCCCCCTGAACCCCCCCGATCCCCCCCCCAAACCCCCCCAAAACCCCCTCTGTGCCACCCCCGGTGCCCACCTGAGCCCTTGGCCTTGCCCAAACCCCCCCGAGCCTCCCCAGGCCCCCCCCAAAACCCCCTCTGTGCCCCCCCAGACCCCCCAAAACCCCCTCTGTGCCCCCCCCAGACCCCTCCCTGTGCCCACCCCGTGCCCAACTGGTGCCCACCCGAGCCCTTGGCCTTGCCCAGACCCCCCAAGCCCCCCCAGGCCCCCCCAAAACCCCCTCTGTGACCCCCCAAAACCCTCTCTGTGCCCCCCCAGAGCCCCCCCAAACCCCCCCAGACCCCCCCCGTGCCCCCCCGGTGCCCACCCGAGCCCTTGGCCTTGCCCTCGGGGTCCACGGGGTGGGAGCTCAGGGCCTGCACCCCGATCTCTGCCACGGGGAGCGGCTCCTGCGGCCCCTTCGGTGCCCGGTGCAGAACCAGCCCCAGCCCCCCCTCGCTCGGCTGCTGCAGCACCTGGGGGGGCACCCACGGGTGTTTGGGGGGCACCCACGGGTGTTTATGGGGCACCCACGGGTGTTTGTGGGACACCCACGGGTGTTTAGGGGGCACCCACGGGGGCTTATGGGGCACCCACGGGTGTTGGGGGGGCACCCACGGGTGTTTATGGGGCACCCACGGGTGGTTATGGGGCACCCAGAGATCCCTATGGGGCACCCACGGGTGTTTGTGGGGCACCCACGGGTGGTTATGGGGCACCAGAGATCCCTATGGGGCACCCACGGGTGTTTATGGGGCACCCACGGGTGTTTAGGGGGCACCCACGGGTGTTTATGGGGCACCCACGGGTGTTGGGGGGGCACCCACGGGTGTTTATGGGGCACCCACGGGTGGTTATGGGGCACCCAGAGATCCCCTATGGGGCACCCACGGGTGTTTGTGGGGCACCCACGGGTGTTTGTGGGGCACCCACGGGTGTTTATGGGGCACCCACGGGGGCTTATGGGGCACCCACGGGTGTTTAGGGGGCACCCACACCTTCTATGGGGCACCCACGGGTGTTGGGGGGGCACCCACGGGTGTTTATGGGGCACCCACGGGTGGTTATGGGGCACCCAGAGATCCCTATGGGGCACCCACGGGTGTTTGTGGGGCACCCACACCTTCTATGGGGCACCCACGGGTGCTTAGGGGGCACCCACGGTCCGTGCCCCCCCCCCCGTGTCCATGACCCCCCCGTGTCCGTGACCCCCCCCAAACTCCCCAATTTACCCCATTTACAATTTACAACCCCCCCAAATCCCCCCCTCGTGTCCGTGCCCCTCCCCCCATCTCCGTGCCCCTCCCCCCGTGTCCGTGCCCCTCCCCCCGTGCCTGTGACCCCCCACTCGTGTCCGTGACCCCCCCACTCGTGTCCGTGACCCCCCCGTGTCCGTGACCCCTCCCGTGTCCGTGACCCCCCCAGCACCCACAGACCCCCAAAACCCCCCCAATCCACCCCATTTACAATTTACACCCCCCAAGTTCTCTCACCCCTCCCCCCACGTCCCTGCCCCTCCCCCCATGCCCGTGACCTCCCCCACTCGTGTCCGTGCCCCCCCCAGGCCCCTCCCCCACCTCGGCCATGTTGATGAGCCCCACGGCGAGGGTTTTGTACCCCAAAAAACGGGCGGTGCTTGGAGCGCTTGCGGCGCTGCAGCATCACCTGCAGCCGGTTGGTGTCGCGCTTCAGGAAGTGAGGGTACTGAGGGATGGGGGTAAATTGATACAATTTGGGGGTCATTGACTCAGTTTGGGGGTCATTGACACAATTTGGGGGTCATTGACACAATTTGGGGGGTCCCAGACCCAGTTTGGGGGTCCCAGACCCCGGGGTGTCCCCCCATCATCACCCACAGCCGGTTGGTGTCGCGCTTCAGGAAGTGAGGGTACTGAGGGGGGGTAAATTGACACAATTTGGGGGTCATTTACCCAATTTGGGGGGTCATTGACACAATTTGGGGGGTCCCAGACCCAGTTTGGGGGTCCCAGACCCTGGGGTGTCCCCCCATCATCACCCACAGCCGGTTGGTGTCCCGCTTCAGGAAGTGAGGGTACTGAGGGGGGGTAAATTGATACAATTGGGGGGTCATTGACTCAGTTTGGGGGTCATTGACACAATTTGGGGGTCATTGACACAATTTGGGGGGTTATTGACACAATTTGGGGGTCATTGACCCAATTTGGGGGGTTATTGACACAATTTGGGGGTCATTGACACAATTTGGGGGGTTATTGACACAATTTGGGGGGTCATTGACCTGGTTTAGGGGTCACTGACTCAGTTTGGGGGGTCCCAGACCCGGTTTGGGGGTCCCAGACTCAGTTTGGGGGGTCCCAGACCCGGTTTGGGGGTCCCAGACCCCGGGGTGTCCCCCCATCATCACCCACAGCCGGTTGGTGTCCCCGCTTCAGGAAGTGAGGGTACTGAGGGATGGGGTAAATTGACACAATTTGGGGGTCATTGACACAATTTGGGGGGTCATTGACACAATTTGGGGGTCACTGACTCAGTTTGGGGGGTCCCAGACCCCGTTTGGGGTCACTGACCCATCACCCACAGCCGGGTTGGTGTCACGCTTCAGGAAGTGAGGGTACTGAGGGGGGGTAAATTGGGGGGTCATTTACCTGATTTGGGGGGTCATTGACCGGGTTTAGGGGTCATTTACCCAATTTGGGGGTCATTGACACAATTTGGGGGGTCCCAGACCCAGTTTGGGGGTCCCAGACCCTGGGGTGTCCCCCCATCATCACCCACAGCCGGTTGGTGTCCCGCTTCAGGAAGTGAGGGTACTGAGGGATGGGGTAAATTGATACAATTGGGGGGTCATTGACTCAGTTTGGGGGTCATTGACACAATTTGGGGTCATTGACACAATTTGGGGGGTTATTGACACAATTTGGGGGTCATTGACCCAATTTGGGGGGTTATTGACACAATTTGGGGGTCATTGACACAATTTGGGGGGTTATTGACACAATTTGGGGGGTCATTGACCTGGTTTAGGGGTCACTGACTCAGTTTGGGGGGTCCCAGACCCGGTTTGGGGTCCCAGACCCCGGGGTGTCCCCCCATCATCACCCACAGCCGGTTGGTGCCCCGCTTCAGGAAGTGAGGGTACTGAGGGATGGGGGTAAATTGACACAATTTGGGGGTCATTGACACAATTTGGGGGTCATTGACACAATTTGGGGGGTCATTGACACAATTTGGGGGTCATTGACACAATTTGGGGGGTCCCAGACTCCGTTTGGGGGTCACTGACCCATCACCCACAGCCGGTTGGTGTCGCGCTTCAGGAAGTGAGGGTACTGAGGGGGGTAAATTGGGGGGTCATTTACCTGATTTGGGGGGTCATTGACCGGGTTTAGGGGTCATTTACCCAATTTGGGGGTCATTGACACAATTTGGGGGGTCCCAGACCCAGTTTGGGGGTCCCAGACCCCGGGGTGTCCCCCCATCATCACCCACAGCCGGTTGGTGTCCCGCTTCAGGATGTGAGGGTACTGAGGGGGGGTAAATTGATACAATTGGGGGGTCATTGACTCAGTTTGGGGGTCATTGACACAATTTGGGGGTCATTGACTCAGTTTGGGGGTCATTGACACAATTTGGGGTCATTGACACAATTTGGGGGGTTATTGACACAATTTGGGGGTCATTGACCCAATTTGGGGGGTTATTGACACAATTTGGGGGTCATTGACACATTTGGGGGGTTATTGACACAATTTGGGGGGTCATTGACCTGGTTTAGGGGTCACTGACTCAGTTTGGGGGGTCCCAGACCCAGTTTGGGGGTCCCAGACCCCGGGGTGTCCCCCCATCATCACCACAGCCGGTTGGTGCCCCGCTTCAGGAAGTGAGGGTACTGAGGGATGGGGGTAAATTGATACAATTTGGGGGTCATTGACACAATTTGGGGGTCATTTACCCAATTTGGGGGGTCATTGACACAATTTGGGGGTCATTGACACAATTTGGGGGTCATTGACACAATTTGGGGGTCATTGACCACATTTGGGGGGTCATTTACCCAATTTGGGGGGTCCCAGACCCAGTTTGGGGATCATTGATCACATTTGGGGGGTCATTGACCACATTTTGGGGGTCACTGACTCAGTTTGGGGGGTCCCAAACCCCGAGGGGGTTCCCCCTGGGGGTTTTGGGGGGGTTTGGGGAGGGTTTTTAAGAACCCTGGAGGGGTTGGGAAGGTTTTTGGGGGGGGGTCTTGACCCAGGGGGGGTTTCTGGACCCCGGGGGTGTTTCTGGACCCAGGGGGGGTTTTGGGGGGGTCTCTGGGGGTCTCTGGGGGTCTCCCCCTCCCCAAATACCTGCAGGGAGAAGGTGAGCTGCAGTTCTGTCTCGGGGGGGGGATTTGGGGGGGGGATTTTGGGGGGGTTTCTGAACCCAGGGGGGGTTTCTGGACCCAGGGGGGGTTTTGGGGGGGTCTCTGGGGGTCTCTGGGGGTCTCCCCTCCCCAAATACCTGCAGGGAGAAGGTGAGCTGCAGTTCTGTCTCGGGGGGTCCCCCAGGGGGGAGGGGGATCTCGTTGGAGCGAAGGATCCTCTTGGAGCCCTGGGGGGAGGGGAAAAGGGGGGGTTGAGACCCCTCCGTGGGACCCCCCCCCCACCAAAAAAAGGACCCCCAAAATGGAACCAAGACCCTCTAGGACCACCCCCCAAAATAGGGATCCATTATTATCTTGGACTCCCCCCAAAAAAGGGACCCAGCATTCTCTGGGACCCCCAAAATGGACCCAAGACCCTCTAGGACCACCCCCCAAAAAAGGACCCAACACCCCCTGGGACCCTCAGAGCCCCCCCACCCAAAAATGGGATCCAGCACCCCCTGGGACCCCCCAAAAGGGACTCAAGACCCCCTGGGACCCCCCCACCCAAAAAAAAGGAACCCAACACCCCCCAGGAACCCCCCGAAAATGGACCCAACACCCCCTGGGACCCCCAGGGATGCCCCCCCAAAAAAGGGACCCAACACCCCCTGGGACCCTCAGAGCCTCCCCACCCCAAAAAAGGGATCCAGCACCCCCTGGGACCCCCAAAAATGGACCCAAGACCCCCTAGGACACTCCCACCCAAAAAAGGGACCCAACATTCTCTGGGACCCCTCCCCCAAAAAAACCGAACCCAACACCCCCCAAAATTGGACCCAACACCCCCTGGGACCCCAGGGATGCCCCCCCAAAAAAGGGACCCAACACCCCCTGGGACCCTCAGAGCCCCCCACCCCAAAAAAGGGATCCAGCACCCCCTGGGACTCCCCCCCACCCAAAAAAGGGACCCAACTCACCCCAGTTCCCCCCCAAAACCCCCTTGGTCCCTCCCAGCCCCTCATGGACCCCCCAGGACCCCTCTAAAACTCCCACGACCCCCAAAACCCCCACAAACCCCCTCCAGGACCCCCCAGGACCCCCAAATCCCCTCCAGGACCCCCAAACCCCTTCCAGGACCCCCAAATTCCCCCCAAACCCCCCCACCAGCAGTTTGACGTCGATGACCCCCAGCCCAGGCCCTTGGGGACCCCCAAACCCCCTCCAGGACCCCCAAACCCCCCCCAAAACCCCTCCAGGACCCCCCCCAGGACCCCCAAACCCCTCCAAGACCCCCCAAACCCCCCCCCAGGACCCCAAAGCCCCCCCCAAGGCCCCCCAGTCTGCAGTTTGACGTCGATGACCCCCCAGCCCAAGCCCTTGGGACCCCAAACCCCCTGCAGGACCCCTCCAGGACCCCCCAAATCCCCTCCAGGACCCCCAAAACCCCCCAAACCCCCCCACCTGCAGTTTGACATCGATGACCACCGAGCCCAGGCCTTTGGGGACCCCCAAACCCCCTCCAGGACCCCCAAATCCCCTTCCAGGATCCCAAATCCCCTCCAGGACCCCCCAAACCCCTTCCAGGACCCCCAAACCCCCCCCCCAGGACCCCCAAATCCCCTCCCCCAAAACCCCCCCCCAAGCCCCCCCACCTGCAGTTTGAAGGCAATGACCACCGAGCCCAGGTCTTTGGGGACCCCCAAACCCCCTCCAGGAGCCCCCAAACCCCCTCCAGGACCCCCCCAGGACCCCCAAACCCCCTCCAAGACCCCCAAACCCCTTCCAGGACCCCCAAATCCCCTCCAGGACCCCCCAACCCCCCCCCAACCCCCCCCAACTTCAGTTTGATGGCAATGACCACCAAACCCAGGCCCTTGGGGACCCCCAAACCCCCTCCAGGACCCCCCAGGACCCCCAAACCCCCTCCAGGACCCCCAAATCCTCTCCAGGACCCCCCAAACCCCCTCCAGGACCCCCCAAATCCCCCCCAAATTCCCCCCAACCCCCCCCCACCAGCAGTTTGACGTCGATGACCACCCAGCCCAGGCCCTTGGGGACCCCCCAAACCCCCCCAAAACCCCTCCAGGACCCCTCCAGGACCCCCAAACCCCCTCCAAGACCCCCAAATCCCCTCCAGGACCCCCAAAGCCCCCCCAAGCCCCCCCACCTGCAGTTTGACAGCGATGACCACCGAGCCCAGATCTTTGGCCACCTCCCGGACCAGCACGAGCCTCCTCAGGGTGAGGCTGAACAGCCTGGGGGGGGTCCCGAGGGTTTTTGGGGGGGTCCCGAGGGTTTTGGAGGAAGGAGGGGTCCCCAGGGGTTTGGGGGGGTCCCCCGGGGTGGGGGATGGGGCGTTATCCCCGTCCCCAAAAGGCCACGGGACCCCCTTCAGACTCCCCCCATCCCCCCCCCCCAAAAAAAGGATCCCCTGGGACCCCTCGCCCCCCCCCTCCCCAAAACCCCCCCAACTCACCCGGGACCCCCCCTCAGTGGTCCCAAAAAAACCACCCCAACCCCCCCCCCCCAAAAAAAAAGGACTCGGGCCCAAGGTTTGGGACCCCCCCCCAATCCTCCCAAAGGACCCCCCCCCCCAAATGTGCTCTTGGGGACCCCCCCAGGCCCCCCAGGAGCTCGAGGGGGGTCACCCCAAGACCCCCCCCAACCTTAGGGACCCCCCCTTGGTTCCCCCACCCCCCCCCTGCACCCCAAGGCATTGGGGACCCCCCCCCAACCCCCCCAAATGGACCCCTGGGGACCCTCAGGACCCCCCCCTTGTGACTCTGGGGGGACCCCCAGGGACCCCCCGGGGACCCCCGGGGACCCCCAACCCCCCCATGGACCCCCGGGGACCCCTCAGGACCCCCCCTTGTGACTCTGGGGGGATCCCCAACCCCCCCATGGACCCCCGGGGACCCCCAACCACCCCCATGGACTCCTGGGGACCCCTCAGGACCCCCCCCCCTTGTGACTCTGGGGGGACCCCCAGGGACCCCCCGGGACCCCCGGGGACCCCCAACCCCCCCATGGACCCCCGGGGACCCCTCAGGACCCCCCCTTGTGACTCTGGGGGGATCCCCAACCCCCCCATGGACCCCCGGGGACCCCCAACCCCCCCCATGGACTCCTGGGGACCCCTCAGGACCCCCCCCCCTTGTGACTCTGGGGGGATCCCCAACCCCCCCGGGGACCCCCGGGGACCCCCAACCCCCCATGGACCCCCGGGGACCCCTCAGGACCCCCCCTTGTGACTCTGGGGGGACCCCCAACCCCCCCATGGACCCCCGGGGGACCCCCAACCCCCCCCATGGACTCCTGGGGACCCCTCAGGACCCCCCCCCCTTGTGACTCTGGGGGGATCCCCAACCCCCCCGGGGACCCCCGGGGACCCCCAACCCCCCCATGGACCCCGGGGACCCCTCAGGACCCCCCCTTGTGACTCTGGGGGGACCCCCAGCCCCCCCCCCCGGGGACCCCCAACCACCCCAGGACCCCCCCAGCCCCTCCCCCCCAAACCCCACGCACTTTGCCCCCCCAGGACCCCCCAAGTACCCCCCCCATTAGACCCCTCCCCCCACCAGGACCCCCACCATTAGACCCCTCCCCCCACCAGACCCCCCCCCAAATAGACCCCCAAGCCCCGCCCCCCTCCCTCTAAGCCCGCCCCCAAATCCCCCCGTGTTCCCTCCTCCCCCTGAGTGGGGTTCCCAGGGGGATCTCGGGAGGTTCCAGGGGGATCTCGGGGAGGTTCCAGGGGGATTTTGGGGGGGTTCCCAGGGGGGATCTCGGGAGGGATCTCAGGGGGGTTCCCAGGGGGATCTCAGGGGGGTTCCCAGGGGGGATCTCGGGGGGGTCCCGGGGGTATCTCGGAGGGGGGGTCCCAGAGGGAAACTCAGGGGGGTTCCCCGGGGGGGGGTCCCAGAGGGGGGGTCGGTGCCGCCCCCTCATCCCCCCCAAACCTGGGCACGCAGCTGGGCGAGCTCGGGTCCACCTCCCACGTGGCGAACAGGTTCATGTGGACGGGCCCGGGGGGGGGGCCCGGGGGGTTCCCGGGCCCGGGGGGGGCTCCGGGGGTCCCCGGGGGGGGCCCTGGGGGGGCTCCGGGCCCGGGGGGGCTCCTCGGGGGGCTCCGCGCTCCGCCATCGCCGCGCAGGCCCCCGCCCCCCGCTCCCCATTGGCCGCCGCGGGGCCACGCCGGGCGCCCATTGGTCGGAGAACAGCGAGGCCACGCCCATCCGCGGCGCTGATTGGTCGGCGCCCGCCCCGCTGCGGAATTGAGGCCGCGCCCCTTTTCTCCCCCACGCCCGGGAGGCCACGCCCACTGGCGGGAGGGACACGCCCCCTGTCACGAGCCGACACGCCCACCGCTGCGGGACCGCGCCCGATGACGTCATGGACACGCCCTTCGCATGAGGAGACACGCCCCCCACCCCCAACCCCAGGGCCGAGACGGTGATTGGGTGGCGGGGGAAATGGCCACGCCCATGGCGGGACAAAGAGGGCGGGGACAAGGACGGAGCGTGGGGACACCGAGGGGACAATGGCCCAGTGACACGGGGACCCCAGGGACACGGGGACATCGGTGACACCCCAGTGACACCCTGGGGACATCGGTGACATCCCAGTGACACCCTGGGGACATTGGTGACACCCCAGTGACACCCTGGGGACATTGGTGACACCCCGGTGACACCCTGGGGACATCGGTGACACCCCGGTGACACCCTGGGGACATTGGTGACACCCCGGTGACACCCTGGGGACATCGGTGACACCCCGGTGACACCCTGGGGACATCGGTGACATCCCAGTGACACCCTGGGGACACATCCCGGTGACACAGTGACCCCAGTGACACAGTGACCTCATTGTCACCCCTGGGGACACAGTGACCCCAGTGCCACCCATGGTGACACAGTGACCCCAGTGCCACCCATGGGGACACAGTGACCCCACTGTCACCCTCAGTGACACAGTGACCCCATTGTCACCCCCCAGTGACACAGTGACCTTGGTGCCACCCCCCAGTGACACAGTGACCCCATTGTCACCCCCCAGTGACACAGTGACCCCAGTGCCACTCCCCAGTGACACAGTGACCCCATTGTCACCCCCCAGTGACACAGTGACCTTGGTGCCACCCCCCAGTGACACAGTGACCCCAGGGACACAGTGACCCCATTGTCACCCCCCAGTGACACAGTGACCCCAGTGCCACTCCCCAGTGACACAGTGACCCCATTGTCACCCCCCAGTGACACAGTGACCCCATTGTCACCTTCCAGTGACACAGTGACCCCAGGGACACAGTGACCTCAGTGCCACCTCAGTGACACAGTGACCCCAGTGTCACCCCCTGGTGACACAGTCACCCCATTGTCACCCATGGTGACACAGTGACCCCAGTGTCACCCATGGTGACACAGTGACCCCAGTGCCACCCCCTGGGGACACAGTGACCCCATTGTCACCCCCAGTGACACAGTGACCCCAGTGCCACCCCCTGGTGACACAGTGACCCCAGTGCCACCCATGGTGACACAGTGACCCCATTGTCACCCATGGTGACACAGTGACCCCAGTGTCACCCCCCAGTGACACAGTGACCCCAGTGCCACCCATGGTGACACAGTGACCCCAGTGTCACCCCCCAGTGACACAGTGACCCCAGTGCCACCCCCTGGTGACACAGTGACCCCAGTGCCACCCATGGTGACACAGTGACCCCAGTGTCACCCCCCAGTGCCACAGTGACCCCAGTGTCACCCATGGGGACACAGTGACCCCAGTGCCACCCATGGGGACACAGTGACCCCAGTGTCACCCCCAGTGACACAGTGACCCCATTGTCACCCCCAGTGACACAGTGACCCCGGTGCCACCCATGGTGACACAGTGACCCCATTGTCACCCATGGGGACACAGTGACCCCAGTGTCACCCATGGTGACACAGTGACCCCAGTGTCACCCATGGTGACACAGTGACCCCAGTGCCACCCATGGGGACACAGTGACCCCAGTGTCACCCCTGGTGACACAGTGACCCCAGTGCCACCCCCTGGGGACACAGTGACCCCATTGTCACCCATGGTGACACAGTGACCCCATTGTCACCCTCAGTGACACAGTGACCCCAGTGTCACCCCCCAGTGACACAGTGACCCCATTGTCACCCATGGTGACACAGTGACCCCAGTGTCACCCCCCAGTGCCACAGTGACCCCATTGTCACCCCCTGGGGACACGCTGGCCTTGGGGACAGGAGGCAGAGCCGGGTTTGGGGTGGGGACACCCTTTATTTACAAAACAACGGGGACAGGGAGGGGACAAGGACAAGGGGACAGGGAGGGGACAGGGAGGGGACAGGGAGGGGACAGAGGGGCAGTGACATCACACTGTGCCCCCCCCATCCCCCAAAACACAGCCCAGGGAGGGGACAATGGGGGGACAATGGGGGGATAGGGAGGGGACAGGGAGGGGACAGGGAGGGGACAGGGAGGGGAGAGGGAGGGGACAGGGAGGGGACAGGGGAGGGAGCCCCCCTAAAATTTGAACTCCTTGTACTTTTTGCCCCCCCCTCGGGCGTCCTGGGGCTGAGCCTTCCGCTTCTTCTGCTGTGGGGACACAACGGGGACAAAGTCACAGGGGGGACACCAAAGGGGACACAGGGACATGGGGACAGGGGGACACCAAAGGGGACATCGTCACAGGGGGGGACAGGGGGACACCAAAGGGGACATCGTCACAGGGGGGACAGGGGGGACATAACAGGGACATTGTCACAGGGGGGACAGGGGGACACCAAAGGGGACATCGTCACAGGGGGGACAGGGGGACATAATGGTCACAACAGCCAGGGCCGGGAATTTGGGGACAGGTCGGGGGGGACACACCACAAAACACACAGGGAGGGGACACAGGGAGGGGAGGGGACAGCCAGGGGACTGTGTGGGGTCCCCATAAAGTGCCACCCCCACCTTCTGCTTGGCAGCGTGCTCGGCCACCATGTCACTGAAATCCTCCTTCTCCACCTGCGCCTGCTGCTCCCGCACGTGCTCCTCGTACTTCTGCGTCATGGCCGTGGGGTCCAGCTCCAGCTCCTCGGGGGCCAGGGCCACCTCCACCCCTGGGCCTCAGCCACGGGGCCTTTCCTGCCCATCACCTGATGGGGGACAGCCCTGTCACCTCCCTGTCACCCATCATCCCCCATTGTCACCCATCACCCCCCAGTGTCACCCCATGGCTGTGGGGTCCAGCTCCAGCTCCTCAGGGGCCAGGGCCACCTCCACCCCCTGGGCCTCGGCCACGGGGCCCTTACGGCCCATCACCTGAGGGACAGGGCATTGTCACCTCCCTGTCACCTTCCATTGTCACTGCTGTCACCTTCCATTGTCACCCATCACCCCCAGTGTCACCCCCATGGCCGTGGGGTCCAGCTCCAGCTCCTCGGGGGCCAGGGCCACCTCCACCCCCTGGGCCTCGGCCACGGGGCCCTTACGGCCCATCACCTGATGGGGGACATCATTGTCACCTTCCATTGTCACCCATCACCTCCCAGTGTCATCCATCGCCTCTCATTGTCACCCATCATCCCCCCAGTGTCACCATCACCCCCCAGTGTCACCCCAGGGCCACCTCCACCCCCTGGGCCTCGGCCACGGGGCCTTTCCTGCCCATCACCTGAGAGATATGGCATTGTCACCTCCCCTGTCACCTCTGTCACCTCCCAGTGTCACCCATCACCCCCCCAGTGTCACCCAGGACACACCTCTGTCACCTCCCACTGTCACCCCAGGGCCACCTCCACCCCCTGGGCCTCGGCCACGGGGCCTTTCCTGCCCATCACCTGAGGGGGGACAGCATTGTCACCTCCCTGTCACCTCTGTCACCTCCCAGTGTCACCTCTCCTGTCACCCCAGGGCCACCTCCACCCCTGAGGTGGATTTGGGGGGGTCTCAGTGTAATTTGGGGAGGGGTCTCACAGCAGCCATGTCGTAGATGTGGGTGGATCCCATCATGGCCGTCCCCACGGTCAGTGATTTGGGGGGGGTCTCAGTGATTTGGGGGGGGGTCCCTGTGATTTGGGGGGGGTCCCTGTGATTTGGGGGGGGTCTCAGTGTAATTTGGGGAGGGGTCTCACAGCAGCCATGTCGTAGATGTGGGTGGATCCCATCATGGCCGTCCCACGGTCGCCGTTCGTTTCTCGGGGACCACCGTGAAGAGCTGGGGGGTCTCACTCCTGAGGGGGGGAGGGGGTTTAAAAAAGGGGAGGGGGGTCTCGGTCACCCAGTGCCCCCCCCAGCACCCCAAAACCCTCCCCCCACACCCCTCAAAGCAACCCCCCAAAACCCCCCCCAAAGGCACCCAAATTACCCCCCCAAATCCTCTAAATTCACCCCAAATCCCCCCAAACCCCCCAAATCCCCCCCAAATCTCCCCTAATTCCCCCCCCCTCCCCCATTTCCCCCAGACCCCTCAACCTCCCCCCCATATCCCCCCCTAACCCCCTAAAATCCCCCCCAGTCCCTCAAATCCACCCAAAGTCTCCCTAATTCCCCTAAAATCCCTCCAGACCCCCCCCGCAGGCCCCCCTAACCCCCCCAAATCCCCCCCTAAATCTCCTCAGACCCCCCCAAAACCCCCTCAAATCCCCCCAAAAAACCCCCTAAAATCCTCCCCAAATCTCCCTAATTCCCCTAAAATCCCCCCAAATCCCCCCAACCCCTCCCCAAATCCTCCCAGACCCCCCCCAGGCCCCCCTAACCCCCCCAAATCCCCCCCCAAATCTCCCCAAATCCCCCTCAAATCCTCCCAAACCTCCCCCCAGGCCCCCCTAACCCCCCAATTCCCCCTCAAATCCCCCCTAAATCTCCCCAGACCCCCCTAACCCCCCAATTCCCCCTCAAATCCCCCCTAAATCTCCCCAGACCCCCCCAAAAACCCCTCAAATCCCCCCAAATCCCCTAATTCCCCTAAAATCCCTCCCAAATCCTCCCAAAAACCCCTCAAATCCCCCCCAAATCCCCCCTAAATCTCCCCAGGCCCCCCTAACCCCCCCAAATCCCCCCTAAATCTCCCAGACCCCCCCAAAACTCCCTCAAATCCCCCCCAAATCTCCCCCAAATCCCCCTAATCCCCCCCCAGGCCCCCCTAATCCCCCCAATTCCCCCCCAATTCTCCCCCAAATCCCCCCTAAATCCTCCCCAGCCCCACCCAAAACCCCCTAAATCTCCCCAGACCCCCCCAAACCCCCTCAAATCCCCCTCCAATCCCCCCAGACCCCCCCCAAATCCCCCCAAAATCCCCTCACCCATCCATGGCCTCCTCGATTTTCTTCTTGCGCAGCTCGATCAGCTCGGGGGTCTCCATCCCCGCCGGCACCGACGAGAAGCCCCCGGGGTGATCAGCCCGCTGGGGGGGCACGGGGGGGTCAGGGGGGGGTCCTGGACCCCCATTCCCATCCCAAGGATATTGGGGGGGGTTTAGGGGAGTTTTGGGGGGTCCCTGGGGGGTCCTGGAGCCCCCATTTCCCATCCCAAGGATATTGGGGGGGGTTTGGGGGAGTTTTGGGGGGTCCCTGGGGGGTCCTGGAGCCCCCATTTCCCATCCCAAGGATATTGGGGGGGTTTGGGGGAGTTTTGGGGGGTCCCTGGGGGGTCCTGGAGCCCCCATTTCCCATCCCAAGGATATTGGGAGGGGGTTTGGGGGAGTTCTGGGGGGTCCCTGTGGTTTTGGGGGGGTCCTTGGGGGGTCCTGGAGCCCCCATTTCCCATCCCAAGGATATTGGGGGGGGTTTGGGGGAGTTTTGGGGGGTCCCTGGGGGGTCCTGGAGCCCCATTTCCCATCCCAAGGATATTGGGAGGGGTTTGGGGGAGTTCTGGGGGTCCCTGTGGGTTTTGGGGGGGTCCCTGGGGGTCCTGGAGCCCCCATTTCCCATCCCAAGGATATTGGGAGGGGTTTGGGGGAGTTCTGGGGGGTCCCTGTGGGTTTTGGGGGGGTCCCTGGGGGTCCTGGAGCCCCCATTTCCCATCCCAAGGATATTGGGAGGGGTTTGGGGGAGTTCTGGGGGGTCCCTGTGGGTTTTGGGGGGGTCCCTGGGGGTCCTGGAGCCCCCATCTGCCATCCCAAGGACATCGGGGGGGGGTTTGGGGGTCTCAGAGGGGTTTGGGGGTCTCAGGGTGATTTGGGGAGCTCAGGGGATTTGGGGCAGTTCTGGGGGGTCCTGGGGGGTCTCAGGAGTTTGGGGAGGTCTCAGGGGTTTGGGGGGGCTCTCAGGGGGGTCCCCAACCTGTCAGCAGGGGTGATGAACCCCCATCTGTCATCCCAAGGACATCGGGGGGGATTTGGGGGGGCTCAGGGGGATTTGGGGCAGTTCTGGGGGGTCCCTGGGGGGTCTCAGGGGTTTGGGGGGGTCAGGGGAATTTGGGGCAGTTCTGGGGGGTCCTGGGGGGTCTCAGGGGTTTAGGGGGGGTCTCAGGGGGGTCCCCAACCTGTCAGCAGGGGTGATGAACCCCCATCTGTCATCCCAAGGACATCAGGGGGGATTTGGGGGGCTCAGAGGGGTTTGGGGATCTCAGGTGGATTTGGGGCAGTTCTGGGGGGTCCTGGGGGGTCTCAGGAGTTTGGGGGGGGTCTCAGGGGTTTAGGGGCTCTCAGGGGGGTCCCCAACCTGTCAGCAGGGGTGATGAACCCGGTCTCGTCGGGTTTCTCCTCGTCGCTCTCCTCCTCCTCCTCCTCCTCCGAGGATTCCTCGTCCGAGGGTTCCAACTCCCCCCAGGGGGTCCTGTCGATCTCCTCCTCCTCCTCCTTCGTCTGGGGGGCACAGGGGGCGATTTTGGGGGGTCTTAGGGGATCTTTGGGGGGGTCTGGGGGGTTTTTGGGGGGTGGTTTTGGGTGGGATTTTGGGGGTTCCAACTCCCCCCAGGGGGTCCTGTCGATCTCCTCCTCCTCCTCCTTCGTCTGGGGGGATTTTGGGGGGGTCAGGGGGGTTTTGGGGGGGTCTGGGGGTCTTTGGGGGGGGGCTGGGAGGGATTTTGGGGGTGTTTGGGGGGGATTTTGGGTGGGTTTAGGGGGAGATTTTGGGGGTTCCAGCTCCCCCCAGGGGGTCCTGTCGATCTCCTCCTCCTCCTCCTTCGTCTGGGGGGGATTTTGGGGGGTCAGGGGGGTTTTGGGGGGGGTCTGGGGGTCTTTGGGGGGGGCTGGGAGGGATTTTGGGGGTGTTTGGGGGGGATTTTGGGTGGGTTTAGGGGGTGATTTTGGGGTTCCAGCTCCCCCCAGGGGTCCTGTCGATCTCCTCCTCCTCCTCCTTCGTCTGGGGGGGCACAGGGGGCGATTTTGGGGGGTCTTAGGGGATCTTTGGGGGGGTCTGGGGGGTTTTTGGGGGGTGTTTTGGGTGGGATTTTGGGGTTCCAACTCCCCCAGGGGGTCCTGTCGATCTCCTCCTCCTCCTCCTTCGTCTGGGGGGATTTTGGGGGGGTCAGGGGGGGTTTTGGGGGGGTCTGGGGGTCTTTGGGGGGGGCTGGGAGGGATTTTGGGGGTGTTTGGGGGGGATTTTGGGTGGGTTTAGGGGGAGATTTTGGGGTTCCAGCTCCCCCCAGGGGGTCCTGTCGATCTCCTCCTCCTCCTCCTTCGTCTGGGGGGGATTTTGGGGGGGTCAGGGGGGTTTTGGGGGGTCTGGGGGTCTTTGGGGGGGGCTGGGAGGGATTTTGGGGGTGTTTGGGGGGGATTTTGGGTGGGTTTAGGGGGTGATTTTGGGGTTCCAGCTCCCCCCAGGGGGTCCTGTCGATCTCCTCCTCCTCCTCCTTCGTCTGGGGGGGCACAGGGGGGGATTTTGGGGGGTCTTAGGGGATCTTTGGGGGGGTCTGGGGGTTTTTGGGGGGTGTTTTGGGTGGGATTTTGGGGTTCCAACTCCCCCCAGGGGGTCCTGTCGATCTCCTCCTCCTCCTCCTTCGTCTGGGGGGGATTTTGGGGGGGTCAGGGGGGTTTTAGGGGGCCTGGGGGTCTTTGAGGGGGGTCTGGGAGGGATTTGGGGGGGGTCTCAGTGATTGATTTGGGGGGGGTCTCAGGGATTTGGGGGGGTCTCAGGGGGGTCTCAGTGATTTGAGGGGGGTCTCAGTGATTTGGGGGGGGGTCTCAGGGATTTGGGGAGGGTCTCAGGGATTTGGGGGGGTCTCAGGGGGGTCTCAGTGATTTGGGGGGGGGTCTCAGTGATTTGGGGGGGGTCTCAGGGATTTGGGGGGTCTCAGTGATTTGGGGGGGGTCTCAGTGATTGAGGGGGGTCTCAGTGATTTGGGGGGGGGTCTCAGGGATTTGGGGAGGGTCTCAGGGATTTGGGGGGGTCTCAGGGGGGTCTCAGTGATTTGAGGGGGGTCTCAGTGATTTGGGGGGGGGTCTCAGGGATTTGGGGGGGGTCTCAGGGATTTGGGGAGGGTCTCAGGATTTGGGGGGTCTCAGGGGGGTCTCAGTGATTTGGGGGGGGTCTCAGTGATTTGGGGGGGTCTCAGTGATTTGGGGGGGGTCTCAGTGATTTGAGGGGGGGTCTCAGTGATTTGGGGGGGGTCTCAGGGATTGGGGGGGGGGTCTCAGTGATTTGGGGGGGTCTCAGGGATTTGGGGGGGGTCTCAGTGATTTGGGGGGGTCTCAGGGATTTGGGGGCGGTCTCAGTGATTTGGGGGGGTCTCAGTGATTTAAGGGGGGTCTCAGTGATTTGGGGGGGGTCTCAGTGATTTGGGGAGGGGTCTCAGGGATTTGGGGGGGGTCTCAGGGGGGTCTCAGGGATTTGGGGGGGTCTCAGGGATTTGGGGGGTCCCAGTGATTTGGGGGGGGTCTCAGGGATTTGGGGGGTCTCAGGGATTTGGGGGGGTCTCAGTGATTTGGGGGGGGTCTCAGGATTTGGGGGGGTCCCAGTGATTTGGGGGGGGTCTCAGTGATTTGGGGGGGGTCTCAGTGATTTGGGGGGGTCTCAGGGATTGGGGGGGGGGGTCTCAGTGATTTGGGGGGGGTCTCAGCGATTTGGGGGGGTCTCAGGGATTTGGGGGGGTCTCAGTGATTTGGGGACGGGTCTCAGTGATTTGGGGGGGTCTCAGGGATTTTGGGGGGGTCTCAGTGATTTGGGGGGGTCTCAGGGATTTGGGGGGATCTCAGTGATTTGGGGGGGTCTCAGGGATTTGGGGGGGGTCTCAGTGATTTGGGGGGGTCTCAGGGATTTGGGGGGATCTCAGTGATTTGGGGGGGGTCTCAGGGATTTGGGGGCGGTCTCAGTGATTGGGGGGGGTCTCAGTGATTTGGGGGGGGTCTCAGTGATTTGGGGGGGTCCCAGTGATTTGGGGGGGTCTCAGGGATTTGGGGGGGTCCCAGTGATTTGGGGGGGGTCTCAGGGATTTGGGGGCGGTCTCAGTGATTTGGGGGGGGGTGTCAGGGATTAGGGAGGCTCTCAGGGATTTGGGGGGGTCTCAGTGATTTGGGGGGGGTCTCAGTGATTTGGGGAGGGGTCTCAGTGATTTGGGGGGGGTGTCAGGGATTAGGGAGGCTCTCAGTGATTTGGGGAGGGGTCTCAGTGATTTGGGGGGGTCTCAGTGATTTGGGGGGGTCTCAGGGGAGTCTCAGTGATTTGGGGGGGGTCTCAGGGATTTGGGGGGGGGTCTCAGGGATTTGGGGGGGGTCTCAGTGATTTGGGGGGGGTCTCAGGGGGGTCTCAGGGATTTGGGGGGGGTCTCAGTGATTTGGGGGGGGGTCCTCAGGGATTTGGGGGGGTCTCAGTGATTTGGGGGTGTCTCAGGATTTGGGGGGGGTCTCAGGGGGGTCTCAGTGATTTGGGGGGGGTCTCAGTGATTTGGGGGGGGTCTCAGTGATTTGGGGGGGTCCCAGTGATTTGGGGGGGGTCTCAGGGATTTGGGGGGGTCTCAGTGATTTGGGGGGGTCTCAGTGATTTGGGGGGGGTCTCAGGGATTTGGGGGGGTCCCAGTGATTTGGGGGGGGTCTCAGGGATTTGGGGGGGTCCCAGTGATTTGGGGGGGGTCTCAGGGATTTGGGGGGTCTCAGTGATTTGGGGGGGTCTCAGTGATTTAAGGGAGGTCTCAGTGATTTGGGGGGGTCTCAGTGATTTAAGGGAGGTCTCAGGGATTTGAGGGGGGTCTCAGTGATTTAAGGGAGGTCTCAGTGATTTAAGGGAGGTCTCAGTGATTTGGGGGGGTCTCAGTGATTTAAGGGGGGTCTCAGTGATTTGGGGGGGGGTCTCAGGGGGGTCTCAGGGATTTGGGGGGGTTTCAGGGGGGTCTCAGTGATTTGGGGGGGGTCTCAGGGGGGTCTCAGGGATTTGGGGGGGTTTCAGGGGGGTCTCAGTGATTTGGGGGGGGTCTCAGTGATTTAAGGGAGGTCTCAGTGATTTGGGGGGGGTCTCAGGGGGGTCTCAGGGATTTGGGGGGTGTCCCAGCACCTGGAACTCGGCCGCGTTGGTCCCAAAGACGTCCCCATAGAGCGGCTTCCCCGTCTCGTCCACGGGGGGCTTCCCCCACCCCCCTGCGTGGTACCCGAAGGAACAGCCCTGGGGGGGGCAAAGTGGGGTTAAAGAGACCCCTCCCCAAAAAAAATCCTGCCCCCCAAAACCTTCCAGTTCCCTTAAACAATTCCCCCAAACCCCCCCTCAAACCACCCACCCCGGACCCCCCCCAAAATTCACCCCCTTTATTTTGGGGATGGGGGAGTTGAAACCCCCACCCCCCACCCCAAAAATTCCCCCCTTGCCCTCTCAGGCACCCCAAAATCCTCCCCCTCACCTTGAGGATGAGGGAGTTGAGCCCTCAAATCCCCCAAAGTCCCCCCCAGGACCCCCCAAACCCCCCCAGGACCCCCTAAAATGCCCCCAGACCCCCCCAAGACCCCCCAAAATCCCCCCCCTCACCTCAGGGATGGGGAAGTTGAGCCCCCAAACCCCCCCAGGACCCCCCAGGACCCTCCAAATCCCCCCAGGACCCCCCAAAATCCTCTCCAAACCCCTCCAAACCCTCCCAGGACCCCCCAAATCCCCCCCAGGACCCCCCAAAATCCTCTCCAAACCCCTCCAAACCCTCCCAGGACCCCCCAAATCCCCCCAGGACCCCCCAAAATCCCCTCTCACCTCAGGGATGGGGCAGTTGAGCCCCGAAACCCCCCCAAATCCCCCCCAGGACCCCCCAAAATCCCCTCTCACCTCAGGGATGGGGGAGTTGAGCCCCGAAACCCCCCCAAATCCCCCCCAGGACCCCCCAAAATCCCCTCTCACCTCAGGGATGGGGGAGTTGAGCCCCGAAACCCCCCCAAATCCCCCCCAGGACCCCCCAAAATCCCCCCCTCACCTCAGGGATGGGGGAGTTGAGCCCGGGGATCTTGAGGTTGGGGTAGGAGGGGGGGGGTCCGTAGCGCTGCATGGCAATCAGCCACGGGGGGGGCACCTTGTGAGCGTTCTGGGGGGGGATAGAGGGGGGGGTCAGCACCCAGGGGTGCCCCCCCAGCACCCAGGGAACCCCCAGAATACACAGAGACCCCCAAACACCCACAGAGCCCCCCAGCACCCACAGAGCCCCCCCAGAACACACAGAGCCCCCAGGATTGTGAGACCCCCCCCCAGCACCCACAGAGCCCCCCAAACACCCACAGAGCCCCACCAGCACCCAGGGGTGCCCCCCCAGAACACACGAAGACCCCCCAGCATCCAGGAACCTCCACAGAACACACAGAGCCCCCACAGCACCCAGGGGTGCCCCCCCAGCATCCAGGGAACCCCCAGAACACACAGAGCCCCCACAGAGCCCCCAGGAGTGTCAGACCCCCCCCCAAAACACACAGAGACCCCCCAGCACCCAGGAACCCCCCCAGCATCCAGGGGTGCCCCCCCAGCACCCAGGGGTGCCCCCCCAGCACCCAGGAACCCCCCCAGCACCCAGGGGTGTCCCCCCAGCACCCAGGGAACCCCCAAAACACACAGAGCCCCCCCAAACACCCACAGAGCCCCCCCAGCATCCACGGAGCCCCCAGGATTGTCAGACCCCCCCCCCCAGCGCCCACAGAGCCCCCCAGAACCCACGGAGCCCCACCAGCATCCAGGGGTGCCCCCCCAGCACCCACAGACCCCCCCAGCACCCAGGGGTGCCCCCCCAGCATCCAGGGGTGCCCCCCCAGCATCCAGGGGTGCCCCCCCAGCATCCAGGGGTGCCCCCAGCACCCACAGAGCCCCCCCAGCACCCAGGGGTCCCCCCCCAGCATCCAGGGGTGCCCCCCCAGCATCCAGGGGTGCCCCCAGCACCCACAGAGCCCCCCCAGCATCCAGGGGTCCCCCCCCAGCATCCAGGGGTGCCCCCCCAGCATCCAGGGGTGCCCCCAGCACCCACAGAGCCCCCCCAGCACCCACAGACCCCCCCCCCCATCAGCACCCTCCCCATTCCAACCCCACAGGCATTCCAGTGCCCATTCCCAGCATTCCCAGTGCTCCCAGTATTCCCAGTTTGCCGTACTGGTCCCACGGGCATTCCCAGTGCCCATTCCCAGCATTCCCAGTGCTCCCAGTGCTCCCAGTGCCCATTCCCAGCATTCCCAGCATTCCCAGTATTCCCAGTAAGCCATACTGGTCCCACGGGCATTCCCAGTGCCCATTCCCAGCATTCCCAGTGTTCCCAGTATTCCCAGTGCCCATTCCCAGTGCTCCCAGTGCTCCCAGTATTCCCAGTTTGCCGTACTGGTCCCACGGGCATTCCCAGTGCCCATTCCCAGTATTCCCAGTGCCCATTCCCAGCATTCCCAGTAAGCCGTACTGGTCCCACGGGCATTCCCAGTGCCCATTCCCAGCATTCCCAGTGCCCATTCCCAGCATTCCCAGCACTCCCAGTGCCCATTCCCAGCATTCCCAGTACTCCCAGTATTCCCAGTATTCCATACTGGTCCCACGGGCATTCCCAGTGCTCCCAGTGCCCATTCCCAGCATTCCCAGTATTCCCAGTATTCCCAGTTTGCCGTACTGGTCCCACGGGCATTCCCAGTGCGATCCTGAGCTCGTCCGAGAGGTCTCCGGGTTTCTTCTCCTTCAGCCTCGTCTCGAACTCCTTCCCCTGGGGGGACATTTGGGGACATTTGGGGACATCCTGGGGGGGCACAGATTGTCCCCAACCCCCCCCGATTGTCCCCAACCCCCCCTGATTGTCCCCAAACCCCCTGATTGTCCCCAACCCCCCCCGATTGTCCCCAACCCCCCCTGATTGTCCCCAAACCCCCTGATTGTCCCCAACCCCCCCCGATTGTCCCCAACCCCCCTCTGATTGTCCCCAACCCCCCCCGATTGTCCCCAACCCCCCCGATTGTCCCCAAACCCCCCCGATTGTCCCCAAACCCCCCTGATTGTCCCCAACCCCCCCCGATTGTCCCCAACCCCCCCTGATTGTCCCCAAACCCCCTGATTGTCCCCAAACCCCCCCTGATTGTCCCCAAACCCCCCCTGATTGTCCCCAACCCCCCCTGATTGTCCCCAACCCCCCTGATTGTCCCCAAACCCCCCCTGATTGTCCCCAAACCCCCCCTGATTGTCCCCAAACCCCCCTGATTGTCCCCAACCCCCCTGATTGTCCCCAACCCCCCCTGATTGTCCCCAACCCCCCCTGATTGTCCCCAACCCCCCTGATTGTCCCAACCCCCCCGATTGTCCCCAACCCCCCCTGATTGTCCCCAACCCCCCTGATTGTCCCCAACCCCCCCTGATTGTCCCCAACCCCCCCTGATTGTCCCCAACCCCCCTGATTGTCCCCAAACCCCCCCTGATTGTCCCCAACCCCCCTGATTGTCCCCAAACCCCCCCCGATTGTCCCCAACCCCCCTGATTGTCCCCAAACCCCCCCGATTGTGCCCAACCCCCCTGATTGTCCCCAAACCCCCAGGGTGTCCCCAAACCCCCCTGATTGTCCCCAACCCCCCCGATTGTCCCCAAACCCCCCCTGATTGTCCCCAACCCCCCCCGATTGTCCCCAAACCCCCCCGATTGTCCCCAACCCCCCCTGATTGTCCCAACCCCCCTGATTGTCCCCAACCCCCCCTGATTGTCCCCAACCCCCCTGATTGTCCCCAACCCCCCCCAATTGTCCCCAACCCCCCTGATTGTCCCCAACCCCCCTGATTGTCCCCAACCCCCCCTGATTGTCCCCAACCCCCCCCAATTGTCCCCAACCCCCCTGATTGTCCCCAACCCCCCTGATTGTCCCCAAACCCCCAGGTGTCCCAAACCCCCAGGGTGTCCCCAAACCCCCAGGGTGTCCCCAAACCCCCAGGTGTCCCAAACCCCCAGGGTGTCCCCAAACCCCCAGGGTGTCCCCAAACCCCCAGGTGTCCCAAACCCCCAGGGTGTCCCCAAACCCCCAGGTGTCCCAAACCCCCAGGATGTCCCCAAACCCCCAGGGTGTCCCCAAACCCCCAGGATGTCCCCAAACCCCCAGGGTGTCCCCAAACCCCCAGGATGTCCCCAAACCCCCAGGGTGTCCCCAAACCCCCAGGTGTCCCCAAACCCCCAGGATGTCCCCAAGCCCCCAAGATGTCCCCAAACCCCCCAGGTGTCCCCAGGTGTCCCCAGGTGTCCCCAGGTGTCCCCAAGGTGTCCCCAAGGTGTCCCCAGGTGTCCCCAGGTGTCCCCAAGGTGTCCCCAGGTGTCCCCAAGGTGTCCCCAAGGTGTCCCCAAGCCCCCCAGATGTCCCCAGATGTCCCCAATGTCCCCACCTCGTAGTAGAGGTCCCCATGGATGGTTATTTCCAAGCCCCCCAGATGTCCCCAAGCCCCCCAGGTGTCCCCAAGCCCCCCAGGTGTCCCCAAGGTGTCCCCAAGCCCCCCAGGTGTCCCCAGATGTCCCCAATGTCCCCAATGTCCCCACCTCGTAGTACAGGTCCCCGTGGATGGTGAGTTTGGGCTATCCCCGAGCCCCCCAGGTGTCCCCAATGTCCCCAATGTCCCCAATGTCCCCACCTCGTAGTACAGGTCCCCGTGGATGGTGAGTTTGGGCTATCCCTCAGCCCCCCCTGATGTCCCCAAGCCCCCCAGGTGTCCCCAATGTCCCCAATGTCCCCAATGTCCCCACCTCGTAGTACAGGTCCCCGTGGATGGTGAGTTTGGGCTTGGTTTGCCACTTGAAGAAAGCATCGTGCAGTTTCTGGTAATCGATGTCGATCTTGCCCATCTTGGGCCGAACCTTCTCCCTCATCTTGGACTTCATCGTCTTCTGCTCCTCCTGGGGGGACAGAGGGGACAGGGACAGGGACAGGTCAGGGACAGGGACAGGGACAGCCACCAACCCCCTGGGGACAGGGACAGGTCAGGGACAGATCTGGGGACAGGGACAGGTCAGGGACAGGGACAGGGACAGCTCTGGGGACAGGGACAGGGACAGCCACCAACCCCCTGGGGACAGGGACAGGTCAGGGACAGATCTGGGGACAGGGACAGGTCAGGGACAGCCCTGGGGACAGGGACAGGTCAGGGACAGATCTGGGGACAGGGACGGGGTCAGGGACAGATCTGGGGACAGGGACAGGTCAGGGACAGATCTGGGGACAGGGACGGGGTCAGGGACAGCTTTGGGGACAGTCATCAACCCCTTGGGGACAGTCACCAACCCTAACCTCCCCAAACCCCCCAAAAACCCAACCCCACCCTCTCCAAACCCCACTGTGACCTCCCCAAACCCCCCAAAATCCCCCCAAATCCTCTCCCCCACCTTCTCCTGCAGGGCCTCCCTCATCTCCTGGATGCCCCAAACCCCCCAAAACCCCCCCAAAACCCCCCAAATCCCCCCAAACCTTCTCCTGCAGGGCCTCCCTCATCTCCTGGATGCCCCAAACCCCCCCAAAACCCCCCCAAAATCCCCCCAAACCTTCTCCTGCAGGGCCTCCCTCATCTCCTGGATGCCGGTGCGCTTGATGAACTCGGGCAGCTCGAAGGGGGGTTTCTCGATGCCCCTCTTGCCCTGCAGGTATTTCCTCTTGAAGCACCAGTGGCGCGGCACCGGCACCGAGTTCCGCGTGGCCTTCAGGTGCACCAGCAGCTTGGGGTCCTGTGCTGTCACATCGTGCATCTCCACCACGTCAGGGCGGGCCACCAGCTGTGGGGACAGAGCAGGGGACATTGGGGACACTCAGGGGACACTCAGTGACACCGTCACGTCGTGCATCTCCACCACGTCAGGGCGGGCCACCAGCTGTGGGGACAGAGCAGGGGACATTGGGGACACTCAGGGGACACTCAGTGACACCGTCACGTCGTGCATCTCCACCACGTCAGGGCGGGCCACCAGCTGTGGGGACAGAGCAGGGGACATTGGGGACACTCAGGGGACACTCAGTGACACTGTCACATCGTGCATCTCCACCACGTCAGGGCGGGCCACCAGCTGTGGGGACACAAAGGGGACACAGAGGGGACACTCAGGGGACACTCAGGGGACAGTGAACACACTCAGGGGACACTCAGGGGGCAGTGATGGGGACAGGGACATCGGCACATCGTGCATCTCCACCACGTCAGGGCGGGCCACCAGCTGTGGGGACAGAGCAGGGGACATTGGGGACACTCAGTGACACCGTCACGTCGTGCATCTCCACCATGTCAGGGCGGGCCACCAGCTGTGGGGACAGAGGGGACAGCATGGGGACACTCAGGGGACACTCAGGGGACAGTGAACACACTCAGGGGACACTCAGTGACACCGTCACATCGTGCATCTCCACCACGTCAGGGCGGGCCACCAGCTGTGGGGACAGGAGACACAGAGGGGACACTCAGGGGACACTCAGGGGACAGTGACACTGGCACATCGTGCATCTCCACCACGTCCGGCCGGGCCACCAGCTGGGGACAGAGCAGGGGACACTCAGGGGACAATGGGGGACAGTAGGAGACAGTGGCACTGTCACGTTGTGCATCTCCACCACATCTGGACAGGCCACCAGCTGGGGACAGAGCAGGGGACAGCATGGGGGACACTCAGGGGACACTCAGGAGACACTTAGGGGACATTGGGGACACTCAGGGGACACTCAGTGACACTGTCACATCGTGCATCTCCACCACGTTGGGGCGGGCCACCAGCTGGGGACAGAGGGGACAGCATGGGGACACTCAGGGGACATTGGGGACACTCAGGGGACAGAGCAAGGGACACTCAGGGGACATTAGGGACACTCAGGGGACAGAGCAAGGGACACTCAGGGGACACTCAGTGACACCGTCACATCGTGCATCTCCACCACGTCAGGGCGGGCCACCAGCTGTGGGGACAGAGGGGACACTCAGGGGACACTCAGGGGACAGTGATGGGGACAGTGACACTGGCACATCGTGCATCTCCACCACGTCCGGCCGGGCCACCAGCTGGGGACAGAGGGGACAGCATGGGGACACTCAGGGGACACTCAGTGACACTGTCACATCGTGCATCTCCACCACGTCAGGCCGGGCCACCAGCTGTGGGGACAGAGGGGACACTCAGGGGACAATGATGGGGACAGGGACATCAGCACATCGTGCATCTCCACCACGTCAGGGCAGGCCACCAGCTGGGGACAGAGCAGGGGACAGCATGGGGACACTCAGGGGACAGTGAACACACTCAGGGGACACTCAGGGGACACTCAGGGGACACTCAGGGGACACTCAGTGACACCGTCACATCGTGCATCTCCACCACGTCAGGGCGGGCCACCAGCTGGGGACAGAAAGGGGACAGCATGGGGACACTCAGGGGACACTCAGGGGACAGTGATGGGGACAGTGACATCGTCATGTCGTGCATCTCCACCCCGTCTGGCCGGGTCACCAGCTGGGGACAGAGCAGGGGACAGCAGGGGACACTCAGGGGACAGTGGAAGGGACAGTGGAGGGGACAGTGACACCAGCTGGGGACAGAGCAGGGGACACTCAGGGGACAATGGGGGACAGTAGGAGACAGTGAGGGACACACAGGGGACACTCAGGGGACACTCAGGAAACGCTCAGGGGACAGGTGGGGAACACTTGCGTCCCCAAAGTGACCCCAGGGTGACATTTGTGCCCCAACCTGACCCCAGGGTGACACTTTGTGCCACCCACGCCCACCGTGGGGAGGGGGCGGGGCCAGGACCGTGTCCCTCCCCCCCAAAGGAGTGTCCCCGAAGTGACCCCAGGGTGACATTTGTGACCCAAACTGACCCCAGGGTGACACTTGTGACCCAAAAGTGTCCCCAGAGTGGCCTTAAAGTGACCCCAGGGTGACATTTGTGACCCCAAAGTGTCCCCATAGTGTCAGCCAGGGTGACATTTGTGCCCCAAACTGACCCCAGGGTGACACTTTGTGCCACCTGCACCCACCCCGGGGAAGGGGCGGGGCCAGGGCCGTGTCCCTCCCCCCAGAGGGTGTCCCCAGATTGTCCCCAAAGTGTCCCCAAGTGTCACCTGTTTGAGCTCAGCCACGGTGAAGCGGTTCATGCGCCGCAGCTTCTTCTTGGACAGCTTGGGGACCTCCTGCTTCTTCTCCTGGGGACACCACGGGGGTGGCACCGTCAGGGATTGTCCCCTCCGGGGTGCTGACCCTCCCCAATGTCCCCAATGTCCCCCCATTGTCCACAATGCCCCCCCAGTGTCCCCACTGTCCCCAATGTCCCCCCCATGTCCCCAATGTCCCCCCCAGTGTCCCCAATGTCCCCCCAGTGTCCCCAATGTCCCCCATGTCCCCCCAGTATCCCCCCGGCGTCCCCAATGTCCCCCCGGTGTCCCCAATGTCCTCCCAGTGTCCCCAGTGTCCCCCCCAGTGTCCCCACTCTCCCCAATGTCTCCCCATCCCAATGTCCCCCCAGTGTCCCCAATGTTCCCCCAGTGTCCCCATTGTCACCTGCTCATCCTCGGAGCTGTCCCCACTGTCCCAGTGTCCCCCCATTGTCCCCAATGTCCCCCCAGTGTCCCCAGTGTCACCTGCTCATCCTCAGAGCTGTCCCCATTATCCCAGTGTCCCCCAGTGTCCCCAATGTCCCTCCATTGTCCCCATTGTCACCTGCTCATCCTCAGAGCTGTCCCCACTGTCCCAGTGTCCCCAATCCCCCCCCAGTGTCCCCACTGTCCCCATGTCCCCCCAGTGTCCCCAATGTCCCCCCCAGTGTCCCCACTCTCCCCAATGTCCCCCCATCCCAATGTCCCCCCACTGTCCCCAATGTTCCCCCAGTGTCCCCATTGTCACCTGCTCATCCTCGGAGCTGTCCCCACTGTCCCTGTGTCCCCCCAGTGTCCCCAATGTCCCCCCAGTGTCCCCATTGTCCCCCCAGTGTCCCCATTGTCCCCCCAGTGTCCCCAGTGTCCCCAGAGCCACCTGCTCATCCTCAGAGCTGTCCCCACTGTCCCAGTGTCCCCAGTGTCCCCCAGTGTCCCCAATGTCCCTCCAGTGTCCCCATTGTCACCTGCTCATCCTCAGAGCTGTCCCCACTGTCCCAGTGTCCCCAATGTCCCCCCATTGTCCCCATTGTCACTGCTCATCCTCAGACCTGTTCCCATTGTCCCAATGTCCCCCCAGTGTCCCCAATGTCCCCCCAGTGTCCCCAATGTCCCCCCAGTGTCCCCAATGTCCCCACTGTCCCCCCAGTGTCCCCATTGTCACCTGCTCATCCTCAGAGCTGTCCCCAATGTCCCCCGTGTCCCCAATGTCCCCCCAGTGTCCCCAGTGTCCCCCCAGTGTCCCCCCAATGTCCGCACTATCCCCAATGTCCCCCCCGTGTCCCCAATGTCCTCCCAGTGTCCCCCCATTGTCCCCATTGTCACCTGCTCATCCTCAGAGCTGTCCCCACTGTCCCAGTGTTCCCAATGTCCCCCATGTCCCCCCAGTGTCCCCATTGTCACCTGTTCATCCTCAGAGCTGTCCCCACTGTCCCAGTGTCCCCAGTGTCCCCCCAGTGTCCCCCCATTGTCCCCATTGTCCCCACTGTCACCTGTTCATGCTCAGAGCTGTCCCCACTGTCCCAGTGTCCCCCCAGTGTCCCCATTTCCCCCCAATGTCCCCCCAATGTCCCCATGTCCCCCCAATGTCCCCAATATCTTCCCAGTGTCCCCATGTCCCCATTGTCACCTGTTCATCCTCAGAGCTGTCCCCACTGTCCCAGTGTCCCCATGTCCCCCCATTGTCCCTATTGTCACCTGTTCATCCTCAGAGCTGTCCCCATCACTCTCCCATGTCCCCATGTCCCCCCCATGTCCCCATGTCCCCCCAATGTCCCCATGTCCCCCCAGTGTCCCCAGTGTCCCCAGTGTCCCCAATGTCCCCACTGTCACCTGCTCATCCTCAGAGCTGTCCCCACTGTCCCCCCAGTGTCCCCAATGTCCCCCCAGTGTCTCAGTGTCCCCAATGTCCCCCCAACGTCCCCATTGTCCCCATTGTCACCTGTTCATCCTCAGAGCTGTCCCCACTGCCCCACTGCCCCAGTGTCCCCAGTGTCCCCAATGTCACCTGTTCATCCTCAGAGCTGTCCCCACCGTCCCAGTGTCCCCAATGTCCCCCCAGTGTCCCCAGTGTCCGCATTGTCACCTGTTCATCCTCAGAGCTGTCCCCAGTGTCCCCAGTGTCCCCAGTGTCCCCATTGTCCCCCTTGTCACCTGCTCATCCTCAGAGCTGTCCCCAATGTCCCCCCAATGTCCCCAATGTCCCCAATGTCCCCCCACTGTCCCCATTGTCACCTGCTCATCCTCAGAGCTGTCCCCACTGTCCCAGTGTCCCCAATCCCCCCCCAGTGTCCCCACTGTCCCCATGTCCCCCCAGTGTCCCCAATGTCCCCCCCAGTGTCCCCACTCTCCCCAATGTCCCCCCATCCCAATGTCCCCCCACTGTCCCCAATGTTCCCCCAGTGTCCCCATTGTCACCTGCTCATCCTCGGAGCTGTCCCCACTGTCCCATTGTCCCCCCAGTGTCCCCATTGTCCCCCCAGTGTCCCCAATGTCCCTCCAGTGTCCCCATTGTCCCCCCAGTGTCCCCATTGTCCCCCCAGTGTCCCCAGTGTCCCCAGAGCCACCTGCTCATCCTCAGAGCTGTCCCCATTATCCCAGTGTCCCCAGTGTCCCCCAGTGTCCCCAATGTCCCTCCAGTGTCCCCATTGTCACCTGCTCATCCTCAGAGCTGTCCCCACTGTCCCAGTGTCCCCAATGTCCCCCCATTGTCCCCATTGTCACTGCTCATCCTCAGACCTGTTCCCATTGTCCCAATGTCCCCCCAGTGTCCCCAATGTCCCCCCAGTGTCCCCAATGTCCCCCCAGTGTCCCCAATGTCCCCACTGTCCCCCCAGTGTCCCCATTGTCACCTGCTCATCCTCAGAGCTGTCCCCAATGTCCCCCACTGTCCCAGTGTCCCCAATGTCCCCCGTGTCCCCAATGTCCCCCCAGTGTCCCCAGTGTCCCCCCAGTGTCCCCCCAATGTCCCCACTATCCCCAATGTCCCCCCCGTGTCCCCAATGTCCTCCCAGTGTCCCCCCATTGTCCCCATTGTCACCTGCTCATCCTCAGAGCTGTCCCCACTGTCCCAGTGTTCCCAATGTCCCCCATGTCCCCCCAGTGTCCCCATTGTCACCTGTTCATCCTCAGAGCTGTCCCCACTGTCCCAGTGTCCCCAGTGTCCCCCCAGTGTCCCCCCATTGTCCCCATTGTCCCCACTGTCACCTGTTCATGCTCAGAGCTGTCCCCACTGTCCCAGTGTCCCCCCAGTGTCCCCAATGTCCCCCCACTGTCCCCAATGTCCTCCCAGCATCCCCAATGTCTCCCCACTGTCCCAGTGTCCCAAATGTCCCCCCAGTGTCCCCATTTCCCCCCAATGTCCCCCCAGTGTCCCCATGTCCCCCCAATGTCCCCAATATCTTCCCAGTGTCCCCATGTCCCCATTGTCACCTGTTCATCCTCAGAGCTGTCCCCACTGTCCCAGTGTCCCCATGTCCCCCCATTGTCCCCATTGTCACCTGTTCATCCTCAGAGCTGTCCCCATCACTCTCCCATGTCCCCATGTCCCCCCCATGTCCCCATGTCCCCCCAATGTCCCCATGTCCCCCCAGTGTCCCCAGTGTCCCCCGTGTCCCCAATGTCCCCACTGTCACCTGCTCATCCTCAGAGCTGTCCCCACTGTCCCCCCAGTGTCCCCAATGTCCCCCCAGTGTCTCAGTGTCCCCAATGTCCCCCCAACGTCCCCATTGTCCCCATTGTCACCTGTTCATCCTCAGAGCTGTCCCCACTGCCCCACTGCCCCAGTGTCCCCAGTGTCCCCAATGTCACCTGTTCATCCTCAGAGCTGTCCCCAGTGTCCCAGTGTCCCCATTGTCCCCCTTGTCACCTGCTCATCCTCAGAGCTGTCCCCAATGTCCCCCCAATGTCCCCAATGTCCCCCCACTGTCCCCATTGTCACCTGCTCATCCTCAGAGCTGTCCCCAATGTCCCCAATGTCCCCAATGTCCCCCCACTGTCCCCATTGTCACCTGCTCATCCTCAGAGCTGTCCCCAATGTCCCCAATGTCCCCAATGTCCCCCCACTGTCCCCATTGTCACCTGCTCATCCTCAGAGCTGTCCCCGTCACTGCCCCTGGTCCCATCCTCGGGTCCCTTTTTCCGGGGGGTTCCGGCGTTTTCCGCCCTCTCCGCCCGTTCCGGCTCCTTCTCCTTGTCCTTCTTCACCTCATCCGTCAGCTGGGGGGGCACAGGGGGGGTCAGGGGGTCCCTGTCACCCTCCAGGGGGTCCCTGTCACCTCCCCCCAGCACCCAGGGGTGACCCTGTCACCCCCCAGCACCCAGGGGTGCCCCCCAGCCCCAAAAAACACCTCAAAACCACCAAAATTCCCCCAAAATAAGGGATTTTTGTCACCCTTGGGTGACATTTGCGGACCCCCCAGAGGGTGCTGCCCCCCCCTCAGCACCCAGGGGTGCCCCCCATCCTCATCAACACCCAGGGGTGCCCCCTCCCCAAAAAATACACCTCAAACCCACCAAAATTCACCCAAAATAAGGGAGTTTAGTCACCCCTGGGTGCCCCTGGGTGACATTTGGGGACACTCCAGAGGTGCTGCCGCCCCCTCCCCCCCCTCAGCACCCAGGGGTGCCCCCCAACCCTCATCAACACCCAGGGGTGCCCCCCAGCCCCTAAAAAACATCTCAAAACCACCAAAATTCACCCAAAAAAAGGGGACTTTTCTCACCCCTGGGTGACATTTGTGGACCCCCAGAGGGTGCTGCCCCCCCCCCAGCACCCAGGGGTGCCCCCCATCCCCCCTCAGTCCCCCACCCCCCAAAAAACACCTCAAAACCACCAAAATTCACCCAAAATAAGGGATTTTTGTCACTCCTGGGTGACATTTGCAGACCCCCGGGGGTGCTACCCCCCCCTCAGCACCCAGGGGTGCCCCCCATCCCCCCTCAACCCCCCACCCCCCAAAAAACACCTCAAAACCACCAAAATTCACCCAAAATAAAGGAGTTTTGTCCCCCATGGGTGCCCCTGGGTGACATCTGGGGACACCCTCCCAGAGGGTGCTGCCCCCCCTCAGCACCCAAGGGTGCCCCCCACCCCCAAAAAACACCTCAAACCCACCAAAATTCACCCAAAAAAAGGGGACTTTTCTCACCCGTGGGGACCCCTGGGTGACATCTGTGGACCCCCAGAGGGTGCTGCCCCCCCTACACCCCTCTCAGCACCCAGGGGTGCCCCCCACCCTCATCAACACCCAGGGGTGCCCCCCCCCAAAAAAAAACCCCCAAAACCCCCACCTTGAAGGCCTCGAAGATCCTCTTGAAGAAGACGAAGTTGGGGTCGTAGATCTCGGGCTCCTCGGTCACGTACTCGATCTCCACGTCCGGGGGGTCCCCAGGGGGGGTTTCGGGGTCCCCCCTGCTTTGGGGGGTGGGGGTTTGGGGGGCACCCTCGCGGGCCCCGCCCCTCCCCCGCTTCTTCTTCTTGCGGTTCCGGCGCTTCCGGTTCCTCTGGAAATTTGGGGGGGGGGGGAGGGGAGGGACAAGGACATGGTGACCCCAGGGTGGGGCTGAGACCCCCAGGGGTGACCCCAGGGTGGGGCTGAAACCCCCATGATAATGGGGGTGACCCCAGGGTGCTCCAGGACCCCCCCCAACGGGTCCAGCCCCCCCAGGGTGACACAAAGGTGACCCAGAGGTGACCCCAGGGTGCTCCAGGACCCCCCCAAAAGGGTCCAGCCCTCCCAGGGTGACACAAAGTGACACAAAGGTGACCCAAAGGTGACCCCAGGGTGCTCCATCCCCCCAGGGTGACACAAAGTGACACAAAGGTGACCCAAAGGTGACCCCAGGGTGCTCCATCCCCCCAGGGTGACACAAAGTGACCCAAAGGTGACCCAAAGGTGACCCCAGGGTGCTCCATCCCCCCAGGGTGACACAAAGTGACACAAAGGTGACCCAAAGGTGACCCCAGGGTGCTCCACCCCCCCAGGGTGACACAAAGTGACACAAAGGTGACCCAAAGGTGACCCCAGGGTGCTCCACCCCCCTCACCTCCACCTGGAATTCCCCCCCCCCCACTCCCCAAGGGGCACCCCCAGAGATTTTGGGATCCCCCAAGGACTCCCCCACCCCCCTCCCCTCTCCCCTCCCCCTCAGGTGCCACTCTGGGTGGGTGGGGGGGGGTCCCCAAAGCCCCCTCCCCAAAAATTGTCACCTCTTTCTTGGAGCCCCCCGTGTCCTCCTCGGCCTCCGAGGCCGACGCCCTCAGCTCCGGCTCCATCTCCTCGTCCCCTGGGGAGGGGAGGGGGACACAGGGGGGGTCAGAGGTCAAGGGGTGCCCCCCACCCTTGGGTGCTGCCCCCTCTGTGTCCCCAACCCCCAATAAGTGATGAATTTTGGGGGTTTTTTTAGGATTTTGGGGTGTTTTGGAGGTAAACTCTGGATTGGGGGAAGGGGGAGGGACATGGGGGGGGTTGGGGGTGGGGGAGCACCCAGGGGTGCTGGGGGGGGGGGCAGTGGCACCCCTGGGGTCTGGGGGTCCCCTCTGGGTCTGGGGGGTGTCTTGAGGGGCACCCCTGGGTCTAGGGGGGTTCTGGGGGTCCCCCGTGGGTTCTGGGGGGGGTTCTGGGGGTCCCCCCTGGGTGTGGATGGTCCTAAGGGGCACCCCTGGGTCTGGAGGGGGTTCTGGGGGTGCCCCCTGGGTCTGAGGGGGTTCTGGGGGTCCCCTCTGGGTATGGGGGGTTCTGGGGGTCCCCCCTGGGTGTTGAGGGCTCTGAGGGTACCCCCTGGGTCTGGAGGGGGTTCTGGGGGTGCCCCCTGGGTCTGAGGGGGTTCTGGGGGTCCCCCCTGGGTATGGGGAGTTCTGGGGGTCCCCTCTGGGTGTGGGGGGCTCTGGGGGTGCCCCCTGGGTGTTGGGGTGCTCTGGGGGTACCCCCTGGGTGTTGGGGGCTCTGGGGGTGCCCCCTGGGGTCTGGGGGTCCCCCCTGGGTCTGGGGGGGTCTTGAGGGGCATCCCTGGGTGTGGGTGGTCCTAAGGGGCACCCCTGGGTGTGGGGGTGCTCTGGGGGTCCCCCGTGGGTTCTGGAGAGGTTCTGGGGGTCCCCTCTGGGTGTGGGGTGCTCTGGGGGTGCCCCCTGGGTGTGGGGGGCTCTGGGGGTGCCCCTTGGATTTGGGGGTCCCACCTGAGACCCCCGGGACCGTGACCAGCTCCTCCTGCCGACTCTCCTTGAGCTGCAGGATCTTCTCCAGGGCCTGAGGGATTTTGGGGCCCACCCCGGAATCCTCGGCCTGGGGGGGGCAGGGGGGGGGGTCAGGGGGACCCCCAGGAACTCAGGGGGACCCCCAAGAGCTCAGGGGGACCCCCCAAGAGCTCAGGGGACCCCCCAAGAGCTCAGGGAGACCCCCCCAATTCCATCCATTAGAAATGACCTCCACCCATCAGAATGAGAGCCCCACCCATCTGTGGGACCCCCCCACCCATCTGTGGGACCCCCCCACCCATCTGTGGGACCCCCCCACCCATCTGTGGGACCCCCCACCCATCTGTGGGACCCCCCCACCCATCTGTGGGACCCTCACTCATCTGTGGGACCCCTCACTCATCTGTGGGACCCCCCACTCATCTGTGGGACCCCCCACCCATCTATAGGACCCTCACCCATCTGTGGGACCCCCACCCATCTGTAGGACCCCCCACTCATCTGTGGGACCCTCACCCATCTGTGGGACCCCCCACCCATCTATAGGACCCTCACCCATCTGTGGGACCCCCACCCATCTGTAGGACCCCCCACTCATCTGTGGGACCCCTCACTCATCTGTGGGACCCCCCACTCATCTGTGGGACCCTCACCCATCTGTGGGACCCCCCACCCATCTATAGGACCCTCACCCATCTGTGGGACCCTCACTCATCTGTAGGACCCCCCACTCATCTGTGGGACCCCTCACCCATCTGCGGGACCCTCACTCATCTGTGGGACCCCCCACTCACCAAGACCAGACCCCCACCCCCCAGAAAGACCCCCCCCATCAGAAACCCCCCAATGCACCCAACAGAAAGAGACCCCCACCCATTGACAAGAGACCCCCACCCATTGACAAGAGACCCCCACCCATTGACAAGAGACCCCTCCCCATCGACAGGAGACCCCTCCCCATTGACTGAAGACCCCTCCCCATTGACAGGAGACCCCCACCCATTGACAAGAGACCCTCCCATTGACAAGAGACCCCCCCCATTGACTGAAGACCCCCCCATTGACTGAAGACCCCTCCCCATTGACTGAAGACCCCTCCCCATCGACAGGAGACCCCTCCCCATTGACTGAAGACCCCTCCCCATCGACAGGAGACCCCTCCCCATCGACAAGAGACCCCCCCATCTACAAGAGACCCCCCCATCTACAAGAGACCCCCACCCATCGATAGGAGACCCCTCCCATCTACAAGGCACCCCCCCATTGACTGAAGACCCCTCCCCATGGACAGGAGACCCCCCCAGCAGCCCCCAGACCCACCTCTCTGCTCTCCTCCCCGGGGGGTGGGGGGGGTCCTCGGGGCCGGGGGGCCCCCATGGGCAGGGGGGCTCCCATGGGACCACCTGGGGGGGGGGACACAAGGGACACGTCAGGGGGACAAAGGGGACATGGGGGGACAAAAGGGACATGGGGGGGACATGGGGGGGACAAAAGGGGGGGACACAAGGGACACGTCAGGGGGACAAAGGGGACATGGGGGGACAAAAGGGACATGGGGGGGACATGGGGGGGACAAAAGGGGGGGACACAAGGGACACGTCAGGGGGACGTGGGGGGGACAAAGGGGACACGGGGGGGAGATGGGGGGACAAAGGGGACACAGGGGGGAGATGGGGGGGACAAAGGGGACACAGGGGGGGACATGTGAGGGGGACAATGGGAACATGGGGAGGACAAGAGTGACATGGGGGACACAGGAGGGACATGAGGGGGACACAAGAGGGACATGGGGGTGACAAGAGTGACACAGGAGATGTGGGGGGGGCAGAGGAGGGACATGGGGGGGGAACAAAAGTGACACGGGGGACGTGAGGGGGACAAGAATGACATGGGGGACACGGGAGGGACACAAGAGGGGCGTGAGGGTGACAAGAGTGACATGGGGGGGACACAAGGGGGACACATGAGTGACATGGGGGGGACAAGAGCGACATGGAGGACATGGGGGGGACAGAGATGAGACTCACAGGGGACAAGGGGGTGACAAGAGAGGGACAAAGGAGTGACAAGAGAGGGACAAAGGACTGACAAGAGAGGGACAAGGGGGTGACAAGAGTGACACAGGGAACACAGGGGGGACCCAGAAAGGACATGGGGGGACAAGAGTGACATGGGGGGACATGAGGGGGGTACAAGGGTGACACGGGGGGGACACACGAGGGATATGGGGGGGGTACAAGGGTGACACGGGGGGGGACACACAACAGCACCCAATGGCTGGGGGGGTGACAGGAGCCCCCCCTGGTGTCACCCCCCCACCCCAGGGTGTCCCCCTCACCTCGGGGGGTCAGGGGGGCGCGGGCACCCAAGGGGGTCCCCTCGGGGGGGGCTCGGGGGGCCGGGGGGGGAGGGGTCAGCTTGGCCAGCTCCTGCTGCCGCTCCTGCTCCAGCAGCACCGCGGCCTGGGGGGAGAAATGGGGGGGTCAGGGGGGTCCTGAGAACCCCCCAAACGTCCCCCAACCCAGGGGAACCCCCCAATAATCAAGGGATCCCCCCAATAATCAAAGGATCCCCCCAACACCCAGGGGAGCCCCCCCACCCACTCAGGGTGCCCCCTCCTGCTCCACCAGCACCGCGGCCTGGGGGGGACAATGGGGGGGTCAGGGGGGGTCCTGAGAACCCCCCCAAACCCAGGGGAACCCCCCAATGATCAAGGGATCCCCCCAACACCCCCCAAGACCCAGGGGAGCCCCCCAACACCCACAGGAGCCCCCCACCCACTCAGGGTGCCCCCTCCTGCTCCAGCAGCACCGCGGCCTGGGGGGGGAAATGGGGGGGTCAGGGGGGTCAGGGGGGGTCCTGAGAACCCCCCAAACACCCCCCCAACCCAAGGGAACCCCCCAATAATCAAGGGATCCCCCCAAGACCCAAAGGAGCCCCCCAAGACCCAAAGGAGCCCCCCAAGACCCAGAGAAACTCCCCCCACCCAGGGGAGCCCCCCAAAACCCAGGGGAGCCCCCTCAAGACCCAAAGGAGCCCCCCAATAGACAAGGGGGCCCCCAATAAAAAAGGGAGCCCCCCAAGAGCCAGGGGAGCCCCCTAAAACCCAGGGGAACCCCCAATAACCAGGGGAGCCCCCCAACACCCCCCCAAGACCCAGGGGAGCCCCCCACCCACTCAGGGTGCCCCCGCCTGCTCCACCAGCACCGCGGCCTGGGGGGGGGAAATGGGGGGGTCAGGGGGGTCAGGGGGGGTCCTGAGAACCCCTAAACACCCCCCCAAACCAGGGGAGACCCCAATGATCAAGGGATCCCCCCCAAGATCCAAATCAGCCCCCCAAGACCCAGAGAAACTCCCCCCACCCAGGGGAGCCCCCAAAACCCAGGGGAGCCCCCTCAAGACCCAAAGGAGCCCCCCAATAAAAAAGGGAGCCCCCCAACAGAAAAGGGAGCCCCTCAATAAAAAAGGGAGCCCCCCAAAAGCCAGGGGAGCCCCCCAAAAGCCAAGGGAGCCCCCCAAAAGCCAGGGGACCCCCCCTCACCCTCTTCTGCTGCTCCAGCAGCTCCTGCTCCTTGGCCTTGTCCCCAAACGGGTGCTGGCCCTGGGGGGGGGGACACAAAAGGGACAATCACGACCCCTGTGACCCCCCCAAACCCTCAGGTGCCCCCCCAGCACCCAAAGGAACCCCCCAGCACCCAAATTACCCCCCTACCCTCAGGTTAACCCCCCAAGACCCCACACTCTCCCCCAGACCGCCCAATATCCCCCCCAGACCCCCCAAAATCCCCTCCAGACCCCTCAAAGACCCCCGAATTTCACTCCAGACCCCCCAAACCCTCCCCAGACCCCTCAAAATCCCCTCCAGACCCCCCAAAGACCCCCCAAAATCCCCCCCAGACCCCCCAAAATCCCCTCCAGACCCCCCAAAATCCACTCCAGACCCCTCAGGACCCCCCTAAATCCCCCCAGGACCCCCCCCAAATCTCACCCTCTCCTCCTGCAGCAGCAGGGCCGCTTGCTGCTGCCCCAGCGACAGCCGCTCCTCCTCCGACAGCCCCCCCGGGGGAGGGGGCGGGGGGGGCACCGAGACCCCCCCCACGGGCCCCCCCAACCCAAAACCCAACCCCAACCCCGGGGGGGGAGGGGGGGGCACCAGGGGGTGCTGCAGGGGGGGCATCTGGGGGGGAGGGGGGGGAAAAACAGGGGGGGGGGTGAGAGCAGAGCACTCATTGACAGCCCCCCCCCCCAAAAAAAAAGAATTTGGGGGGTTTGAACCATCCCCCTAACCCAAAATTGGGGTTTTGGGGGGGGAGGGGGGTCTGGACCAACCCCCCCAACCTGAAATTGGGGTTTTGCAGGGGGGGTCGGGTTTGAACTACCCCCCCAACCTGAAATTGGGGGGTCTTAAATCCCCACCCCCCCAAATTTGGGTGATTTTAGGGTGTTTTAACCCCCCCAAATTTGGGTGATTTTAGGGTGTTTTAACTTCCCACACCCCCCCCCCCAAATTTGGGTGATTTTAGGGTGTTTTAACTTCCCACAAACCCCTCTCACAAATTTGGGTGATTTCAGGGTGTTTTAACCTCCCCCCACAAATTTGGGTGATTTCAGGGTGTTTTAACCTCCCCACCTCAAATTTGGGTACCCAAGGGGTCCCTCCTTTCTTTCCCCCACCCCCCCCAAATTTGGGTGATTTTAGGGTGTTTTAACCCCCCCCTCCCCAAATTTGGATACCCTGGGGGTCCTTTCTTTCCTCCCCCCAACCCCCCCCAAATTTGGGTGATTTTAATCTGTCTTAAACTCCCCCCCTCCCCCAAATTTGGGTGCCCTGAAAATGCTCCTTTCCCCCCTCCCCCTTCCCCCCTCCCCAAATTTAGAGTTATTTTACCCTTTTATTTATTCCCTTCCCCCTCCCCCCAAAAATCGAGACCCCCTCTTCCCCCCCCATCACCCACCACCCAAATTTCCCCCCCCAGACCCCCCCAAAATGCCACCTGTGGGGGTGGGGCTTTGTCCCCCTCCTCGGGGCGCAGGTTGGGGCGGCTCAGCACGATCCCAGTCTGGAAGAGGGGCACAAATTAGGGGGTCCCACACCCCCCCCTCACTCTGGGGGGGGCACAGAGACCCCCCCTGAAAGGATAAGAGTGGTGGGACCCCCAAAAATTCATATAAACCCCCCAAAAAAATGAGAGGGTACAAGGATTGGAAATGGGAGCCAAGGGGGGATATTGGGGAGGGGGAGGGGGGGGTGTCCCCCCAATTTTGGGGGTCTCTGAGGGGGGGTCTCACCTGCAGGGTGTAGGCCTGGAGTCGCTCCACCAGCTCCTCACGGGTCCCTGGGGGGGGGGTTCAGGGGGTGTCAGGGACCCCCAAAATTCTGTTGTGTCCCTCCCCCCTTTATCCCCCTCAGTTTTAAGACCCTCCCCATAAAATTTCTCTCCTCTTGGGGAACCCCAACCCTTCCTGAGACCCCCAAATACACCTCAAAACCCCAATAACACCCCCCAAAACCCCCCCAAATAATCCCAAGAACCCCTTATATCCCTCAGCGACCCCCAAATACTCCTCAAAACCCCAACAGTGCCCCCCTAGAAACCCCCCAAAATAACCTCAGGGACCACCCCCCACCCCTCAGTCCCTCTGTGACCCCCCCCCAGACCTCCCAATCCCCTCAGGTACCCCCCAAACCTGTCCCCCGAGCCCCCCCATCCCCTCAGGTACCCCCAATCCCTTCAGGTACCCCCCAAACCTGTCCCCCGAGCCCCCCCCAGTCCCCTCTGCCCCCCCAGTCCCCTCAGGTACCCCCCAAATCTGCCCCCTGTGACCCCTCAACCCCCCCAATCCCCTCAGGCCACCCTCAACCCCCCAAATCCCCTCAGGTACCCCCAATCCCTTCAGGTACCCCTCAAACCTGTCCCCTGTGACCCCTCAGGCCCCCTCCCCAAATACCCCCCCCTCCACCCTCCCCAATCACTTCAAGCACCCCCTAAACCTGCCCCCCCAGCCCCCTCAGCCCCCCCAGCCTCCCCCCCCCCACTTCATCACCCCAATCCCCTCAGGTACCCCCTAAACCTGCCCTGTGACCCCTCAACCCCCCCCAATCCCCTCAGATCACCCTCAACCCCCCAAATCCCCTCAGGTACCCCCTCAACCCCCCAAATCCCCTCAGGTACCCCCAATCCCTTCAGGTACCCCCCAAACCTGTCCCCTGTGACCCCTCAACCCCCCCAATCCCCCTCAGGCCCCCTCCCCAAATACCCCCCCTCTCCACCCTCCCCAATCACATCAAGCACCCCCTAAACCTGCCCCCCGAGCCCCCCCAGGCTTCCCCCCCCCACTTCATCACCCCCATCCCCTCAGGTACCCCCTAAACCTGCCCTGTGACCCCTCAAACCCCCCAATCCCCTCAGGCCACCCTCAACCCCCCAAATCCCCTCAGGTACCCCCAATCCCTTCAGGTACCCCCTCAACCTGCCCCCTGTGACCCCTCAACCCCCCCAATCCCCTCAGGCGTCCCCTTAACCCCCCAAATCCCCTCAGGTACCCCCTAAACCTGCCCTGTGACCCCTCAACCCCCCCCTAATCCCCTCAGGCGCCCCCTCAACCCCCCAATCCCCTCAGGCACCCCCCCCCTGCCCCCTGAGCCCCCCCAGGCCCCTCACCCTGCGCGGGGGCTCCGATCCCGGCCAGCGTGGCCTGGAGCTCGGGGTGGGCCCAGCCCGAGTAGGGGGAGCGCTCTGCGGCCCTCAGGGGGTCCCTCAGGGGGTCCCTCAGGGGGTCCCCGGGGGCCCCCCCCGCTCCCGCCGCCTCCGCGCGCTCCGCCGCCATCTTGGCCCGCTCCCCAACGCCGCCAATGGGAGGCCGCGCTGGGTGGTGACGTCACCGCAGGGGAGGAGGGGCTTAGCCAAGCGGCCAATGCGAGTCCGCGCGGGGAGGTGACGTCACGGACGAGGAGGAGGCGCCACCAAACTGCTCTGAGGGGTGATGACGTCACGGACACTACACTGACACCACACAGGGTGGTGATGACGTCAGGAGGGGCCCACATGGCTCCGTCGGTGACGTCACAGCATCCCCCCCTCCCCGAGCCACTCCAAATGGGAGGGGTTTGCACCCATCCCAATCCCCCTTCCCGCGGGCCTCAGGCCCCGCCCACCTCATTTGAATGTCCCCTCCTACCCCCACGCAACCCCACTCGGCTCCACCGACCAAGGCTTCATTTGCATAGCCCCGCCTTCAAAGCGAGCGCGGGGTCATTTGCATAACAACACCCGGTTGGACACTTCTAATTTGCATGGCCCCGCCCACATAAAAAGAAAATCCCGCGTCCTATTCTCATTTTCATAACCCCGCCCACAACTCCCAGCGCGCCGTTCGCCATCATTTGCATAATAAAGTCCGGTCGTATGCAAATTTGCCCGTCCTTTAGGCCCCGCCCCCCCACGAATTCATTCATTCTCCTGGATTTCCCGCCCTCTGTTGTGGGCGTGGCTTCACCGCAGACCACGCTCACATCGACCCATCCCACCATAGGCCCCGCCCCTTTCCCTCCCGGATGTGACGTCACGCCGGTCGCACCCGGAAGTGCCGCCGCAGGTGAGCGGGCGCGGGGCTGGGGTTGGGGGGGGGGAGGGGCCGGGAGGGGTCCCGCAGAGGGGGGATTTGGGGGGTCCCGGGGGTGTCTTCGAGCCCCTCCCCACCTCCCCCATCCCCCGGGGGTCCCTGAGCGCCCCCCGTGTCCCCCCAGCCCCGCCATGTCCCGCGCCACCAAGCGGAAGCACGTGGTGAAGGAGCTGCTGCGCGACAGCGTCGAGCCCCGCGCGGCACAGAGGGTCGTCAGGGTGAGAGCAGGGGGACATTGGGGACATCGAGGGGACATTGGGGACATCGAGGGGACAGGGGGACATTGGGGACATCGAGGGGACATTGGGGACATCGAGGGGACAGGGGGACATTGGAGGGACAGGGGGACATTGGGGGGATATGGGGGGGACACAGCCCCGCGCGGCACAGAGGGTCGTCAGGGTGAGAGCAGGGGGACATTGGGGACATCGAGGGGACCTTGGGGACATTGGGGGGACAGGGGGACATTGGGGACATAGAGGGGACAGGGGGGACATCGAGGGGACAGGGGGACATTGGGGGGGACACAGCCCCGCGCGGCACAGAGGGTCGTCAGGGTGAGAGCAGGAGGACATTGGGGACATCGAGGGGACATTGGGGACAGTGGGGGGACAGGGGGACATTGGGACATGGGAGGGGACACAGGGACATTGGGGAGGACAAGGGGACATTGGAGGGGACATTGGGACATTGGGGGGACAAGGAGACATTGGAGGGGACATTGGGGGGACAGGGGGGACATTGGAGGGGACACGGGGACATTGGAGGGGACATTGGGACATTGGGGGGACAAGGAGACATTGGAGGGGACATTGGGGGGGACAAGGGGACATTGGAGGGGACATTGGGACATGGGAGGGGACACAGGGACATTGGGGAGGACAAGGGGACATTGGAGGGGACATTGGGGGGACAGGGGGGACATTGGAGGGGACACGGGGACATTGGGACATGGGAGGGGACAGAGGGACATTGGGGAGGACAAGGGGACATTGGAAGGGACATTGGGGGGACAGGGGGGACACGGGGACACTGAGGGGGACGCGGGGACAAGGTGGGAGGTGGCTCTGGGGACAGGGTGCAGGGACACGGACCCTGCTCTGGGGACACCTGAGGGGACACAGTGACACCCTGGGGGGGGTGTCCCCAACCCCAGGGGGGACATCAGTGGGGGGGAGGGGGTGTCCCTGTCTGTGGGGACAGGGGGGACACAGCCGGGCTGGGGGTGGGACGGGGGGGGGGGTGGCCCTGTCACCTCTGTGACCCCCCCTGTGACCCCCCCAGGTGTTGGGGACACCGGGGAACAACCTGCACGAGGTGGAGACGGCGGAGGGGACGCGGTTCCTGGCCAGCATGCCACCCCGGTTCCGGAAACACATCTGGATCAAGAGAGGTGACACTGCCACTGTCACATTGTCATTGTCATATTGTCAGTGTCACACTGTCAGTGCCACATTGTCATTGTCACATTGTCACTGTCACACTGTCAGTGCCACCCCGGTTCCGGAAACACATCTGGATCAAGAGAGGTGACACCCCTGGCATTGTCACATTGTCATTGTCACTGTCACACTGCCATTGTGTGACACCCCTGGCATTGTCACATTGTCATTGTCACATTGTCATTGTCACTGTCAGTGCCACCCCGCTTCCGGAAACACATCTGGATCAAGAGAGGTGACACTGCCATTGTCACATTGTCATTGTCACTGTCACACTGTCATTGTCACTGTCACATTGTCATTGTCATATTGTCAGTGTCACACTGTCAGTGCCACATTGTCATTGTCACATTGTCACTGTCACACTGTCAGTGCCACCCCGCTTCCGGAAACACATCTGGATCAAGAGAGGTGATACTGCCATTGTGACATTGTCATTGTCAGTGTCACACTGTCAGTGCCACATTGTCATTGTCACATTGTCACTGTCACACTGTCAGTGCCACCCCGCTTCCGGAAACACATCTGGATCAAGAGAGGTGACACTGCCATTGTGACATTGTCATTGTCAGTGTCACACTGTCATTGTCACTGTCACAGTGTCAGTGTCATATTGTCAGTGTCACACTGTCAGTGCCACATTGTCATTGTCACATTGTCACTGTCACACTGTCAGTGCCACCCCGCTTCCGGAAACACATCTGGATCAAGAGAGGTGACACTGCCACTGTCACATTGTCACTGTCACATTGTCATTGTCACACTGTCATTGTCACATTGTCATTGTCACATTGTCACTGTCACACTGTCAGTGCCCCCCCCCAGGTTCCGGAAACACATCTGGATCAAGAGAGGTGACACCCCTGGCATTGTCACATTGTTATTGTCATTGTCACATTGTCATTGTCACTGTCACACTGCCACTGTCACATTGTCATTGTCACACTGTCACTGTCACACTGTCAGTGCCCCCCCCAGGTTCCGGAAACACATCTGGATCAAGAGAGGTGACACCCCTGGCATTATCACATTGTCACTGTCACATTGCCATTGTCACATTGTCATTGTCACACTGTCGCTGTCACACTGTCAGTGCCACCCCGGTTCCGGAAACACATCTGGATCAAGAGAGGTGACACCCCTGGCATTGTCATTGTCACATTGTTATTGTCACTGTTACATTGTCATTGGCACCCTCACACTGTCATTGTCACTGTCACATTGTCACTGTCACACTATCAGTGCCCCCCCGGTTCCAGAAACACATCTGGATCAGGAGAGGTGACACTGCCATTGTCGCATTGTCATTGTCATATTGTCATCGTCACATTGTCACTGTTACAGTGTCATTGTCACTGTCCCACTGTCAGTGCCCCCCTGGTTCCAGAAACACATCTGGATCTAAAGAGATGACACCGCCATTGTCACATTGTCACTGTCACAGTGTCATTGTCACACTGTCACATTGTCATTGTCACTGCCGCGCTGTCGTTGTCACGCAGTCATTGTCATTGTCTTGTCCCCCCCCCAGGTGACTTCCTGCTCGTGGACCCCATCGAGGAGGGGTCAAAGGTCAAGGCCGAAATCTCGCTGGTTCTGCTCCCCCCCCACGTGCGCTCCCTGCAGCTCCAGGGGCTCTGGTAGGACCCCCCCCCCCCAAAAAAATCGACCACCTGACCCCCAAAAACACCCCCTTGACCCCCTAAAAACAGCCCACCCCCCAAAATATCCCCCTCCCCAAAAACACCCCCCCCAAAATATCCCCCTCCCCAAAACAACCCCCATCCCAAAAACATTCACCCTCGCCAAGAACAATCCCCCCCACCCTCAAAAATATCCCCCTCCCCAAAACAACCCCCACGGATCCAAAACAACACCCCCACCCCAAAAATATCACCCCTCCCCAAGAACAGCCCCCCCACCCCCAAAACAGTCCCCCCTCCCCAAAATACCCCCCCTTCCCCAAAAAGAACCCCCCCACCCCCAAAAACACCCCCCCCTACCCCCAAAACAGCCCCCCCAGGGCCAAAACACCACCCCCATCCCAAAAATATCCCCCTTCCCCCAAAATATCCCCCTTCCCCCAAAAACAACCCCCCCACCCCCAAAAACAACCCCCCAGGGCCAAAACAGTCCCCCTTCCCCAAAATACCCCCCCTTCCCCAAAAAGAACCCCCCACCCCCAAAAACAACCCCCCTACCCCCAAAACAACCCCCCCAGGGCCAAAACACCACCCCCACCAAAAATATCCCCCTTCCCCCAAAATATCCCCCTTCCCCAAAAACAACCCCCCCACCCCCAAAAACAACCCCCCAGGGCCAAAACAGTCCCCCTTCCCCAAAATACCCCCCCTTCCCCAAAAAGAACCCCCCACCCCCAAAAACAACCCCCCTACCCCCAAAACAACCCCCCCAGGGCCAAAACAACCCCCCCACCAAAAAAAAAAATCCCCCTCCCCAAAAATATCCCCCCTCCCCCAAAAACATTCCCCTCCCCCTGGGGCCAAAACTCCCCCCCCAAAAAATATCCCCCCTTCCCCCAAAACAACCCCCCTACCCCAAAAAAAAAAACCCCCCTCCCCAAAAATATCCCCTCCCCCAAAAACAACCCCCCCAGGACAACGATAGAGCCCCCCCAGTGCTCCCAGTCCCTCCCAGTCCCTCCCAGTGACCCCCCCTTGCTCTTTACCCCCCCCCAGGCCCGAGGCATTCGGGACCCCCGAGAGGCCGAACTCCAGGGAGGGGTGAGTTAATTAGGGGGGGGTAATTAGGGGTGCTAATTGGGGGGGGAGATAATTGGGGGTGCTGATTGGGGGGCAGTGATTGGGGGGGTAATAATGGGGGGAGATAATTGAGGGGGAGGTAATTGGGGGTGCTAATTAAGGGGCAGTGATTAGGAGGGGGAGCAATAATGGGGGGAGATAATTGGGGGGGGCTGAAGATAATTGGGGGTGCTAATTGGGGGGAGATTATTGGGGGGGCAGTAATGGGGATAATTGGGGGGGCAATAATTGGGAGGGGGGCAATAATGGGGGGAGGGGATGGGAACTGGGGGGGCGATGATGGGAATAGGGGGCAATAATTGGGGGTTGATAATTGGGGGCAATAATTGGGGGGTGATAATGGGGGGCAATAATTGGGGGTGATAAGGGGGGGCAATAATTGGGGGGTGATAATTGGGGGTAATAATTGGGGGGTGATAATTGGGGGTGATAATTGGGGGTGATAATTAGGGGGTGATAATTGGGGGTGATAATGGGGGGTAATAATTGGGGGGTGATAATGGGGGGCAATAATTGGGGGTAATAATTGGGGGGTGATAATTGGGGGTGATAATTGGGGGCTGATAATTGGGGGTGATAATGGGGGGAGATAATTGGGGGTGATAATGGGGGGAGATAATTGGGGAGCAATAATTGGGGGGTGATAACGATGGAAGTCAATAATGGGGGGTGATAATTGAGGTGCAATAATTGGGAGAGAGGGCAATAATGGGGTGATAATTGAGGGGTGATAATTGGGGTCTAGAAAATTGAGGGCAATAATTTGGGGTGATAATGGGGGGTAATAATTGGGGGGTGATAATTGGGGGCAATAATTGGGGGGTGATAATTGGGGGCAATAATTGGGGGGTGATAATTGGGGGCAATAATTGGGGGTGATAAGGGGGGGCAATAATTGGGGGGTGATAATTGGGGGTAATAATTGGGGGGTGATAATTGGGGGTGATAATTGGGGGTGATAATTAGGGGGTGATAATTGGGGTGATAATGGGGGGTGATAATTGGGGGGTGATAATGGGGGGCAATAATTGGGGGGTGATAATTGGGGGTAATAATTGGGGGGTGATAATTGGGGGTGATAATTGGGGGCTGATAATTGGGGGTGATAATGGGGGGAGATAATTGGGGGTGATAATGGAGGGAGATAATTGGGGAGCAATAATTGGGGGGTGATAACGATGGAAGTCAATAATGGGGGGTGATAATTGAGGTGCAATAATTGGGAGAGAGGGCAATAATGGGGTGATAATTGAGGGGTGATAATTGGGGTCTAGAAAATTGGGGGCAATAATTTGGGGTGATAATGGGGGGTAATAATTGGGGGGTGATAATTGGGGGCAATAATTGGGGGGTGATAATTGGGGGCAATAATTGGGGGGTGATAATTGAGGGTAATAATTGGAGGCAATAATTGGGGGTGATAATTGGGGGTGATAATGGGGGGAGATAATTGGGGGTGATAATGGGGGGTGATAATTGAGGGGGAGATAATTAGGGGGGATTATTTGAGGGGGGGACATTTGGGGGGTGATAACAAGGGGGGGCAATAACGGGGTGTGAATTGGGGGTACAATAATAGGGTGTTAATTGGGGGCAATATTAGGGTGTTAATTGGGGGGGCAATAACGGGGTGTTAATTGGGGGGGCAATAACGAGGTGTTAATTGGGGGGACAATAACGGGGTGTTAATTGGGGGGGCAATAACGGGGTGTTAATTGGGGGGGCAATAACGAGGTGTTAATTGGGGGGACAATAACGGGGTGTTAATTGGGGGGGCAATAACGGGCTGGCTTTAAGGGTGGGAAGGGGCCTTCTGGGGACACTTGGGGACACTTGGGGACACTTGGGGACACTTGGGGACACTGTGCCCCCAGCTGTGCCACGAGTGTGACCCCCCCACCCCCCGTGCAGGGACGGGGACGGGGGGCTCTTCATCAACACCAACCGCGTGGGGACCCCCGGGGACGAGGACAGTGACAGTGACAGTGACAGCCAGGAGGACACTGGGGACAGTGACGGTGACAGTGACAGCCAGGAGGACACAGGGGACGGTGACAGTGATGGTGACAGTGACAGTGACAGCCAGGAGGACACAGAGGACAACGAGGACCCCCCCCAGGACCCCCCAGAAGAGCCAAGTGACACGAAGGACCCCCCTGAGGAGCTCACGGGTGACACCACGAGGGGTGACACCACAGGGGGTGACACCACAGGGGGTGACACCACAAGGGGTGACACCACAGGGGGTGACACCACAAGGGGTGACACCACAGGGGGTGACACCACAAGGGGTGACACCACAAGGGGTGACACAGCAGGTGCCACCCCCCCCCACCCCCAGCACAGCGGGGACAAGGACAGCGGGCACGGGGGGGGCACGGGACCCCCCCCCAGCCAATAAAGGACTTTGGTGGCACTTGGGGACACCACGGGGGTGGCTTTGTTGTGTGTGTGTCCCCTCCCCCCCCAAAGGGACAGGCGGTGACACCGAGTGACAAATGACAACCCAGAGAGCTTTATTGTCCCCGAGGGTGGGGCCCACGGGGGGGGGTGGGGGAGGGGGGGAGGGGACATCGGGGTGTCCCCAGGGGTGTCCCCAAGGGATCCTGTCCTGGAGATGTCCCCAGGGGTGTCCCCAGGGGTGTCCCCAAGGGGTCCTGTCCTGGAGATGTCCCCAGGGGTGTCCCCAGGGGTGTCCCCAAGGGGTCCTGTCCTGGAGATGTCCCCAGGGGTGTCCCCAGGGGTGTCCCCAGGGGTGTCCCCAGGGGTGTCCCCAAGGGGTCTGTCCTGGAGATGTCCCCAGGGGTGTCCCCAGGGGTGTCCCCAGGGGTGTCCCCGAGGGCTCCTCACTTGGTGATGGTGTTCCTGGGGGCAGAAAGGAGGGGTCAGTCGGTGTCCCAGTGCTCCCAGTGCCCTTCCCAGTGCTCCCAGTGCCCTTCCCAGTGCTCCCAGTGCCCTTCCCAGTGCCCCCAGTGCCCATCCCAGTGCTCCCAGTGCCCATCCCAGTGCTCCCAGTTCCCTTCCCAGTGCCCCCAGTTCCCTTCCCAGTGCTCCCAGTTCCCTTCCCAGTGCCCATCCCAGTGCTCCCAGTTCCCTTCCCAGTGCCCCCTCCAGTGCCCCCAGTTCCCATCCCAGTGCCCCCAGTGCCCATCCCAGTATTCCCCCATCTCCGTCCCAGTATTCCCCACCTCCTTTCCACTCCCACCAAGCCCCTTCCCAGTGGCTCCCAGTAACACCCAGTAGCACCCAACGTCTCCCAGTAACACCCAGTAGCACCCTGTAACACCCAATGTCTCCCAGTAGCACCCAGTGGCTCCTAGTGGCTCCCAGTATGCCCAGTGCCACCCACGTGTTCATGCTCTTGCCCCAGTGACTCCCAATGGTTCCCAGTCCCCCCAGTATGCCCAGTATCCCCAGTATAACCCACACGTTCATGCTCTTGCCCCAGTGACTCCCAATGGTTCCCAGTCCCCCCAGTATTCCCAGTCTCTCCCAGTATGCCCCAGTATGCCCAGTACCCACGCGTTCATGCTCTCGTCCCAGTGACTCCCAATGGTTCCCAGTCCCCCCAGTATTCCCAGTTTGCCCAGTATCTCCCAGTATCCCCAGTATAACCCACACATTCATGCTCTTGCCCCAGTGGCTCCCAGTATCCCCCAGTGACTCCCAATGGTTCCCAGTCTCTCCCAGTCCCCCCAGTATGGCCAGTATGGCCAGTATGCCCAGTGCCACCCACGCGTTCATGCTCTTGCCCCAGTGACTCCCAATGGTTCCCAGTCCCCCCAGTATTCCCAGTATCTCCCAGTTTGCCCAGTATCCCCAGTATAACCCACGCGTTCATGCTCCTGCCCCGGTGACTCCCAATGGTTCCCAGTCTCTCCAGTATGCCCAGTAAGCTCAGTCCCCCCAGTTTGCCCAGTATAACCCACACTTTCATGCTCTTGCCCCAGTGACTCCCAATGGTTCCCAGTCCCCCCAGTCCCCCCAGTATTCCCAGTATTCCCAGTCCCCCCAGTATAACCCACGTGTTCATGCTCTCGCCCCAGTGACTCCCAATGGTTCCCAGTCCCCCCAGTATGCCCAGTATCCCCCAGTATGCCCAGTATGCCCAGTATCCCCAGTATCCCCAGTATAACCCACACATTCATGCTCTCACCCCAGTGACTCCCAATGGTTCCCAGTCTCTCCCAATCCCCCCAGTATGCCCAGTATGCCCAGTACCCACGCGTTCATGCTCTCGCCCCAGTGACTCCCAATGGTTCCCAGTCCCCCCAGTATGCCCAGTATGCCCAGTATCCCCAGTATAACCCACGTGTTCATGCTCTCGCCCCAGTGACTCCCAATGGTTCCCAGTCCCCCCAGTATGCCCAGTATGCCCAGTATGCCCAGTATCCCCAGTATAACCCACGTGTTCATGCTCTCGCCCCAGTGACTCCCAATGGTTCCCAGTCTCTCCCAGTCCCCCCAGTATGCCCAGTATCCCCAGTATAACCCACGTGTTCATGCTCTCGCCCCAGTGACTCCCAATGGTTCCCAGTCCCCCCAGTATTCCCAGTATGCCCAGTGCCACCCACGCGTTCATGCTCTTGCCCCAGTGACTCCCAATGGTTCCCAGTCCCCCCAGTATTCCCAGTATCTCCCAGTTTGCCCAGTATTCCCAGTATAACCCACGCGTTCATGCTCCTGCCCCGGTGACTCCCAATGGTTCCCAGTCTCTCCAGTATGCCCAGTAAGCTCAGTCCCCCCAGTTTGCCCAGTATAACCCACACTTTCATGCTCTTGCCCCAGTGACTCCCAATGGTTCCCAGTCCTCCCAGTATTCCCAGTATTCCCAGTCCCCCCAGTATAACCCACGTGTTCATGCTCTCGCCCCAGTGACTCCCAATGGTTCCCAGTCCCCCCAGTATGCCCAGTATCCCCCAGTATGCCCAGTATCCCCCAGTATGCCCAGTATGCCCAGTATCCCCAGTATAACCCACACATTCATGCTCTCACCCCAGTGACTCCCAATGGTTCCCAGTCTCTCCCAATCCCCCCAGTATGCCCAGTATGCCCAGTACCCACGCGTTCATGCTCTCGCCCCAGTGACTCCCAATGGTTCCCAGTCTCTCCCAATCCCCCCAGTATGCCCAGTATGCCCAGTACCCACGCGTTCATGCTCTCGCCCCAGTGACTCCCAATGGTTCCCAGTCTCTCCCAGTCCCCCCAGTATGCCCCAGTATCCCCAGTATAACCCACGTGTTCATGCTCTCGCCCCAGTGACTCCCAATGGTTCCCAGTCCCCCCAGTATTCCCAGTATGCCCAGTGCCACCCACGCGTTCATGCTCTCGCCCCAGTGACTCCCAATGGTTCCCAGTCCCCCCAGTCCCCCCAGTATTCCCAGTATTCCCAGTATCCCCAGTATAACCCACGTGTTCATGCTCTCGCCCCAGTGACTCCCAATGGTTCCCAGTCCCCCCAGTATTCCCAGTATGCCCAGTGCCACCCACGTGTTCATGCTCTTGCCCCAGTGACTCCCAATGGTTCCCAGTCCCCCCAGTCTCTCCCAGTCCCCCCAGTATCCCCCCAGTTTGCCCAGTATCCCCAGTATAACCCACGCGTTCATGCTCTTGCCCCGGTGACTCCCAATGGTTCCCAGTCTCTCCCAGTCCCCCCAGTTTGCCCAGTATCCCCAGTATAACCCACGCGTTCATGCTCTTGCCCCAGTGACTCCCAATGGTTCCCAGTCCCCCCAATCTCTCCCAGTCCCCCCAGTATCCCCCCAGTTTGCCCAGTATGCCCAGTATAACCCACGCGTTCATGCTCTTGCCCCGGTGACTCCCAATGGTTCCCAGTCCCCCCAGTATGCCCAGTATGCCCAGTATAACCCACGCGTTCATGCTCTTGCCCCGGTGACTCCCAATGGTTCCCAGTCCCCCCAGTATGCCCAGTATGCCCAGTATAACCCACGCGTTCATGCTCTTGCCCCGGTGACTCCCAATGGTTCCCAGTCCCCCCAGTATGCCCAGTATGCCCAGTATAACCCACGCGTTCATGCTCTTGCCGCTGCCGCTCAGGACGATGTACGGCGTTTTCTGCGCCCGCTGCTTCTCCTGCAGCAGCGCCACCGTGCCCAGGGGGGTGTCACTGGAGCTCATCTTCTTCAGCAGCTGCACCCCAAAATCAGGGGGGACACCCCAAAATCAGGGGGGACACCCCAAAATCAGGGGGGGACACCCCAAAATCAGGGGGACCCCAAAAACACCCCCAAAACCCCAAAGAATTCCCAAAAACTCCAAAGAATTCCCAAAAACCCCAAAGAATTACAGAAAATTCCCAAAAAACCCCCACCCCACCGTGCCCAGGGGGTGTCACTGGAGCTCATCTTCTTCAGCAGCTGCACCCCAGGAACACCCCAAAATCAGGGGGGACACCCCAAAATCAGGGGGGGACACCCCAAAATCAGGGGGACCCCAAAAAACCCCAAAAAACCCAAAGAATTCCCAAAAACCCCAAAGAATTATAGAGAATCCCCAAAAAACCCCCACCCCACCGTGCCCAGGGGGTGTCACTGGAGCTCATCTTCTTCAGCAGCTGCACCCCAAAATCAGGGGGGACACCCCAAAATCAGGGGGGACACCCCAAAATCAGGGGGACCCCAAAAAACAAAAAAAAAACCCAAAAAATCCTTAAAAACCCTAAAGAATCCCCAAAAAACCCCCACCCCACCGTGCCCAGGGGGTGTCACTGGAGCTCATCTTCTTCAGCAGCTGCACCCCAAAATCAGGGGGGGACACCCCAAAATCAGGGGGACCCCAAAAACACCCCCAAAACCCCAAAGAATTCCCAAAAACTCCAAAGAATTCCCAAAAACCCCAAAGAATTAGAGAATCCCCAAAAAACCCCCACCCCACCGTGCCCAGGGGGTGTCACTGGAGCTCATCTTCTTCAGCAGCTGCACCCCAGGAACACCCCAAAATCAGAGGGGGACACCCCAAAATTAGGAGAACCCCAAAACCCCCAAAGAATCCCCCAAAATCCTAAAGAATCCTTAAAAATCCTAAAGCATCCCCCAAAACCCCCACCCCACCGTGCCCAGGGGGTGTCACTGGAGCTCATCTTCTTCAGCAGCTGCACCCCAGGAACACCCCAAAATCAGGGGGGACACCCCAAAATCAGGGGGGGACACCCCAAAATCAGGGGGACCCCAAAAAACCCCAAAAAACCCAAAGAATTCCCAAAAACCCCAAAGAATTATAGAGAATCCCCAAAAAACCCCCACCCCACCGTGCCCAGGGGGGTGTCACTGGAGCTCATCTTCTTCAGCAGCTGCACCCCAAAATCAGGGGGGACACCCCAAAATCAGGGGGGGACACCCCAAAATCAGGGGAACCCCAAAAAACCCCAAAGAATCCCCAAAAATCCTAAAGAATTCCCCAAAACCCCAAAGAATTACAGAAAATTCCCAAAAAACCCCCACCCCACCGTGCCCAGGGGGTGTCACTGGAGCTCATCTTCTTCAGCAGCTGCAGCCCAGGAACACCCCAAAATCAGGGGGGACACCCCAAAATCAGGGGGGACACCCCAAAATCAGGGGAACCCCAAAAATCCCAAAGAATCCCCCAAAACCCCAAAGAATTATCCCCCTCACCGCCTCCTCGTCCAACTTCTTCATCCTCCGCTCCGTTTTCATCTTCCCAGAGCCCTTCCCGTGGAAGCGGTGGGAGAGCTGCCGGAACGCCTGGGGGGACATTTGGGAGGGTTTTGGGGACATTTGGGAGGGTTTTGGGGACATTTGGGGGGGTTTGGGGACATTTAGGGATGTTTGGGGACATTTGGGGACATTTGGGATGGGGTTGGGGACGTTTGGGATGGGGTTGGGGACGTTTGGGATGGGGTTGGGGACATTTGGGAGGGTTTTGGGGACATTTGGGGGGGTTTGGGGACATTTGGGGATGTTTGGGGACATTTGGGATGGGGTTGGGGACATTTGGGATGGGGTTGGGGACATTTGGGGATGTTTGGGATGGGTTTGGGGACATTTGGGAGGGTTTTGAGGACATTTGGGGGGGTTTGGGGGACATTTGGGGATGTTTGGGATGGGTTAGGGGACATTTGGGATGGGTTTGGGGACATTTGGGGACATTTGGGATGGGTTTGGGGACGTTTGGGATGGGTTTGGGGACATTTGGGATGGGTTTGGGGACATTTGGGGGGGTTCGGGGACATTTGGGGATGTTTGGGGACATTTGGGATGGGGTTGGGGACATTTGGGATGGGTTTGGGGACATTTGGGGATGTTTGGGGACATTTGGGATGGGGTTGGGGACATTTGGGATGGGATTGGGGACATTTGGGATGGGTTTGGAGACATTTGGGATGGGGTTGGGGACATTTGGGGATGTTTGGGATGGGTTTGGGGACATTTGGGAGGGTTTTGAGGACATTTGGGGGGGTTTGGGGGACATTTGGGGATGTTTGGGATGGGTTAGGGGACATTTGGGATGGGTTTGGGGACATTTGGGGACGTTTGGGATGGGTTTGGGGACGTTTGGGATGGGTTTGGGGACATTTGGGATGGGTTTGGGGACATTTGGGGACATTTGGGATGGGGTTGGGGACATTTGGGATGGGTTTGGGGACGTTTGGGATGGGTTTGGGGACATTTGGGATGGGGTTGGGGACATTTGGGATGGGTTTGGGAACATTTGGGGATGTTTGGGATGGGTTAGGGGACATTTGGGATGGGTTTGGGGACATTTGGGGACATTTGGGATGGGTTTGGGGACATTTAGGGGGGTTTGGGGACACCCCCAACCCTTCCCGTGCGAGAGGTGGGAGAGCTGCCAGAACACCTGGGGGGGATGTTTGGGGACCCCCCCACCCCTTTCAGGGTGACATTTTGAGGACCCCCCACCTCTTTTTGGGGTGACATTTTGGGGACAGGTGACATTTTGGGGACCCCCCCACCTCTTTCAGGGTGACATTTTGGGGACAGGTGACATTTTGGGGACCCCCCCACCTCTTTCAGGGTGACATTTTGGGGACCCCCCCACCTCTTTTGGGGTGACATTTTGGGGACCCCCCCACCTCTTTCAGGGTGTTATTTTGGGGACCCCCCCACCCCTTTCAGGGTGACATTTTGGGGACCCCCCCACCTCTTTTTGGGGTGTCATTTTGGGGACAGGTGACATTTTGGGGACCCCCCCACCTCTTTTGGGGTGACATTTTGGGGACCCCCCCACCTCTTTCGGGGTGACATTTTGGGGACCCCCCCACCTCTTTCAGGGTGTTATTTTGGGGACCCCCCCACCCCTTTCAGGGTGACATTTTGGGGACCCCCCCACCTCTTTTTGGGGTGACATTTTGGGGACCCCCCCACCTCTTTCGGGGTGTGATTTTGGGGACAGGTGACATTTTGGGGACCCCCCCACCCCTTTCAGGGTGACATTTTGGGGACCCCCCCACCTCTTTTTGGGGTGTCATTTTGGGGACAGGTGACATTTTGGGGACCCCCCCACCTCTTTTGGGGTGACATTTTGGGGACCCCCCCACCTCTTTCAGGGTGACATTTTGGGGACCCCCCCACCTCTTTCAGGGTGTTATTTTGGGGACCCCCCCACCCCTTTCAGGGTGACATTTTGGGGACCCCCCCACCTCTTTTTGGGGTGACATTTTGGGGACCCCCCCACCTCTTTCGGGGTGTCATTTTGGGGACAGGTGACATTTTGGGGACCCCCCCACCTCTTTTAGGGTGTTATTTTGGGGACCCCCCACCTCTTTTTGGGGTGTCATTTTGGGGACAGGTGACATTTTGGGGACCCCCCACCTCTTTCGGGGTGAGCTTCCGGCCGGTCTCGTCCACGTACTCGATCTTGACGTCGGGCCGGTATCCCTCCTTCTCCTTGAAATCCTGCGTGAAACCCCGGAACTCCTCCCGCCGGCTGTACTTGTCATCGATGGCCCTGGGGACATCATTGGGGACATGAGGACATCATTGGGGACATCATTGGGGACTCCTCCCGCCGGCTGTACTTGTCATCGATGGCCCTGGGGACATCATTGGGGACATTGGGGACACCATTGGGGACATCATTGGGGACATCATTGGGGACATCATTGGGGACATCATTGGGGACATTGGGGACATTGGGGACATTGGGGACATCATTGGGGACATTGGGGACACCATTGGGGACATCATTGGGGACATCATTGGGGACTCCTCCTGCCAGCTGGACTTGTCATCGATGGCCCTGGGGACATCATTGGGGACATTGGGGACACCATTGGGGACATCATTGGGGACATCATTGGGGACATCATTGGGGACATTGGGGACATTGGGGACATCATTGGGGACATCATTGGGGACATCACTGGGAACTCCTCCTGCCAGCTGGACTTGTCATCGATGGCCCTGGGGACACTGGGGACATTGGGGACACCATTGGGGACATCATTGGGGACACCATTGGGGACATCATTGGGGACATTGGGGACATTGGGGACATCATTGGGGACATCATTGGGAACTCCTCCCGCCGGCTGGACTTGTCATCGATGGCCCTGGGGACATCATTGGGGACATGGGGACATTGGGGACATTGGGGACATCATTGGGGACACCATTGGGGACATCATTGGGGACATCATTGGGGACATCATTGGGGACATCATTGGGGACATTGGGGACATCATTGGGGACATCATTGGGGACACCATTGGGGACATCATTGGGGACATTGGGGACATTGGGGACATCATTGGGGACATCATTGGGGACATCATTGGGGACACCATTGGGGACATCATTGGGGACATCATTGGGGACATCATTGGGGACATCATTGGGGACATTGGGGACATTGGGGACATCATTGGGGACATCATTGGGAACTCCTCCCGCCGGCTGGACTTGTCATCGATGGCCCTGGGGACATTGGGGGTGACAGACGTGACACTGGGGGTGACAGAGGTGACCCAGGGGAGGTGACAGAGGTGACATCACCCACATCTTATCCTCGATGCAGTTCACAGCCAAGGGCAGGGACAGGGGTGACAGGGGTGACACAGGAGGTGACAGGGGTGACACAGGAGGTGACAGCAGTGAGAGGGGTGACAATGGGGGTGACAGGGATGACAGACGTGACACTGGGGGTGACAGAGGTGACCCAGGGGAGGTGACAGAGGTGACATCACCCACATCTTGTCCTCGATGCAGTAGACGGCCGAGGGCAGGGACAGGGGTGACAGGGGTGACACTGGGGGTGACAGCAGTGACACTGGGGGTGACAGAGGTGACACTGAGGGTGACAGGGGTGACCCAGGGGAGGTGACAGAGGTGACATCACCCACATCTTGTCCTCGATGCAGTAGACGGCCGAGGGCAGGGACAGGGGTGACAGGGGTGACACTGGGGGTGACAGCAGTGACAGGGGTGACAGGGATGACAGAGGTGACACTGAGGGTGACAGAGGTGACCCAGGGGAGGTGACAGAGGTGACATCACCCACATCTTGTCCTCGATGCAGTAGACGGCCGAGGGCAGGGATTTGTTGGGGGCTTTCACTCGCGCCACTTTCTGCACCGTGGTCTCCAGCAGCCCTGGGGGGACACGGGGGGGTCACAGGGGGGGACACGGAGCACCCACAGGGACCCCGGAACCCCACAGGGACCCCCAGAGCACCCACAGGAACCCCCCAATCCTCAGGGACCCCCAACACCCCCAGGGACCCCCAGAGCACCCACAGGGACCCCCAACACCCACAGGGACCCCAGAGCACCCACAGGGACCCCTGAACCCCACAGGGACCCCTGAACCCCACAGGGACCCCCAGAGCACCCACAGGGACCCCCAGAGAATCCACAGTAACCCCCAGAGCACCCACAGGGACCCCCAGAGCACCCTCAGGGACCCCCAACACCCACAGGGACCCCCCAATCGTCAGGGACCCCCTGAACACCCACAGGGACCCCCAATTGTCAGGGACCCCCAATGCCCTCGGGGACCCCTGAACCCCACAGGGACCCCCAGAGCACCCACAGGGACCCCCAACACCCTCAGGGACCTCTGAACCCCACAGGGACCCCCAGAGCACCCACAGGGACCCCCAGAGCACCCACAGGGACCCCTGAACCCCACAGGGACCCCCAGAGCACCCACAGGGACCCTCAACACCCTCAGGGACCTCTGAACCCCACAGGGACCCCCAAACTCCCTTTAAAGGCCCCCAAACCCAAACCCCCCCTCTGACACCCCCAAAGCCCCCCATAAGGGTCCCAAAACCCCCCAAATCCCCCCATAAGGCCCCCAAAGCCCCTCATATACCCCCTAGAGCCCCCCATAAGGATCCCAACCCCCCAAATGCCCCCAAAAGTCCCCCAAAGCCCCTCAAATCCCCCCATGAGGATCCCACCCCCCCCAAATCCCCCCATAAGGATCCCAAATCATCTCACAAGAATCCCAAATCCCCCCATAAGGCCCCCAAAGCCCCCCATAAGCCCCCCAACCCCCCCAAAAGCCCCCCAACTGCCCCCAAATCCCCCCCAAGGATCTCAAATCCCCCCATAACGATCCCAAATCCCTCCCAAATCCCCTCACGTGGATCCTAAACTCCCTCAAATCCCCCCATAAGCCCCCCAAAAGAATCCCAAATCCCCCAAATCCCCCCCAACCCCCCCATAAGGCCCTCAAAGCCCCCCAAAAGGATCCCAAACACCCCCAAATCCCCCTATTTGCTCCTCAAAGGCCCCTAAAAGCCCCCCCAAATCCCCTGTAAGGCCCTCAAATCCTCCCATAAGGACCCCAAACCACCCCAAGTCCCCCCATAAGGATCCCAAAGCCCCTCAAAAGGATCCCAAACACCCCCAAATCCCCCCCAAACCCCCCCATAAGGCCCTCAACGCCCCCCCAAGCCCCCCAACCCTCCCCAAAACCCTCTATTTGCCCCTCAAAGGCCCCTAAAAGCCCCCCTAAGGCCCTCAAATCCTCCCATAAGGACCCCAAACCACCCCAAGTGCCCCCATAAGGATCCCAAATCCCACCCTAAGAATCCCAAACACCCCCAAATCCCCCCATAAGGCCCTCAAAGGCCCCTAAAAGCCCCCCTAAATCCCCCCATAAGGCCCCCAAAGTCCCCCAAAAGGATCCCAAACCCCCCCAAGTGCCCCCATAAGGATCCCAAAGCCCCCCAAAAGGATCCCAAACCCCCCCAAATCCCCCCATAAGGCCCTCAAAGCCCCCCCAAAGCCCCCCAACCCTCCCCAAAACCCTCTATTTGCCCCCCAAAGGCCCCTAAAAGCCCCCCAAATCCCCCCGTAAGGCCCTCAAATCCTCCCATAAGGACCCCAAACCACCCCAAGTGCCCCCATAAGGATCCCAAATCCCACCCTAAGAATCCCAAACCCCCCCAAAACCCCCCCAAATCCCCCCCAAGGCCCACCCTTGTTCTGGCAGAGCAGCAGAGCCGCGGCCAGGCCGCGGTTCACGATGGGCTCCTCGTCCAGGATGGTCGTGGAGGCCGCCGAGAACTTGGGGGGAGGGGGAAAAACAAAAAAAAAGGGGGTTCAGAAGGACCCCCCAACTTTGGGGGACCCCAAAGAACCCCCTCATACACACACAGGATGCTCCTGGAGGGGCTGAGGGGGGTTTGGGGTGTCCCGGGGCTTTTGGGGGGCTCTTGGCTGGGGGTGACCTTGGTTTTGGGGTGACCCCTGTTTGGCTTCTCCCCCCTCCTCCCCCCATTCTTGGGGTCTCTCCCGTTTTTGGGGTGTCACCCACGTTTTGGGGGTGTCTCCCCCATTTTTAGGGCTGTCTCCCCCATTTTTAGGGGTGTCCCTCCCATTTTTAGGGCTGTCCCTCCCCATTTTGGGGGTGCCCTCCCCATTTTTAGGGTGTTTCCCCCCATTTTTAGGGGTGTCCCCCCCCATTTTTTGGGGGTCTCACATCCTGCTGCTCCTCTGCCCCTCATTCTCCTGCTCTCTGCCATTTTTGGGGTGTCTCTCCTCATTTTTGGGTATCCCTCCCCATTTTTGGGGTGTCCCTCCCATTTTTAAGGTGTCCCCCCATTTTTAGGGTGTTTCCCCCCCATTTTTAGGGGTGTCCCTCCCCATTTTTGGGGGTCTCACATCCTGCTGCTCCTCTGCCCCTCAACTCTCTTCCTCTCTCCCATTTTTGGGGTGTCCCTGCCCATTTTAGGATTATCCCCCCCCCCATTTTCAGGATGTGTATCCCCATTTTTGGGGTGTCCCCCACCCCTTTTTAGGGCTGTCCCCTCCCCATTTTGGGGGTGTCCTCCCCATTTTTGGGGGTCTCACCTCCTGCTGCTGCTGCTCCTCTGCCCCTCTTTCCCTTGCTCTCTTCCATTTTCAGGATGTCCCTCCCCATTTTAGGATTGTCCCTCCCCATTTTAGGATTGTCCCTCCCCATTTTCGGGGTGTCCCTCCCATTTTTAAGGTTTCCCCCCATTTTTAGGGTGTGTCCCCCTCCCATTTTGGGGGTCTCATATCCCGCTGTTGCTGCTCCTCCACCTCCTGTTCTCCTCTCCCCCATTTTTAGGGTGTCCTTCCCCATTTTCGGGCTGTCCCCCCACATTTTTGGGGTGTCCCCCCCATTTTTGGGGGTGTCCCCCCCATTTTAGGGGGTCTCACCTCCTCCTGCTGCTGCTCCTCTGCCCCTCACTCTCTTGCTCTCTTCCATTTTTGGGGTGTCCCTGCCCATTTTAGGATTGTCCCTCCCCATTTTTGGGGTGTCCCCTCCCATTTTCAGGGTGTCCCCCACATTTTGGGGTGTCTCTCCCCATTTTTAGGGTGTGTCCCCCCATTTTGGGGGTCTCATATCCTGCTGTTGCTGCTCCTCCACCTCCTGTTCTCCTCTCCCCCATTTTTGGGCTATCTCCCCCATTTTTGGGGTATCCTTCCCCATTTTTGGGGTGTCCCTCCCATTTTTAAGGTGTCCCCCAATTTTTAGGGTGTTTCCCCCCATTTTTGGAGTTGTCCCTCCCCATTTTTGGGGGGTCTCACATCCTGCTGCTCCTCTGCCCCTCATTCTCCTGCTCTCTTGCATTTTTAGGGGTGTCCCCCCCCCATTTTTAAGGTGTCCCCCCCATTTTTAGGACTGTCCCTCCCCATTTTGGGGGTGTCCCTCCCCGTTTTTTGGGGGTCTCACCTCCTGCTGCTCCCCTGCCCCCCATTCTCCTGCTCTCCCCCATTTTTAGGATGTCCCTCCCCATTTTAGGATTGTCCCTCCCCATTTTTGGGGTGTCCCTCCCCATTTTTGGGGTGTCTCTCCCCATTTTTAGGGTGTGTCCCCCCATTTTGGGGGTCTCATATCCCGCTGTTGCTGCTGCTCCTCCATCTCCTGTTCTCCTCTCCCCCATTTTTGGGGCGTCCCCGCCCATTTTCGGGCTGTCCCCTCCATTTTTGGGCTGTCCCTCCCCATTTTTGGGCTGTCCCTCCCCATTTTTGGGGTGTCCCTCCCCATTTTTGGGGTCTCACATCCTGTTGCTGCCTCTCCTCAGCGAGGTTGACGCTGCTCCACCCCACGTTCTCCTCCCCCTCCGAGTCGGGGGGCTCGGGGGGCGACGAGGGACGCCCGGAACGTTCCAGAGCCTGGGAAAAGGGGGAAAAAAACACCCCAAAAATGAGAAAAAACACCCAAAAATGAGGAAAAACACCCCAAAAATGAGGAAAAACACCCCAAAACTGAGGAAAAACACCCCAAAAATGGGGGGACACTCCCCCAAAAACAGGGGGGGATGCCCAGAGTGACATAAGGGGCCAGAAAGGACAAGAACCCCCCAAAATTGCGGCCCCCACCCCCACATGGCCCCCCCAAATTATCCCCAAACTTCCCCAAATCACCCCCAATCCCCTCAAATCCTCCCGGAACTCCCCCCAAATCCCCCCAAACTCCCCCAAATCCCCCCCAAATCACTCCCAGCCCCCCCAAATCATTCCAAGCTCCCCCAAATCATTTTTTTTGCCCACCATGAGCTCGTCCTGCTCCTCCCTGTTCCCAGCCAGACCCCAAATCCCCCTCAAATCCCCCCCAAATCCCCTCAAACTCCCCCAAATCCCCCCCAAATCACTCCCAGCCCTCCCAAATCACTCCCAGCCCCCCCAAATCATTCCAAGCCCCCCCAAAATGACGTTTTTTGCCCACCATGAGCTCGTCCTGCTCCTCCCTGTTCCCAGCCAGGCCCCCAAATCCCCTCCAAATCCCCCCCAAATCCCCCCCAAATCCCCCCCAAATAACTCCCAGCCCCCCCAAATCACTCCCAGCCCCCCCAAATCATTCCAAGCCCCCCAAATCATTCCAAGCCCCCTCAAATAAATTTTTTTGCCCACCATGAGCTCGTCCTGCTCCTCCCTGTTCCCGGCCAGGCCCCCCAAATCACCCCCAAACTGTCCCAAATTCCCCCCCAAATCCCCCCAAATCACTCCTAGCCCCCCAAATCACTCCCAGCCCCCCCAAATCATTCCAAGCCCCCCAAATCATTCCAAGCCCCCTCAAATAAATTTTTTTGCCCACCATGAGCTCGTCCTGCTCCTCCCTGTTCCCGGCCAGGCCCCCCAAATCACCCCCAAACTGTCCCAAATTCCCCCCCAAATCCCCCCAAATCACTCCTAGCCCCCCAAATCACTCCCAGCCCCCCAAAATCATTCCAAGCCCCCCAAAATGATGTTTTTTGCCCACCATGAGCTCGTCCTGCTCCTCCCTGTTCCCGGCCAGGACCCCAAATCCCCCCAAACCTCCTCAAATCCCCCCCAAATCCCCCCAAACCTCCTCAAATCCCCCCCAAATCCCCCCAAACTCCCCCAAATCCCCCCCAAATCACTCCCAGCCCCCCCAAATCCCCCCCAAATGATTTTTTTGCCCACCATGAGCTCGTCCTGCTCCTCCCTGTTCCCGGCCAGGACCCCAAATCCCCCCAAACCTCCTCAAATCCCCCCCAAATCCCCCCAAACCTCCTCAAATCCCCCCCAAATCCCCCCAAACTCCCCCAAATCCCCCCCAAATCACTCCCAGCCCCCCCAAATCCCCCCCAAATGATTTTTTTGCCCACCATGAGCTCGTCCTGCTCCTCCCTGTTCCCAGCCAGGACCCCAAATCCCCCCAAACCTCCTCAAATCCCCCCCAAATCCCCCCAAACCTCCTCAAATCCCCCCCAAATCCCCCCAAACTCCCCCAAATCCCCCCCAAATCACTCCCAGCCCCCCCAAATCCCCCCCAAATGACGTTTTTTGCCCACCATGAGCTCGTCCTGCTCCTCCCTGTTCCCGGCCAGGACCCCAAATCCCCCCAAACCTCCTCAAATCCCCCCCAAATCCCCCCAAACCTCCTCAAATCCCCCCCAAATCCCCCCAAACTCCCCCAAATCCCCCCCAAATCACTCCCAGCCCCCCCAAATCCCCCCCAAACTCCCCCAAATAATTTTTTTTTGCCCACCATGAGCTCGTCCTGCTCCTCCCTGTTCCCGGCCAGGCCGTAGGTCGGGATCTCCCCGAGGGTCCGGCAGAACTCGGACGTGGCGTTGAAGACGATGCTCCCACCCCGGGGGTCCGGCCCGGGAGCCCCCCCAGACCCCCTGATCAGCTCCAGCACCTTGGGGGGAGGGGGTTGAGGGGTCAGGGGAACCCCCCAAAATTCCTATAAACCCCCCCATCCTTTTAGGGATCACGATTCCCGTTCCAGGTGATCCAAACCCTTGGTTTTGGGGGGGCTGAAGGACCCCCAAACCCCACTTTGGGGGATCCCCAAAATCCCCACTGACCCCAACCCCTGGTTTGGGGGGGGCTGAAAGACCCCCACTCACTTTGGGGGATCCCCAATTCCTGGTTTGGGAGGGGCTGAAAGACCTCCCCCATTCCCGTTTTGGGGGATCCCCAAAATCCCAGGTGATCCCAACCCCTGGTTTGGGGGGGCTAAAAGACCCCCACTCACTTTAAGGGAACCCCAAAATCCCAGGTGACCCCAACCCCTGGTTTTGGGGGGCTGAAAGACCCCCACTCACTTTAAGGGAACCCCAAAATCCCAGGTGACCCCAACCCCTGGTTTTGGGGGGGCTGAGAAGGATTTTGGGGGTTGGGGTTGCCCTGGGGTGACTTAGGGGGAGTTTTTTGGGGTTGCCCTGCAGTGATTTTGGGGTTTTATTTTAGGGCTGGCTTGGGATGATTTTTGAGCAGTTTGGGGTTGCCCTTCAGTAATTTTGGGGTTTTTTTGGGGGGTTGCCCTGGGATGATTTTGAGGTTGCCCTGCAATGGTTTTCGGAGGGGTTTTGGGGTTCCCCAGGGTGATTTTTGGGGTTCCCCAGGGTGATTTTTGGGGTTCTCCAGAGTGATTTTTGGGCAGTTTTTTTGGGGTTCCCCAGGGTGATTTTTGGGGTTCTCCAGGGTAATTTTTGGGGTTCTCCAGAGTGATTTTTGGGGTTTTTATTGGGGTTGCCCTGCAGTGATTTTTGGGGCTGCCCTGGGGTGATTTGGGGGTTGCCCTGGAGTGAATTTTGGGGTTTGACCTGCAATGATTTTTAGAGGGTTTTGGGGTCACCATGGGGTGATTTTTGAGGTTCCCAGGGGTGATTTTTGGGGTTGCCCTGTGATGATTTTCAGGGATTTTTTGGGGGGGCTCCCCAGGGTGATTTTTGAGGTTCCCAAGGGTGATTTTTTGGTTCCCCAGGGTGATTTTTGGGGTTGCCCTGTGATGATTTTCAGGGATTTTTTGGGGGGGCTCCCCAGGGTGATTTTTGAGGTTCCCAAGGGTGATTTTTTGGTTCCCCAGGGTGATTTTTGGGGTTGCCCTGTGATGATTTTCAGGGATTTTTTGGGGGGGCTCCCCACGGTGATTTTTGAGGTTCCCAAGGGTGATTTTTGGGGTTCTCCAGAGGGATTTTGGGGGTTTTTTTCGGGGACCCTCAGGGTGATTTTTGAGGTTCCCAAGGGTGATTTTCAGCGGTGATTTTTGGGTTCCCCAGGGTGATTTTTGAGGTTCCCAGGGGTGATTTTTGGGGTTGCCCTGTGATGATTTTCAGGGATTTTTTTGGGGGGGCTCCCCAGGATGATTTTTGAGGTTCCCCAGGGTGATTTTTGGGGTTGCTCTACAGTGATTTTTGGGGTTTTTTTTGGGGCTCCCCAGAGTAATTTTTGAGGATTTTTTGGGGGATCCCCAGGGTGATTTTTGGGGTTCCCCAGGATGATTTTTGGGGTTTTTTTTGGGGCTCCCCAGGATGATTTTTGAGGATTTTTTTGGGTTCCCCAGGGTGATTTTCGCCGGGATTTTTTTGGGGGTTCTGAGGACATTCTGGGGATATTCTGGGGATATTCTGGGGATATTCTGGGGACATTCTGGGGATATTCTGGGGATATTCTGAGGGGTCCCTGGGGGTCTCTGACCTTCTCTCCCCCCCCCTCTCGCAGCTCCCGCAGCTGCCGCAGGCGCCGTCCCCGCTCCAGCTGCTGCTGCAGCTCCTGCTCCGCCTCGTCCTCCTCCAGCACCGGCGGCGACCCCGGCACCCCCAAATCCTCTGGGGGGGAAAAGGGGTGTTAGGGGGGACCCCAGAGAAAAAATACCCCCAAAATCCCTATTAAAGTACCCCAAAATACCCCAAAATCGCCCCCAAAATACCCCAAATTACCCCCAAAATACCCCTGGCACCCCCAAATCCTCTGGGGGGGAAAAAGGGGTGTCAGGAGGGACCCCAGAAAAAAAATACCCCAAAATCCCTATTAAAGTACCCCAAAATACCCCAAATTACCCCCAAAATACCCCAAATTACTCCCAGCACCCCCAAATCCTCTGGGGGGAAAAAAGGGGAGTCAGGAGGGACCCCAGAGAAAAAATACCCCAAAATCCCTATTAAAGTACCCCAAAATACCCCAAAATCGCCCCCAAAATACCCCAAAATCGCCCAAATTACCCCCAAAATATCCCCGGCACCCCCAAATCCTCTGGGGGGAAAATGGGGTGTTAGGGGGGACCCCAGAGAAAAAATAACCCAAAATCCCTATTAAAGTACCCCAAAATACCCCAAAATCGCCCCCAAAATACCCCAGACCACCCCCAACTCCTCTAGGGGGAAAAAGGGGGGAGTCAGGGGGGATCCCAGAGCAAAAACACCCCCAAATCACCCCCAAATTACTCAAAATTGGCTTCTAAAATACCCCCAAATTGCTCCCAAAATACCCCCGGCACCCCCAAATCCTCTGGGTGGAAAATGGGGTGTCAGGGGGGACCCCAAAGCACAAATTCCCCCAAATCACCCCCAAAAATCACTACTAAAATACTCCCAAATACCCCCAAATCCCTCCCAAAATCGCTCCAGAGGTACCCAAAAACCACTCCAAAAATACCCCAAAATACCCCAAAATCACTCCCAAAATACCCCAAAATCACTCCCAAAATACTCCAAATTACCCCCAAATCTTCCCCCAAGCCTCCCAGACCCCCCCAAAATGTCCCAAATCCCCCCCAAATCCCCCCCATCCCCCCCAGACCGTCACTGCTGATGTCCATGTTCTCGGTGCGAGTGTCGTCCGAGGGCAGGGGGGGCTCGGGGGGGTTTCCCTGGGGGGGCTCCTGGGAGGGGCTGGGGGGGTTTTGGGGGTCCCCCCTCCCCCCTTCTTCACCCTCCTCCTCCTCCTGCACCCGCCGGCCACGCCCTCGGGACCTGGGGGGGAAATGGGGGGGGGGTTTAGGGGGGGGTTCAGGGGCTGATGGCCCCCCCCCCAACACCCCCAAACCCCCCAGGGGTGACCCCAAAGATCTCCCCCTAAAAAATCCTTCAGGGGGCCCTACAGGACCCCCCTCAGCCCCCAGGGGTGTCCCCCCAAGACACCCCCAAAGTCCCCTGGGGACATTCCCAGCAGCAAATTTGTGACCCCCCCAAGATCCTCCCCAGCACCCCCAGACCCAAAATCCCCCCCAAGACCCCCCCCAGGGTCCCCCCGGACCCAAAATCCCCCCAGGACCCTTCCCAGCACCCCCCCAGACCCAAAATCCCCCCAGGACCCTCCCCAGCACCCCCAAGGACCCCAAAATCCCCCCAGGACCCTCCCCAGCTTCCCCATGACCCAAAATCCCCCCAGGACCCTCCCCAGCTTCCCCATGACCCAAAATCCCCCCAGGACCCTCCCCAGCGCCCCCCCATGACCCAAAATCCCCCCAGGACCCTCCCCAGGACCCAAAATCCCCCCCAAGACCCTTCCCAGCACCCCAAGGACCCCAAAATCCCCCCAGGACCCTCCCCAGCACCCCCAGGACCCAAAATCCCCCCCAAGACCCTCCCCAGCTTCCCCATGACCCAAAATCGCCCCAAGACCCTCCCCAGCCTCCCCCAGACCCAAAATCCCCCCCCCAGGACCCTCCCCAGCACCCCCCAGGACCCAAAATCCCCCCAAGACCCTCCCCAGCTTCCCCATGACCCAAAATGCCCCCCAAGACCCCCCCCAGCGCCCCCCCAGACCCAAAATCCCCCCAGGACCCTCCCCAGTGCCCCCCGGACCCAAAATTCCCCCAAGACCCTCCCCAGCACCCCCCCGGACCCAAAATCCCCCCAAGACCCTCCCCAGCGCCCCCCCAGACCCAAAATCCCCCCCAAGACCCCCCAGACACCCCTCTGTGCCCACCTGGACCCAAAGTCCCCATGGATGTCCCCCAGACCCCCAGAAGACCCCAAATGCCCCCCAGGACCTCCCCAGAGCCCACCTGGACCCAAAGTCCCCATGGGTGTCCCCCGTCACCCCCAGGTGTCCCCCATCACCCCCAGGACCCCCCAAATGTCCCCCAGGACCCCCCAAATGTCCCCCAGACCCCCCCTGAGCCCACCTGGAGCCGAAGTCCCCGTGGGTGTCCCCTATCACCCCCAGAAGCCCCCATCACCCCCAGAACCCTCCAAATGTCCCCCAGGACCCCCCAAATATCCCCAGGACCCCCCAAATGTCCCCCAGACCCCCCCTGAGCCCACCTGGACCCAAAGTCCCCATGGGTGTCCCCCAGACCCCCAGGACCCCCCCAAATGTCCCCAGGACCCCCCAAATGTCCCCCAGACCCCCCCTGAGCCCACCTGGAGCCGAAATCCCCGTGGGTGTCCCCCATCACCCCCAGGACCCCCCCAAATGTCCCCAGGACCCCCCAAATGTCCCCAGGACCCCCCAAATGTCCCCCAGACCCCCCCAGAGCCCACCTGGAGCCGAAATCCCCGTGGGTGTCCCCCATCACCCCCAGGACCCCCCCAAATGTCCCCAGGACCCCCCAAATGTCCCCAGGACCCCCCCAAATGTCCCCAGGACCCCTCAAATGTCCCCCAGACCCCCCCAGAGCCCACCTGGAGCCGAAATCCCCGTGGGTGTCCCCCATCACCCCCAGGTGTCCCTGGGGACCCCCAGAGCCCACCTGGAGCCGAAGTCCCCGTGGGTGTCCCCCATCACCCCCAGGTGTCCCTGGGGACCCCCCAGAGCCCACCTGGAGCCGAAGTCCCCGTGGGTGTCCCCCAGACCCCCCTGGGTGTCCCTGGGGACCCCCCAGAGCCCACCTGGAGCCGAAGTCCCCGTGGGTGTCCCCCATCACCCCCAGGTGTCCCTGGGGACCCCCCAGAGCCCACCTGGAGCCGAAGTCCCCGTGGGTGTCCCCCAGACCCCCCTGGGTGTCCCTGGGGACCCCCCAGAGCCCACCTGGAGCCGAAGTCCCCGTGGGTGTCCCCCAGACCCCCCTGGGTGTCCCTGGGGACCCCCCAGAGCCCACCTGGAGCCGAAGTCCCCGTGGGTGTCCCCCGGTGCCAGGGCCAGGAGGTCGTCGGCCCGAAGGGGCTTCTCCTTCTTGCGCAGCCGCTTCACCCGACGGCGCGTCCGCCGGAACGTCACGGCCTGGGCAGGGGGGGGACCCCAATTTACACCCCAATTTACACCCACCACCACCAAATTACACCCCAATTTACACCCCAAATTACACCCCGAATTACACCAAAAATATCCACGCACCACCCCCAAATTACACCCCAATTTACACCCCAAATTACACCAAAAATATCCATACACCGCCCCCAAATTACACCCCAAATTATACCAAAAATATCCATTCACCACCCCCCAAACTACACCCCAATTTACACCCCAAATTACACCAAAAATATCTACCCACTGTTCTCAAATCATACCCCAAATATCCATCCACCACCCCCCAAACTACACCCCAATTTACACCCCAATTTACACCAAAAACATCCACACGCCACCCCCAATTTACACCAAAAATATCCACACACTGCCCCCCAAATTACACCTCAAATTACACCCCAAATTACACCAAAAACATCCCCACACCGCCCCCAAATTACACCCCAAATATCCCCCCACCAGCCCCCAAATTACACCCCAATTTACACCCCAATTTACACCAAAAATATCCACACACCACCCCCAAATCACACCCCAAATTATACCAAAAATATCCATTCACCAGCCCCCAAACTACACCCCAATTTACACCCCAAATTACACCAAAAACATCCACACACCACCCCCAATTTACACCAAAAATATCCACACACTGCCCCCCAAATTACACCCCAAATTACACCCTGAATTACACCAAAAATATCCACACACCACCCCCAAATCACACCCCAAATATCCATCCACCACCCCCAAATTACACCCCAAATATTCACCCCCCAGCCCCCAAACTATACCCCAAATTATACCCCAAAAATCCACCCCCCACCCCCCAAACTACACCCCAATTTACACCCCAAATATCCACCCCCCAGCCCCCAACACCGCCACCCACCCAGAAACCACTCCACGACTCCCCAAATCCCCCCCAAAAATGTCCTAAATTGACCCCAAACCACTCCAGGATCTTCCCAAATCCCCCCCAAAAAATCCCAAATCTCCCCAAACACCCCAGAACCCCCAAAATCGTCCCAAATCCCCCCCCCAAAACCATCCCAAATCTCCCCCAAACACCCCAGAACCCCCAAAACCATCCCAAATCCCCAAAACACCCCAGAACCCCCAAAACCATCCCAAATCTCCCCCAAACACCCCAGAACCCCCAAATCCCCCCAAACACCCCAGAACCCCCAAAACCATCCCAAATCCCCAAAACACCCCAGAACCCCCAAAACCATCCCAAATCTCCCCCAAACACCCCAGAACCCCCAAATCCCCCCAAACACCCCAGAACCCCCAAAACCGTCCCAAATCCCCCCCCAAAACCATCCCAAATCTCCCCCAAACACCCCAGAACCCCCAAATCCCCCCAAACACCCCAGAACCCCCAAAACCGTCCCAAATCCCCCCCCCAAAACCATCCCAAATCTCCCCCAAACACCCCAGAACCCCCAAAACCATCCCAAATCTCCCCCAAACACCCCAGAACCCCCAAAACCATCCCAAATCCCCCCAAACACCCCAGAACCCCCAAAACCATCCCAAATCTCCCCCAAACACCCCAGAACCCCCAAAACCATCCCAAATCCCCCCAAACACCCCAGAACCCCCAAAACCATCCCAAATCTCCCCCAAACACCCCAGAACCCCCAAAACCATCCCAAATCTCCCCCAAACCCCCCCCAGACCCCCCCCATCCCCACCATCTCCTGCTCGGTGAGGTACTCGGGCGCCAGGCGGGGGAGGGGCAGCTCCAGGCTCTGGGGGGCGGGGCCGGGGGGGAGGGGCACTTTGAGGGGGTCCCCCCCCGCGTCCTGGGTGCCCCCCGGGCCCAGACGGAAGGACGGACGCGGCGCGGGCTCGTCGTACTTGGCCAGCAGCGACGGCGCCTTCGGGCCCTGGGGGGATGGAAAATGCACGGATATGTCGCGATATCGGGCCGGCTGTCGCGATAGGGGGCGATATGATGCAATACAAGCGGTGATATCGCGATATGTCATGACATCCCACGATATGTCGCGATATATCACGATATATCTGGGATTGCAGGGTGTTATTTGATAGCCAGCTGTGTCGCTGCCTATCGCGGATTATATCGGGTGATATCACGTGATATGTCGCGATATATCGCGATACGTCTGGGATTGCAGGGTGTTATTTGATAGCCAGCTGTGTCACTGCCTATCGCGGATTATATTGGGTGACATCTCATGATATATCACGATATATCACGATACGTCAGTTGGAATCGCAGCGTATTGTTCGATTGTCTGCTGTGTCAGCGCCCATCACGTGTTATATCAGGCGATATCGTAATATATCGTGATATATTTCTTGAGATTGCAGTATATTGTTTAATAGGGCATTGTGTCAGTGCCTGTGACCCATCTTATATCGTGTAGAATGTAATGATATGTCATGATATGTCATGATATAATTGCTCGTGTCGTGACACATCATTTGATACCCTGCTATATTAACACCTAGAGTGTAAGTAAGCGCAGGATTTCGTGGGGCGGGATGGGAGGTGTCCCACGATACGGTGACACGTCACGACATACGGCACGTGGGGTCTGACAGTGGCAGTTGTGGTGGGCTATGTCACGATATGTCACGATATGTCACGATACGTCACGATACGGGGGCAGAGCCAGACCTGGGGGGCGGGGCCGGGCTCCTCCTCCTCGTAGGGGACGTAGGGGGGCTTCTTGCGCCGCAGCTCCTGCTCCTGCCGGGCCCGCTCCTGAGCAGCCAGCGTCGACTGCTCCAGCACGTCCTCCCCCCCCTCCAGCACCCCTGGGGACACCCAAGGGACACCATGGGGACACCATGGGGACACCCAGGGGACACCCAGGGGACACCATGGGGACACTCAGGGGACACCCAGGGGACACCATGGGGACACTCAGGGGACACCCAGGGGACACCCAGGGGACACCATGGGGACACTCAGGGGACACCCAGGGGACACCCAGGGGACACCATGGGGACACTCAGGGGACACCCAGGGGACACCCAGGGGACACTCAGGGGACACCCAGGGGACACCATGGGGACACTCAGGGGACACCCAGGGGACACCATGGGGACACTCAGGGGACACCATGGGGACACTCAGGGGACACCCAGGGGACACCATGGGGACACTCAGGGGACACCCAGAGCAGTGCCACCTGCCCCAGCACGTCCTCCCCCCCCTCCAGCACCCCTGGGGACACCCGAGGGACACCATGGGGACACCCAAGGGACACAGGGACACTCAGGGGACACCCAAGGGACACCCAGAGCAGGGCCACCTGCCCCAGCACGTCCTCCCCCGCCTCCAGCACCCCTGGGGACACCCAAGGGACACCATGGGGACACCATGGGGACACCCAAGGGACACTCAGGGGACACCCAAGGGACACCCAGGGGACACCCAGAGCAGTGCCACCTGCCCCAGCACGTCCTCCCCCGCCTCCAGCACCCCTGGGGACACCCAAGGGACACCATGGGGACACCCAGGGGACACAGGGACACCCAAGGGACACCATGGGGACACCCAAGGGACACCATGGGGACACTCAGGGGACACCCAAGGGACACTCAGGGGACACCCAAGGGACACCCAGGGGACACCCAGAGCAGTGCCACCTGCCCCAGCACGTCCTCCCCCCCCTCCAGCACCCCTGGGGACACCCAAGGGACACCATGGGGACACCATGGGGACACCCGAGGGACACCATGGGGACACCATGGGGACACTCAGGGGACACCCAGGGGACACCATGGGGACACTCAGGGGACACCCAAGGGACACTCAGGGGACACCCAAGGGACACCCAGGGGACACCCAGAGCAGTGCCACCTGCCCCAGCACGTCCTCCCCCGCCTCCAGCACCCCTGGGGACACCCAAGGGACACCATGGGGACACCCAGGGGACACAGGGACACCCAAGGGACACCATGGGGACACCCAAGGGACACCATGGGGACACCATGGGGACACCCAGGGGACACTCAGGGGACACCCAGAGCAGTGCCACCTGCCCCAGCACGTCCTCCCCCGCCTCCAGCACCCCTGGGGACACCCGAGGGACACCATGGGGACACCCAAGGGACACCATGGGGATACCCAGGGGACACTCAGGGGACACCCAGAGCAGGGCCACCTGCTCTAGCACGTCCTCCCTCACCTCCAGCACCCCATGTCCCCTCAATGTCCCCAATGTCACCCCAGTGTCTCCTCAATGGCCCCAACATCCCCCAATGGCCCCAATTCCCCATTGTCATCCTAAAGTCCCCAATGTCCCCTCAGTGTCCCCAATGTCCCCTCACCCCTGTCCTTGAGTGTCAGCACCAGGCTCTGGCCCTTTGTGTCCCCAGTGTCCCCAATGTCCCCTCAGTGTCCCCAATGTCCCCTCACCCCTGTCCTTGAGTGTCAGCACCAGGGTCTGGCCCTGTGTCCCCCCAGTGTCCCCAATGTCCCCTCAGTGTCCCCAGTGTCCCCTCACCCCTGTCCTTGAGTGTCAGCACCAGGGTCTGGCCCTGTGTCCCCCAACGTCCCCCCAGTGTCCCCAATGTCCCCCCAGTGTCCCCAATGTCCCCAATGTCCCCAGTGTCCCCTCACCCCTGTCCTTGAGTGTCAGCACCAGGGTCTGTCCCTTTGTGTCCCCAGTGTCCCCAATGCCCCCCAGTGTCCCCAATGTCCCCTCACCCCTGTCCTTGAGTGTCAGCACCAGGGTCTGGCCCTGTGTCCCCCCAGTGTCCCCAATGTCCCCTCAGTGTCCCCAATGTCCCCTCAGTGTCCCCAATGTCCCCTCACCCCTGTCCTTGAGTGTCAGCACCAGGGTCTGGCCCTGTGTCCCCCAACGTCCCCCCAGTGTCCCCAATGTCCCCCCAGTGTCCCCAATGTCCCCAATGTCCCCAATGTCCCCTCACCCCTGTCCTTGAGTGTCAGCACCAGGGTCTGGCCCTCCGGGATCGAGGCCGGGTCGTGCTCCACCGTCAGCCCCTGCAGGTCACGGGCGCTGTATCGCTCCTGGGGGAGACAGTGGGGGGTCAGGGGGGGTCCCTCCATGTCCCCCACGATGTCCCCAATGTCCCCAATGTCCCCAAGGTCCCCAATGTCCCCAATGTCCCCCCACTCACCCTGCGGCGCCGCTGGAATTCCTCCTCCACCAAGGGGCTCACCCCGAACTCCTCGTCCATCTCCTCCAGCAGCTTCGCCTGCGCCAGGACCCCCCCCCAGTTAAACCACTCTGGGGGGCACTGGGAGCAACTGGGATGGGGGATTGACTCCCCCAGCCACCCCTCAACCCCCTCCTGGAAAATTGGGAATTTGGGAATTCTCTGCCGGGTTTGTTTTGGGGGAAAAATCAAATTAATGGTGTAAAAAAACCCCACTGTTTGGGGTCTAAAAGGTCCTAAAATGGGGGTAAAATGGGTGTTTTGGGCTACAAAAAGGAGCTTTGGGGGCTTGGGGGAGGGTTTTGGGGGGGTTTTGGGGGGATTTGGGGGGTTTTTGGGGTCTCCCCCACCCTTTTATCAGCGAGCTCCTTCTCCCTCTGCAGGGCTCGGCTGCGCTCGATCCAGGCGGCCGCGTCGTCCAACCAGGGCTCCTCCTCCCCCAGCGTCTTCACCTTCCTTTTTTGGGGAAAAAAAAGGATTTTTTGGGGTCATTTCCCATCTGGGGAGGCCCCAAAAACCCCACTGGGTGGTCGTGAGCGCCCCAAAAGATTCTGCAGGGCCCTTAAAAGCCCTCCCTGCACCCCAAAGGCTCCTTCAGATGCCACAAAACCCCCTCAATTCCCTCTAAAACACCCTCAATTCCCCCCAAAAACCCCTCAATCCCCCCAAAACCCTCTCAATTCCCCCCAAAACCCCTCCCATACACCCCAACCCCCAAACCCCCCACACTTCTCCCCCAAAACTCCTCCCCAGCATCCCAAAACATCTTCCTGCACCCCAAACCCCCTCAATTCCCCCCAAAACCCCCTCAATTCCCCCCAAACCCCCTCCAATTCCCCCCAAAACCCCTCCCAGACACCGCAAACCCCCTCAATTCCCCCCAAAACCCCCTCAATTCCCCCCAAAACCCCTCCCCAGTCCCCCTAAAACACTTTCCAGCACCCCAGACCCCCCAGTTCCCCCCATTCCCCCTGACCCCCCAAAATCCCCCCAATTACCCCCTAAAACGCCACTCAATTCCCCTCAACTCCCCCAATTCCCCCCAAAACCCCTCCCCAACCCCCCCAATTCCCCCCAAAACCCCTCCCAGCCCCCCCAATTCCCCCCAAAACTCCTCCCCAGCCCCCTCAAAACACCTTCCAGCACCCCAAATCCCCCAACCCCGTTGCCCCTGACCCCAATTTCTGGTTGAGCAGCCGTTTTTCCTTGGCTGCTGCCAATTTTTCCCGGATCTCTTCCCGCTGTTTCAGGGCCAGGGGGTTGATGACGTCGGCGGCCACCGGGTCCTCCTTCGTGCCCGTCTCTGTTTTGGGGGGAAACAACCCCAAAATCGACCACAGAGACCCCAAAATCCAAGCAGCAACCCCAAAATCGGCTCCAGGGACCCCGAAATCGGCCACAGGGACCCCAAAATTGGCCTCAGGGACCCCAAAAAGGGGTTGGAACATCCCAAAATCGGCTCCAGGGACCCCGAAATTGGTTCCAAGGACCCTGAAAAGGGTTTGGGACATCCCCAATCGGCTTCAGGGACCCCAAAATCAGCCACAGGAGCCCAAAACTGGCCTAAGGAACCCCAAAAAGGGGTTGGGACATCCTGAAATCAGCCACAAGGACATCGAAATCCACACCAGGCACCCCAAAATCGGCTCCGGGCACCCCGAAATCGGCCACAGGGACCCCAAAATCAGCCACAGAAACCCCAGAATGGACCTTGGCACCCCAAATTCAGCCCTGGGCAACCCAACACTGGCCCCAGGCACCCCAAAATCAGCCCCAGGCACCCCAAAATTAACTCTGGGCCCCCAAAAATGGGTGCCCCCCCCCCCAAAAAACTGACCTTTCTTGACCGTGTTCGTCTCCAGGGGTTTCAGTCCCAGCTTGGCCCGGAGTTTACTGGGAAATTGGGAAAAAAAGGGGTGAGGGGAGGCCTGGAGGGGATCCAGGGGGGATTTTGGGGGTGAGGGGACCTCCTTTGGGGCACCCAAGGGTGGGGGGATGAGAGGAGGGGTCTCACTTTGTTTCTTCCACGCTCAGGGAGGATTCAGCTGCCGTGGGTTTGGGGGGGGCTGAGGGGAGCAATTAATGACATTGTTAATTAATGAACCATAATCAGACTCAGGGATATCGGAACAACCCAAAATCACCCCCCAAAATCCCTCCCTGCACCCCAAAACCACCCCCAGGTACCTCGTAACCCACCCAAAAATCCTTATTCAATTCCCAAGATCAACCCCTATATCCATCCCAACCCCCCCAAACCCCTTCCAGCCCCCCTAATTCCCCTCCAGACCCCCCCAAACCTCTCCCAACCCCCTAAATCTCCCTCCAGACCCCCTCAAAAACACCTTAAATCGTCTCTCACCTCCCTCCATTACCCCAAAATCAATCCCAGCTCTCCCAACCCCCTCCTATCTCCCACCACTGCCCCCAAAATCTCTCCCAGCCCCCCCAAAAACCCCTTCCAACCCCCTCCCATCTCCTTCCACTGCCCCAAAATCACTCCCACTCCCCCCTAAACACCCCCAACCCCCTCCCAGGTCCCAAAATCGCTCCCAGTGCCCCCAAACTCCTTCCAACCCCTCCTTCCCCCCCATCCCCCCCCGCCCCCCTCACCGGGCTCTTCCCGCTCCTCTTTCCTGTCCCTCTTGGCCCTCCTGTCGGGCTCCGTCCTGTCCCCTCGGCCATGGCCTCCCCTGGCCGCCGCTTCCTCAGCTCCGCCGCCGCGGCGGGAGGAGGAGCCGGAGCCTCCCGCGGAGCCTCCCCCGGAGCCGCCGCGCTCCCCACGCGAGCGGCTGCGCTTCCCGCGCCGCTCCCCGCCGCGGTGCCGGTGCTTGCGGTGCTCGCGGGGCCGCCCCGCTCCGCTCCCGCTTCCCCCACCGCTCCCACCCCCCGCGGCCGCTCCCGGAGCCTCCTCGGCCGCCTCGGCCCCGCCGCGCTCCCGGTGCTTCTTCGAGGCGCCCATGGCGGAGCCGCCGCTTCCGGGAGGCCTGAGGGGACTTCCGGGCGGTTACCACGGCAACGCTTCCGGGAGGCCCGAGAGGACTTCCGGTCGGTTGCCATGGCAACGCTTCCGGGATAACGGGGGAGACTTCCGGGCGGTTACCATGACAACGCTTCCGGGATAAGGGGGGGTGATTGGCTGAGGGGCGGTGGGAGATGAACCATTGCTCGCGGGGGGTGGGCGAGAGGATTTCCCGCCGGGTTTTGTCCCCCAGTAGAAAGATGAACACCCCCAGAAAGCGGCAGCTTGTCCGTTCCCCCTCCCCCGCGGGGGAAAGGCGGCTTTCAGTGAGGAGGCCTCGCGCGCTCCGCCGAGGCGGGAGGGGAGGTCCTTAAATGTCAAACCCCCCCCCCCCGGCGGGACAAAAAGATGGCGGCTCTCAGAGAGGTTGAACGGGGACTTTGGGACACAACAAGATGGCGGCCGCTTGGGGCGGGGGGGCAACAAAATGGCGGCCGGTTGGGGTGCAACAAAATGGCGGCGCGAGGGGGAACCCCAAACAGGACGCCGGTGGCGAGACCTCCCCTCGGGGGTAGAAGGGTAAAGACCCCCATAATTGGAGTCTCTCCGAGCCACGAGTGGGGTGGAGAGCCCCAAATTCTCCCCCCGAGGTTCCGCTTCCCCACCGGTAACGCCGGGGCGGGTCCGGCCCCCCCCCGTCTCGTGCCCTTTGATCCGCCCGGCCCGGGCGCCTCAGCGGCGCCGGGGGCTGGGTCGGGGGCGTGGTCTTGGGCGTGGCAACCGTAAATTGGGCGTGGTCTTCGCAAGGTATAAAATGCGGGACCCCCTCCTCGGCCCCCCCATTCCTGTCACGAGCAACGGGCTGTGGTAACGAGATTTTAGTAACGTTTTGGGTTTTTTTTTTTTTGGGGAGCCCGGGAGTCTCTTTTGGCCTCTATGAGAGTATTTGGGTTCCCAGGGGCGGATTTGGATGCCGGCGAGGGGCTTGCGACAACCGCGAGGGCGTTTTGGTTGTCTGGGGGGGGCCGGGAAGATGCTGAGGGGTCCAGGAGGCCTTTGAAGGTTTTTCGGGGGTTCGGGGGAGTTTAAGGGTTTTCAGAGCCCTTAAAAATATTGGGGCGCCCGGGGCAATGTTCAGGGAGTGGTCTTGGATAGTGGGGAGGATCCTCTGGCCTCCCAAAGGATCTTGGGGTGCCCTTTGGACGTCTTGGGGTTTTCAAAAGTTTGTGGGTTTTTTTTTTTAATTATCCGGGTGCCTGAAGGGGTGTTAGGGTTCGGAACTCCCCTGCGAGTTTTTGGGTTCCCGAGGGGTTTCGTGACCCCCTCCCCCCAAACCCTCCTGGCGTGCCCTGGGGGGAAATTACCTCAGACTCCCCCTCCCCTGGGAGTTTTTGGGTGCCTGAGGGGGATCAGGACCCCCCAAATCTTCCTGGGGTGCCCTGGGGGGTACCTGAGGCTCCCCCTGATTCCCCTCCCTGTTCCCCCCTCCCCTGTGACTTTTTGGTTTCCTGAGGAGCTTCAGGACCCCCCCCAACCCTCCTGGGGTGCCGTGGGCTCCCCCTCATCCTCCTTCCTTTTCCCCCTTCCTTTTATACCTCTCCTGCGAGTTTTTGGGTCCCTGAGGGGGATCAGCACCCCCCAAACCCTCCTGGGGTGCCCAGGGGGGTGTTTTACCTCAGACTCCCCCTCATCCCCCTCCGCATTTCCCTTTTTCCCCCCTCAGATGGACCCCCTGTCCCCTGTAAGTTTTTGGGTGCCCAAGGGGGCTGTTTTACCTCAAACCCCCCCTCATCCCCCTCCCTGTTTCCCTCTCAGATGGACCCCCTGTCCCCTGTGAGGTTTTGGGTGCCCAGGGGGGTATTTTACCTCAAACTCCCCTTCATCCCCCTCTCCATTTCCCTGTTCCCCCCCTCAGATGAACCCCCATCCCCTGTAAGTTTTTGGGTGCCCAGGGGGGGCTGTTTTACCTCAGATTCCCCCTCATCCCCCTCTCCATTTCCCTGTTTCCCCCCTCAGATGGACCCCCATCCCCTGTGAGGTTTTGGGTGCCTAGGGGGGTATTTTAACTCAAACTCTCCCTCATCCTCTCCCCATTTCCCTCTCTCCCCCTCAGATGGATCCCCTGTGAGTTTTTGGGTGCCCAGGGGGGTATTTTACCTCAAACTCCCCCTCATCCCCCTCCCCATTTCCCTGTTTCCCTCTCAGATGGACCCCCCGTCCCCTGTGAGTTTTTGGGTGCCCAGGGGGGTGTTTTACCTCAGACTCCCCCTCATCCCCCTCCCCATTTCCCTTTTTCCCCCCCCATCCCCTGTGAGTTTTTGGGTGCCCAGGGGGGTGTTTTACCTCAAACTCCCCCTCATCCCCCTCCCCATTTCCCTGTTTCCCCCCCTCAGATGGACCCCCCGTCCCCTGTGAATTTTTGGGTGCCCAGGGGGGTATTTTACCTCAGACTCCCCCTCATCCCCCTCCCTTTCCCCCCCCCCGTCCCTTGTGAGTTTTTGGGTGCCCAGGGGGGTATTTTACCTCAAATTCCTCCTCATCCCCCTCCCCATTTCCCTTTTTCCCCCCTCAGATGGACCCCCCATCCCCTCCCCGCGATCTGGAGCTGTCGGCGCTGGAGGCCGAGAAGGAGCCGATGGCGGCCCCGGCCGAGCCCGAGGAAGATTCGGGGGGACCCCCCCAGCCCCCCCAACCCCACCGGGACCCCGTCCCACCCCCCCAGCTCCGCGGGGGGAGCGAGAAGAACGGGCTGGTGGTGAAGATCCCCCCCGAGGAGGAGGAGGAGGCCGAGGAGGAGGCGGCGGCGGCGCTCGGGGGGGGAAGTCCCGGCGCGGGGGGAGCTTCGGGGACCCCCAAATTCACGGGGCTGGGCAAGGAGGAGCTGCTGAGGGAGGCGGGGACCCCTCCCTGGGCCCGGGCCCGCAGGGTGCTGCTGGTGCTGTTTTGGGGGGGCTGGCTGGGCATGCTGGGGGCGGCGGCCGCCATCGTGGCCCAGGCCCCCCGCTGCCAACCCCTGCCCCAAAAAACGTGGTGGGAGATCGGGGCCCTCTACAGGGCACCCCCCAAGGCCTTCGGGGGAGACCTCAAAGGTGAGGGGGAGGCTGGGGAGGGGGTTTGGGGGTGGTTGGGGAGGGGAAAACTTGAGGGTCCCCATAGAGGATTTGGGGGAGCAGTTGGGGAGGGTTGGGAGGGAGTTTGGGGGTCTCTGGGAAAGGTTGTGGGAGGAATTTGAGGGTCCCCATAGAGGATTTGGGGGATGGTTTGGGGGGAGATTTTGAGGATCCTCTGGAGGGGGGGAGTTGGAGGGAGTTTGGGGGTCCCTGGGAGGGGTTGGGTGGAGTTTGGGGGTCCCTGAGAGGGGTTGGGGGGGATTTGAGAGTGTCAATTTGGGGGTGGGTTGGGGACCCCAGGGGGATTTTGGTGTCCCTGGAGGGGGGGTTGGAGTCACTGGAGGAATTTTGGGGTTCATTGGGTGGGGGGGTTTTGGGGTCCCTTGGGGGGTTGTTTTGGAGTCCCTGGGGGGTTAGGGACCCTAAGGGTATTTTGAGCTCCCCGTGAAGATTTTTGGGGTGTCCCTGTGGGGTGAGATTTGGGGTTCCCTTTTCCCCCCCAGGTGTGGTTGAACATCTGGACCACCTGGAGGAGCTGCAGGTGGGGGGGCTGGTGCTGGGCCCCGTGTACCCCCCCCAGCCGGAGGACCCCCAGAATCCCGGGAAACCCCAATTCCCAGAGCTGGGGGACCTGGACCCTGAGCTGGGCACCCTCGAGGACTTCGAGAGGCTCCTCAAAGCTGCCAAGAAAAAAGGTGGGGGAGGGACCCCAAAAGTGGGAGCACAAAGTGGGGGAAACCCCAAAAGTGGGAGACCAAAACTGGGATCCCAGAACTGTGCAGACCTCAAAGTGGGGGAGACCCCAAAACTGGGATTCTAAAGTGGGGGAGACCCCAAAAGTGGGAGACCAAAACTGGGATCCCAAAACTGGGGAGACCCCAAAGTGGGGGAGACCCCAAAAGTGGAGCCTCAAAAGTGGGAGCCCGAAACGGGGCAGACCCTAAAAGTGGGACCCCTAAAATTGGGCAGACCCAAAACTGGAACCCCAAAACTGTGGGGACCCCAAAGTGGGGGAGACCCCAAAACTGGGATCTCAAAATGGGGCAGACCCCAAAAGTGGGACCCCTAAAATTGGGCAGACCCAAAACTGGAACCCCAAAACTGTGGGGACCCCAAAGTGGGGGAGACCCCAAAACTGGGATCTCAAAATGGGGCAGACCCCAAAAGTGGGACCCCTAAAATTGGGCAGACCCAAAACTGGAACCCCAAAACTGTGGGGACCCCAAAGTGGGGGAGACCCAAAAATGAGGCCCCAAAGTGGAGGAGACCCCAAAAAGGGGGAAGACCCAAAAGTGGGACCTCCAGGGGGTTTTGGGGGGGTCCTGACACCCCTTTTTTCACCCCCCCAGGGATGCAGGTGATCGTGGACCTGACCCCCAATGCCGGGGGGGATCCCGTGTGGGGGGATTGGGCCACGGACCCCGTGGTGCACCAGAGGGTCAAGGTGGGTCTGGGGGGGCTTTGGGGTGGGCTTTGGGGTGGGGAGGGGTCAGGGGGGTAGTTTTGGGGGTTATGTAGGGGTTGGAGGAGTTGGAGTTTGGGGTAGTTTTAGGGGGGTTGAACAGGGGGAGGGGGTTGGGGTTATGGGGGGGTTTAGAGTGGTTTTAGGGGGTGGATTGAATTGGGATTATGGGGGGGGTTTAGGGTGGGTTTGGGGGGGTGGATTGAATTGGGATTGTGGGGGGGGTCAGGGTGGTTTTGGGGGGGGGGGTTGGGGTTTTGGGGAGGTGGAAGGGGGGGTAATGGGGGGTTGGATGGGGGAGGGGGTTGGGATTTAGGGGGGTTATGGGGGGGGTTAGGGTGGTTTTGGAGGGGTGGGGGGGTTTGGGGTTTTGGGGGGGTGGAAGGGGGGGTAATGGGGGGTTGGATGGGGGAGGGGCTTGGGGTTTAGGGGGGTTGTGGGGGGGTTCAGGGTGATTTTGGGGGCGTGGAGGGGGTTGGGGTTATGGGGGGGTTACTGGGAGGGCTATAGGGGGTGGGGGTCGTGGGGGGGTTGTGGGGGGGCAGAGGGGTCATTTTGGGGGGGTTAAAGGGTGGTTATTGGGGTGGAGGGAGCTGGGGGGTTGTGGGGGGCATTTTGGAGGGGGCAGGGGGGGTCACAGAGGGGGCAGGTTATGGGGTGGCCAAGCACTGGTTTTTGGGGGGAGGGGGGCAGTTTTTAGGGGGGGGAGGGTCTTACCCTGTGCCCCCCCCCCCCCCCCCCCCCCCCCCCCCCCCCCAGGATGCTCTGAGCCTGTGGCTGGAACGTGGAGCTTCCGGAATCTTCTTGGACGGCATCGACGAGCTGGAGGTGGGAGAGGGTTGGGGGTTGGACTGGGGGGGTTTGGGGGGTCTCTCTGAGGGCAGAAATTGGGGTTTGGGGGGGATTTGGGGGTTGAGATGTTGGAGGGGTGTTGGGGGTTGGATTGGGGGGGGTTGGGGGGTCTCTCTGAAGGCAGAAATTGGGGCTGGGGGGGGATTTGGGGGTTGGGGGGGTTTGGGGTTTGGGTTGGGGAGGTTTGGGGGGTCTCTCTGAAGGCAGAAATTGGGGTTTGGGGGGCATTTGGGGGGTGGGGGAGTTTGGGATTGAGTTGGGGAGGTTTTGGGGGGTCTCTGAGGGCAGAAATTGGGGCTGGGGGGGATTTGGGGTTGGAGGTTGGGATTGGGGTGCTAGGGGGGTTTCTGTGGGGTTAGAATTGGGGTGTTGGTGGTTTTGGGGGCATCAGTGGGATTTAGGGAGTCCTTGGGGGGGACTGTGGGTGGGAACGAGGGGCTCTGGGGGGTTTCAGGTATTGGGGGGGGGGATTTGGGGTGACCCCCTCATGTCCCCCCTTCAGCTGTCAGTGGTGACCAAGTGGAGGAACCTGACAGAGGATTCGGGACCCGGAGGACCCTCCAGGTTTGATTTCCCCCCCAAAACCCCCCCTGACCCCCCCAATGTCCTTCCCAACCCCCCTCCCATCCCCCACCCCCAAACTCACTGACACCCCCCTGAAGTGCCTGTTTTGGGGTGCTGGGGGAATTTTTAGGGTGCTGAGGGTTGTTTTTGGGGTGCTGGGAGGACATCTCTGATTTTCCCCGTTTTTTGGGTGATGGGGGTGTTTTTAGGGTGCTGAGGGTGATTTTTGGGGTTCTGGGCCCCCCCTGACCTTGCCCCCCCCTCTCCAGGATGCTGATGGGTATTTTGGGGGTTCTGGGTGTGATTTTTGGGGTTCTGGGCCCCCCCTGACCTTGCCCCCCCCTCTCCAGGATGCTGATGGGTATTTTGGGGGTTCTGGGTGTGATTTTTGGGGTTCTAAGACCCCCCCTGACCCTGTTCCCCCCTCTCCAGGGTGCTGGTGGGTATTTTGGGGGTTCTGGGTGTGATTTTTGGGGTTCTAAGACCCCCCCTGACCCTGTTCCCCCCTCTCCAGGGTGCTGGTGGGTATTTTGGGGGTTCTGGGTGTGATTTTTGGGGTTCTAAGACCCCCCCTGACCCTGTTCCCCCCTCTCCAGGGTGCTGGTGGGTATTTTGGGGGTTCTGGGTGTGATTTTTGGGGTTCTGGACCCCCCCTGACCTTGTCTCCCCCTCTCCAGGGTGCTGGTGGGGGGCACCCGCCTGCGGGACCCTCAGGAGGTTCTGAACAGGACGGGGGGGCTGGGGCTGCTCGTGGGACCCTTCCTGAAGGTGGTGGAGACCAACCTGCCCGGGGACAGCATGGCCAGGGAGCTGAGGGAGCTGCTGAACCCCAAAACCGGCCTAGGATGGACTGTGAGTGACCCCAAACATCCCATGGCACCCCAAAACCTTCCCTGAGACCCCAAAACCTTTCCTGAGATCCCTGAGACCCCAAAATCCTCCTGAGCCCCAAAACCGGCCTGGGATGGACTGTGAGTGACCCCAAAACCCTTCCTGAGACCCCAAAACCCTTCCTGAGACCCCAAAACCTTCCCTGGGACCCCAAAACCTTCCCTGAGATCCCTGAGACCCCAAAATCTCCCATGGGACCCCAAAACCCTTCCTGAGACCCCTGAAGTCTCAAACCTTCCTGAACCCCTAAACCCACCTGGGATGGACTGTGAGTGACCCCAAAAGCCTTCCTGAGACCCCAAAAGCCTTCCTGAGACCCCAAAACCTTCCCTGAGACCCCAAAACCTTCCCTGAGATCGCTGAAACCCCAAAATCCTCCTGAGCCCCAAAACCGGCCTGGGATGGACTGTGAGTGACCCCAAAAGCCTTCCTGAGACCCCAAAAGCCTTCCTGAGACCCCAAAACCTTCCCTGAGATCGCTGAAACCCCAAAATCCTCCTGAGCCCCAAAACCGGCCTGGGATGGACTGTGAGTGACCCCAAAACCCTTCCTGAGACCCCAAAACCCTTCCTGAGACCCCAAAACCTTTCCTGAAATCCCTGAGACCCCAAAATCCTCCTGAACCCCAAAACCGGCCTGGGCTGGACTGTGAGTGACCCCAAACCTTTCCTGTGACCCCCAAACCTTCTCTGAGATCCCCCAAACCTTCTCAGAGATCCCCCAAACCCCCCCTGAGACCTCCAAACCTTCTTGAGACCCCTAAATCCTCCTGAACCCCAAAACCAGCCTGGCCTGGACTATGAGAGACCCCAAAACCCTCCTGAGACCCCCAAACCCCTCTTAGGACTCCCAGTCCCCCCCTCCCCCCAAAACCCCCAAATCTCTTGGGGCCCACCAGCCCCTCCTGCTCCCCCAAACCACCTGGGACCCCCCAAAATCCCCCCCAAATCCCTCCCTGCCCCTCCCTCCTCCCCCCAAGGCTTTTTTTGGGGGGGGTCCCATCCCAGATTTTGGGGTGGTCCCAGAAGTGACAGAGCCCCCCCCCCTTGTCCCTGTGCAGATTGGGACCCCCTGGGAGGCCTGGGGGAGCCCCCTGAGGACCCCCCAACTGCTGCTGCTGGTCTGGGGGCTCCCCGGGACCCCCGTGCTGAGCTACGGGGACGAGGTGGGGCTGCAGCGGCCCCCCGGCAGCAAGGTGGGGTTTGGGGGGGATTTGGGGGGGATTTGGGGGGGATTTAGGGGTTTTGGGGGGGCTAGGGGGTGGTTTGGAGGGATCGGTGGGGGATTTAAGGGGGATATTGGGAAATTTGGGGGGAGATTTGAGGGGGCTGGAGGGGATTTGAGTGGCCTGGGGGCGGGGAGGAATTGGGGGGAAGTTCAGGGGTTTTGGGGGGGATTTAAGGGGGATATTGGGAAATTTGGGGGGAGATTTGAGGGGGCTGGAGGGGATTTGAGTGGCCTGGGGTGGGGGGGAATTGGGGGGAAGTTCAGGGGTTTTGGGGGGGATTTAAGGGGGATATTGGGAAATTTGGGGGGAGATTTGAGGGGGCTGGAGGGGATTTGAGTGGCCTGGGGGCGGGGGGGAATTGGGGGGAAGTTTGGGGGTTTTGGGGGGGCTGGGGGATGGTTTGGGGGGGGCTCAAGGGGGGATATTGGGGATTTGGGGGGAATATGGCACATTTTTGGGGGAGAATTTTGGGGGTTTGAGAGGGGCTGAGGGGAGATTTGGAGAGAGGGCTGGGAGGGGAGTTTGGGGGGGAAATTTGGGGGGCCTGATGCTGATTTTGGGGGGTTGTGGAAGGATGGGGGGAGATTTGGGGGGCTCAGAGGAGGATTTAGGGGAGCTGTGGGGGTGGTTTGGGGGGTTCTGGACACGGAGGGTGTTTTGGGGGGTCTCTAGAGGGGGTTTTGGGGGGTCTCTAGAGGTGGTTTTGGGATTTGGGGGGTCTGTAGAGGGGGTTTTGGGGGGTCTCCAGAGGTGGTTTTGGGATTTTGGGGGGTCTGCAGGGGTAGTTTTTGGGGGGACTGGGGGGTGATTCAGGGGAGGGGTTGGGAGTTTAGTGAAGGGATTTTGGGTGGTTTTGGGGGTCCCAGGGGTGGGGTTTGGGATGGGGGAAGTGGGAATTGGGGTGCTTCCCCTCTGACTGACCCCGCCCCTTTCCCCTCCCCCCGCAGCCCCCGCCGATGCCGTGGGAGCGAATCCAGAACCTCCAAGTGGGCGGGAACAGCTCCGAGGTGGGCGGGGCTTTGGGGAAGAGGGTGGGGTTTGGGGATGGGTGGTGCCTTTAAAGGGGTGGAGCCTTTTGAGTGGCAATGGCCCCAAAGTGGGTGTGGCACTGGAGGGCGGAGCTTTTGATGGAGGGGGTGTGGTCTGATCTTTAGGGGTGGGGCTTGTGTTAAAGAGGGCAGGGCTCTTTTTGAAGGGGGGAGGGGGTCTGAGTAAGGGGAGGGTTTACACTTGGCCACGCCCCTGGAAAGTTGGGGGCGGGGCTTTGTTCTTCAAGTGGTAAAACCTCAGGGGGTGGGGCCACCTCCTTACCTGGTGGGGGGAGTTCTTAAAAGGGCAACGGGCTCAGGTGTGTCCTTAAAGAGGCAATGCCAGGGATGGCTGTTTAAAGAGTGACCCTTTTGGGGCTGTTCTTAAAAAGGGCAGCATCTCAGGTGGGTCCCTAAAGAAGGGGTGGCTCAACCTTGTTCTTAAAAGGGCGATGCACCCTTAAAAGGGCAATGCACCCTTAAAAGGGCGATGCACCCTTAAAAGGGCAACACTCCAAGGGTCATCCTTATCGGTTCAGCCCCCCCTTTCTCCCCCCACCCCAAGGCCGGGTTTGGGGGTTCCCCACCCCCATTCTGACCTCTCCTCCCTCTCCCCCAGTCTCAGGTGCTGGAGCTGTGCCGGGCCCTGGGCGGGCTGCGCTCTCGGGAGCGGTCGCTGTCGCTGGGGGAGGCCGAGGTGCTGGGGGCAGGGGGGGCCGTGGCCATTTTGCGTCGCTGGGACCAGAACGACCGATTCCTGCTGCTGCTCAACCCCCGCGGGGAGCCCCTGCCCCCGGGCAGCCTCAGCCACCCCCAGCTGCCCCCACGGGCCACCCTGCGCCTCAGCACCCACCGGGGCGTCCCCCAAGGGTCCTCCGTGGAGCTGGGGCAGCTGCAGCTCCAGCCCTACGAGGGGGTCCTGCTCAGCTTCCCCTACAAGGCGTAGGGATCCCCCCCATCACCCCCAAAACCCAAATTTGCACCCCCTCCCCCAAAAAATGCCACCCCCCTCACCCCCAGCAACACAAAACTGCCTTGGGGACCCCCTCCTTGTCACCAGCACCCCCCCCCAAAAGGGCATCGACACCTCCCCCAGCACCCACAAAACAGGGGGACCCCAAAACTGCATCAATGCCCCCCAGAACAGCAGGAGGACCCCAAAACTGCATCCACACCCCCCCAGCACCCACAAAACAGGGGGACCCCAAAACTGCATCAACACCCCTACAGCACCCCCAGAACAGCAGGAGGACCCCAAAACGGCATCCACACCCCCACAGCGGGACCCCAAAACTGCATCGACCCCACCAGCCCCCCAAAAATTCATGGATCTCTTTCCACACCCCCCAGGATGGGGGAATTCCCTCCCAGAATCCCAAAATTCCATCGACTCCCCCCCCAAATGTGGATCAATCCCCCCTCCCTCAGCCCACATAGAACGGGGGATCCCCCCCTGGGACCCCCAAAACTTCACCCCCACCCCCCCATCAGAGCCTTGGGGCCCCCCCAGCCCCCACATGTGGCCTTACAATCCCCACTCTGGGAGTTCTCCCCTCCCCAAAAATAAATTTTTGGGGTTTTTCTGCTGTTTTGGGGTCTTTGTCCCCCCCCAAACACACACACTCCGTCTTGGGGGGCCCTTGGAAGTTTTGGGGTCGGAGGGGGGTCCGTTCTTGTTCTTTGAGGGGTGTTGGGGTTCCCCCTCCCTCTCATTTGGTGAATAAATGAGCTGCATTTGTGCCCCTTTTTTCCTTTTGGGGGGAATTCGGGGGTCCCCCCAGGGTTTGGGGGGGTCACTGAGACCTGGGAGAGCCCTAAAATTGGGGGAGGGGGGATTTGGGGGGGGACACAATTGGGGGGCCCAAGATGTAAAATGGGGGGGGACACAGGGAGGTAAAATTGGGGTTCTGGGGGGTAAAATTGGGAGGGGGGCAGATAAAGGGGGGGTGGGGAGAGATTTGGGGGGAAAATTGAAAAGGGGGGTCCAGGGGGTTAAAAAGGGGGGGGGGGGTTGGAGAAGGATTTGGGGTTCATGGGGGGAAAAGGAGGGGGGGAAATTAAAAATTGGGGTGCAGGGGGTAGAATGGGGGGGAGCAGGGATGTTAATTGAGGGGACAGGGGGTCAAAATTGGGGTGTGGGGGGGAGAAAAGGGGAGAGAAGGGGGGTAAATGACGATGGGGGAAAATTTGGGGGAAAAAACGGGTGGAAATGGAGAATTTGGGAATGGGGGTAAAAAGGGGGGGTCAGGAAATGTTTGGGGGTCCTCAAGCCCCGCCCTTTGCTCGAGGCACCTCTCTAGCCCCGCCTTTTCCTCGAGGCCACGCCCCCCTTTTTTGCTTCCGGCCACCCCCCGTCGGTTGCCCCGGTAACGCCTGGTCACTTCCGGGACGTCACTTCCGGGCAGGGCCGCCATGAAGCTGCTGACCCACAACCTGCTGAGCTCCCACGTGCCGGGGCTGCGGCCCGGGGGGGGCTTCCCCCTGAAAATTGAGGTGAGGGAGGTGGAGGGGGGGATCCCCTTGGAAATGGGGCTGGGGGGGCTTCCCCTTGGGAAGAGGGGCGGGGTCTTCTCCTTGGAAATAGAGGAGGGGGGCTCCCAGCTGAAAATTGAGGGGGGGGGCTTTCCCCTTCAAAATGGGGCTATGGGGGGGCTTCCCCTTGGGAAACAGAGGTGAGGGGGGGGTCCCTTTGAAAATAGGGGCAGGGGGGGCTTCCCCGGGGGGGCTTCCCCTTGGGAATGGGGCTATGGGGGGGCTTCCCCTTGAAAATAGAGCTTGGGGGGGCTTCCCCTTGGGAATGGGGCTATGGGGGGGGTCCCCATTGAAAACGGGGCTATGGGGGGCTTCCCGTTGAAAATTGAGGGGGGGGATCCTCTTGGGAATGGGGTTATGGGGGGTTTCCCGCTGAAAATAGAGGTGAGGGGGGGCTTCCCCCTTCAAAATGGAGCTATGGGGGGCTTCCCCTTGAAAATAGAGCTTGGGGGGGCTTCCCCTTGGGAATGGGGCTAAGGGGGGGGGTCCCCATTGAAAACGGGGCTATGGGGGGCTTCCCGCTGAAAATAGAGGTGAAGGGGGGCTTTCCCTTTGAAAATGGGGCTATGGGGGGGCTTCCCGTTGAAAATTGAGGGGGGGGATCTTCTTGGGAATGGGGTTATGGGGGGCTTCCCGCTGAAAATAGAGGTGAAGGGGGGCTTTCCCTTTGAAAATGGGGCTATGGGGGGGCTTCCCCTTGAAAGTAGAGGTGAGGTGGGGTCCCTTTGAAAATAGGGGCAGGGGGGCTTCCCCTTAAAAATGGAGATTTGGGGAGGGCTTCCCCTTGAAAATGGGGCTATGGGGGGGGGCTTCCCGTTGAAAATGGAGGTACCGAGGGCTCCGGGGGGAGGGGGGGCTTCCCCCTGAAAATCGAGGGGTTCAGGGGGCTTCCCACTGCTCATCCAGGTACGGGGAGGGGAGGGGGGATTCAGATCCAAGGGGTCTCCCCCCAAAACACCCCCGGGAAAGCCCCCCCCCTCATTCTCCTCTTTACACCCCCCCCCTCCCCCGGTCCGCTGAGATTCGGGTCCACCCCCTTCTTGTTTCCCTCAGTAATTCCCATTAATCTCCTCCCCTAATTAACCCCCCCCCCCCAATTAAACCCCCCCAGGCCGCCGAGGTTCGGGTCCGGCCCGTCCCGTTCAACGCCGCCTTCGTGTCCCGGTTGGTGCCGCGGCTGCGCTGGGACGTGCTCAGGGAGGCGGCCCAGAGTGTGAGGAGGGGGCTTTGAGGGGGTCTGGGGGGATTTGGGGTGTCCAGGGGGATCTGGGGGGGCTGGGACGTGCTCAGGGAGGCGGCCCAGAGTGTGAGGAGGGGGCTTTGAGGGGGTTTGGGGGGATTTGGGGTGTCCAGGGGGATCTGGGGGGGCTGGGACGTGCTCAGGGAGGCGGCCCAGAGTGTGAGGAGGGGGCTTTGAGGGGGTTTGGGGGGATTTGGGGTGTCCAGGGGGATCTGGGGGGGCTGGGACGTGCTCAGGGAGGCGGCCCAGAGTGTGAGGAGGGGGCTTTGAGGGGCTCTGGGGGGATTTGGGGTGTCCAGGGGGATCTGGGGGGGCTGGGACGTGCTCAGGGAGGCGGCCCAGAGTGTGAGGAGGGGGATTTGAGGGGGTTTGGGGGGATTTGGGGTGTCCAGGGGGATCTGGGGGGGCTGGGACGTGCTCAGGGAGGCGGCCCAGAGTGTGAGGAGGGGGCTTTGAGGGGCTCTGGGGGGATTTGGGGAGGTCTAGGGGGCTCCAGAGGTCTGGGACGTGCTCAGGGAGGCGGCCCAGAGTGTGAGGAGGGGGCTTTGAGGGGGTCTGGGGTGCTCTAAAGGGGTCTGGGGGGGATTTGGGGGGGTTTAGGGTTTTCCAGGGGTCTGGGATGTGCTCAGGGAGGCGGCCCAGAGTGTGAGGAGGGGGCTTTGAGGGGGTCTGGGGGGTCTGCAGGGCTCCAGAGGGGTTTAGGGAGGCCTTGGGGGAGGGTCTGAGGGGCTCTAAGGGGGTCTTGGGGGGATTTGGGGAGGTCTGAGGGGCTCCAGGGGGGTCCTCTGGGGGGCTCGTGAGGTCTGGGATGTGCTCAGGGAGGTGGTTGAGAGTGCGAGGAGGGGGCTTTGGGGGGCTCTGGGGGGCTCCAGGGGGTTTTGGGGGGCTGGGGGGGATTTGGGGTGTCTGGGGGGGCTGGGACGCACTCAGGGAGGCGGCCCAGAGTGTGAGGAGGGGGCTTTGGGGGGAGGTTTGGGGGCCTTGGGGGGTCTGGGGGGCTTTGAGGGGGAGGGGTGTCCATTTGGGATTCTCAGGTTATGGGGACTCTCAGGTTTGGGGGGGTCCCAATTGGGGTTCTCTGGGTTTGGGGGATTCCCAGGTCTGGGGGATGGGGGGGGGTCCCAGTTGGGGGGGGTTGGGGTGGTCCCAATTGGGGTTCTCTGGGTTTGGGGGGGTCTCAATTGGGATTCTCTGGGTTTGGGGGGGGTCCCAATTGGGGTTCTCTGGGTTTGGGGGGGTCTCAATTGGGGTTTTCTGGGTTTGGGGGATTCCCAGATCTGGGGGATGGGGGGGGTCCCAATTGGGATTCTCTGGATTTGAAGGATGGGGAGGGAGGTCCCATTTGGGGTGGTCTCCGTTTTTGGGGTATTTTTGATACCCTTTGGGAGTGACCCCCAGGAAAAGACATTTTGAGCACAGGAAGCACTTTTTTTTGGGGGGGGGGTCCCCCAACCCCCCCTTAACCCCTTTTTACCCCCCCTAACCCCCAAAAAAGTTGGGGCACCCCTCAGATCTGCCCCCTGAACCCGCCCCCGACTACGAGGGGGACGAGGAGTTCCTGAGGAGAGTCCACCACGTGCTGCTCGAGGTGAGATGTTGGGGGGGTCCCCAATCCCCAGGGGGGGTCCCCAAAGCTGGAGGGACCCCCCCTGACCCCCTTTTTTAATCCCCCCCCCCAGGTGGAGGTGCTGGAGGGGGCTCTGCAGTGCCCGGACTCGGGGAGGCGCTTCCCGATTTCCAAAGGGATTCCCAACATGTTACTGAGCGAGGACCAGGCCTGAGGGGGGGTCCCCAATTTTTGGGGGGGGGTCCCCAAATTTGTGGAGGGATCCACAATTTACGAGAGGGTTATTAATTTATGGGAGGGGATCCCCAATTTATGGGGAGGTCATGAATTTATGATGGGGGGTCCTAAATTTATGGAGGATCCCAAATTTATGAGGGGATCCAGAATTTACTGGGGGATCCCAAATTGGGGGGGGGTCCTCAATTTCTGAAGGGGATCCTCAATTTATGAGGGGGATCCACAGTTTGGGGGGGTCCCCAATTTATGAGGGGGTCCCCAATTTATGAAGGGAATCCTCAATTTATGAGGGGGATCCACAGTTTGGGGGGTCCCCAATTTATGAGGGGGATCCTCAGTTTATGAGGGGGATCCCCAATTTATGAAGGGGGATCCCCAATTTGGGGGGGGTCACCAATTTATGGGAGGGTCCCCAGTTTATGAATGGGATTCCCAATTTATGGGGGGGTCCATAATTTATGCGGGGTCCCCAATTTATGGAGGGTCTCAAATTTATGGGAAGATCCACAATTTATAGGGGGATCCCCAAGTCATGGGTGGGGGTCCCCAGAGCGGGATTGAAGTGTTGGAAACCTCCCCCCCCAAAAAATAAAGAGTGTGGAAAAATCCCAAATTCTCAGCGTGTGGCTCCAAAAATTGGGGAGGGGGGAAGGGGTGGGAAGGGACTATGGGGGGGTTCACAAAGGGGGGAAGGGGGGGCACAAAATGGGGGGGCCTCAATCCCTCCCCTGCCTGGATTTTGAGGCGTTTTGGTGCAATTTGACGATTTTATTGTGGATTTTTGAGCCTTTCTTTGCCGTTTCTGCCCCAAATCTTCTTCCCCATCGTTTCTCCCTTTTTTCACCCAATTCCTTTTTTTCCCCCCATTTTTTCCCTAAAGCTCTCCAATTTTTGGTCCCCAAATCCCCCTTTTTAGCCTCGAAATTCCCTATTTTTGCTTTCTCAAAACCCCCCTTCTTTATCCCAATTCTCTCTTTTTTTTGGCCCCAAGTCCCTTTTTACGCCCCCAAATCTCTTCCTTTTGGCCCTGAATTTTTTTCCATTTGGCCCCCCAAATTTATCCCAGAGTACCCGGACCCTTTTCCGGGTATCCCGGACCCTTTTCCAGGTTTTCCGGACCCTTTTCCAGCTATCCTGGAGGTCCTGGAGGACCAGCTCCTCTCTATGGTCCCACTCGCGGCCAGAGCGGCCCTCCTTGGCCGAGAGAGCGGCCGGAAGTAGCGTCAGGGGCGGGCGCCGCCGGAAGTGACGTCAGTGCGCAGCGGCGGCGGCCTGAGGCGGGAGCGGCGGTTGGAGCCGAGGGGACGGTGAGGGAGGAGGGGGGGGGACACTGAGGGGACATTGAGGGTTGAGGGGGACCGGGAGGGGACGGTGAGTGGTGGGGGGGGGACCGGGAGGGGCCCTGAGGGGGCTGGGGCGGGGGGCGGTGTGAGGGGAGGGGGGGAGAAGGCAGTGAGGGGTCTGAGGGGGTGGGGAGGAGATGGGGGGCTCTGAGGGAACAGTGAGGGGTCTGAGGGGATCCTGAGGGAGGGGGGGAGGACAGTGAGGGGTCTGAGGGGATGGGGGGGATGAGGAGGGGTTTGGGGGGGTAGGGGGGATAATGAGGGGTCTGAGGAGGTGGGGGGGGATGAGGAGGGGTTTGGGGGAGTGAGGGGGGATAATGAGGGGTCTGAGGAGGTGGGGGGGGATGAGGAGGGGTTTGGGGGAGTGAGGGGGGACAGTAAGAGGTTTGAGGGGGTGGGGGGGATGAGGAGGGGTTTGGGGGGCTGAGGGGGGACAGTGAGGGGTTTGAGGGGGTGGGGGGGGGCAGTGAGGGGTCTGAGGGGACCACGAAGGGTGGGGAGAGCTGGGAGTGGACCTGGGTAGGGGGAGACACTGAGGAGGGTGGAGGGACCAGAAGGGTCAGGGGGCAGCGGGGGGGGGGGGTCATGAGAGGGGTTGAGGGGCCTGAGGGGATGGTGACAAAAGAAGGGGGAGGGCTGAGGGGACAGTGAAGGGGGAGGGGGTTGGGGAGGTGGCCTTGTCCCCAGCCTGTCCCTGTCCCCAAACTGCCCCCGAACCATCACCATATCCCCAAAACTGTCCCTGAACTGTCCCCCTGTGTCCCCAATGTCCCCTGAGTGCCCCCAATGTCCCCTGACTGTCCCCTGGCTGTCCCCAGGCGCCATGTCCTCCACGTCACAGAAGCACCGGGACTTCGTGGCGGAGCCCATGGGGGAGAAGCCGGTGGGGACGTTGGCCGGGATCGGGGACGTGCTGGGCAGGAAGCTGGAGGAGAAGGGCTTTGACAAGGTGGGGACATCCCTGAGGGGGTTGGGGTTATCCTTGGGGGTTGAGGACATCTGGGGACATTCCTGGAACTTTGGGGACACTGGGGAAGGGCTTTGACAAGGTAGGGACACCTGAGGTCATCCCTGGGGGTTTGGGGACACCGGGGAAGGGCTTTGACAAGGTAGGGTCATCCCTGGGGATATTGAGGACAAGGTAGGGACATCCCTGAGGGATTGGGGACAGGACTGCCTTAGGGACACATACAGGGACCCCTTGGTGACACCGGAGAGTGCAGGACCCCCTTGGTGACATGGAGATGTCCCCATCCCCCTGGTGACCCCCCTCAATGTGTCCCCCCCCCTTTCTCAGGGCCTGGGACAGTTCCTGGTGCTCCTCAAGGACGAGGAGCTGTTGGAGAAATGGGAATAGGGGTGGGAAAGGGATCCTTTGGGGACACTGTGGAGGGTGTCAGTGACCCTTAGGGATGTCCCCTGTCCCTTGGTGACTCCCGTGGTGACACCCCTGTCCCCTGGTGACATCCCTGTCCCCTCCCCAGGCCTACGTGGTGCTGGGGCAGTTCCTGGTGTTCCTTAAGGATGAGGAGCTGTTGGAGAAATGGGAATAGGGGTGGGAAAGGGATCCTTTGGGGACACTGTGGAGGGTGTCAGTGACCCTTAGGGATGTCCCCTGTCCCCTGGTGACATCCCTGTCCCCACCCCAGGCCTACGTGGTGCTGGGGCAGTTCCTGGTGCTGCGCAAGGACGAGGAGCTGTTGGAGAAATGGGAATAGGGGTGGGAAAGGAACCCTTTGGGGACACCGTGGGGGTCATCAGTGACCCTTGGGAGTGTCCCCTGCCCCTGGTGGCCCCCCTGGTGACACCCCTGTCCCCTGGTGACATCCCTGTCCCCTCCCCAGGCCTGCGTGGTGCTGGGACAGTTCCTGGTGCTCCTCAAGGACGAGGAGCTGTTGGAGAAATGGGAATAGGGGTGGGAAAGGAACCCTTTGGGGACACCGTGGGGGTCATCAGTGACCCTTGGGGCTGTCCCCTGTCCCCTGGTGACACCCATGATGACACCCCTGTCCCCTGGTGACATCCCTGTCCCCCCTCCCCAGGCCTACGTGGTGCTGGGGCAGTTCCTGGTGCTGCGCAAGGACGAGGAGCTGTTGGAGAAATGGGAATAGGGGTGGGAAGGGAGCCCTGTGGGGGTCATCAGTGACCTTTAGGGATGTCCCCTGTCCCCTGGTGACATCCCTGTCCCCTCCCCAGGCCTATGTGGTGCTGGGGCAGTTCCTGGTGCTGCGCAAGGACGAGGAGCTGTTGGAGAAATGGGAATAGGGGTGGGAAAAGAACCCTTTGGGGACACTGTGGAGGGTGTCAGTGACCCTTAGGGATGTCCCCTGTCCCCTGGTGACACCCATGGTGACACTCCTGTCCCCTGGTGACATCCCTGTCCCCTCCCCAGGCCTATGTGGTGCTGGGGCAGTTCCTGGTGCTGCGCAAGGACGAGGAGCTGTTGGAGAAATGGGAATAGGGGTGGGAAGGGAGCCCTGTGGGGGTCATCAGTGACCTTTAGGGATGTCCCCTGTCCCCTGGTGACATCCCTGTCCCCTCCCCAGGCCTATGTGGTGCTGGGGCAGTTCCTGGTGCTGCGCAAGGACGAGGAGCTGTTCCGGGAGTGGCTGAAGGAAACGTGCGGAGCCAACGCCAAACAGAGCCGGGACTGCTCGGGCTGCCTGAGGGAGTGGTGTGACGCCTTCCTCTGAGCCCCCCACCCCCACCACGGGCACCCCAAAACCCCCCCCGAGCTTCCCCTGCGCCCCCCAACCCTTCCCCCAGCACCCCAAAACTTCCCGGTCCCATCTCCGGCGTTCCCGGCGAATTCCGCCTTGCCGGGTAAATCCCGGGGCTGTGGGATCCCCACAGAGGAGTTGGGGGATCCTCTGAGTACCCCAAAACCGTCTGTGGGGACCCCTGAACCCCTGTGGGCAACCCAACCCCGCCCTGCACCCCAAAACCCACTCCTGGCACCCCAAAAAACCCTCAAACCCATTTCCGGAATTCCCAGTGAACTCCAACTGCCAGACACATCCGGGGGCAGTGGGGTCCTCCCTGAGTACCCCAAAACCACCCCTGGGGACCCCCAAACTTATCCAGATACCCCAAAGCCACCGGGAATCCCAAAACACCCTCCCCCAAATCCCCACGGCACCCCCAAACTCATGGTGAGTTCCAACTGCCAGACACCCTTCTCTGGGGACCCCAAAACCACCCCTGGGGACCCCAAATCCTCCCTGGGGACCCCAAATCCCCCAGGGTACCCCAAAACCACCTTTGGGGATCCTAAGCCCCCTGGATACCCCCAGAACCACCCCTGGGGACCCCAAAACCACCTTGGGACCCCCTGGATGGGTTGGGACCTCCCCTGGGTAACCCCAAAATAAGCCCTGGGTACCCCCAAACCCTTCCCTGCACCCCAAAACCCCCACAGCCCACCCCCCCAACCTGTGTGTGACCCCCAAACCAGTGCTGCCCTCCCCCCTTCCCAAATCCATTTTGGGGGGTGTCCCCCCCCCATCCATCCCCTGGGGGGGGGATCCCAGGGTGCTGCTCCTCCCCCATCACCCCAAAACCATCTCCCCCTCCCCCCACCATGGGGTGGGATTTTGGGGTGCCCCCCCCTCATTCAAACCGGGGGGGGGTCTGTGTTATTTTTGGGGGGGGATTGGTGTTATTTTGGGGTGCCCCCACCCCCACTCAAACAAGGGGGGGGGTCTGTGTTATTTAGGGGGTGCCCCCCCCCCCCCCACTCCCCCAGTTTGTTTTTAAAAGGATTTTCTAAACAATAAAGGTTTTTGCTGTGCTGGAAACGGCTCCTCCTGCCCTTTTTTTGGGGAGGGAGGGGTGGAATTTGGGGGGATGGGGTTGGGATTTACCCCCCCCAGAATATTTAGGGGGGGCTCAAGGGGAAGTTTCACCATTCCCAACCTCCCCCCGCAAGGATTTTTGGGATGTTGGGAAGGAGGATTGAACCTCCCCACGGCAGGATTTGGGGTGGGGAGGATTTGGGGGGACAATTTATGCCCATTCAGGAGGATTTTGGGATTGGGTGGAGGGTTTAAACCCCCCCAGGAGGATTTGGGAGGAGGATTTGGGGGGTTGGGAGGAGGTTTTGGGGACGATGTACCACCCCCCCCAAACACCGGGAGGATTTGAGAGGAGGATTTAGGGGGTTTTGGGGACGTTTTCCCCAACCGCTCCCCTGGGAGCATTTGGGGGTCTTGGGGCACCCGAGTCCTCCAGAGCAGACGAGTTGATCCTCCAGCCTGTCCAGAGCGACCCCCCTCCCCGAGCAGACGAGTTGATCCTCCGGGCGGCCCAGAGCGGCCTGGCGGGAAGGTCCTCCAGAGCAGACGAGTCGCGTTCCCCGGAGCGACAGGCGCGGACCAGAGCGGCCCTGCGGGGGCAGTGGCGGGACATTCAAACATGGCGGCCGCCGCTCCCCTCACGGACCCTCCCCGGGACCCCCCTCGGGAACCCCCCCGGGAACCTTCTCGGGGTCTCTCCCGGCGCCGCCGCCGCCCCCGCGCTCCCCCCAACCCCCTGTTCACCCGGTGGCTCCGGGAGTGGCGGGACGAGGCCCGGGGCACGTGGGCGAGGGGCACCTACGAGAGGGTGGGTCTGAGGGAAGGGTCCCGGGGGGGGGTTTGGAGGGGTCTGGGGGGTCTCCAGCTGGGTTTGGGAGCGGGGGGAGGGTCTTCAGGGACTGATTTGGGGTCTACAGGTGGGTTTTGGGGTCCCTGGCTGCTCGTTTGGGGTCCCCGGGTGGGTTTTGGGGTGCTCGGATGGGTCTGGGTGTCCCCAGGTGGGGTTTGGGGTCCTCGGGTGGGTCTGGGTGTCCCCAGGTGGGTTTTGGGGTGCTCGGGTAGGTCTGGGTGTCCCCGGGTGGGTTTTGGGGTGCTCGGATGGGTCTGGGTGTCCCCAGGTGGGGTTTGGGGTCCTCGGGTGTGTCTGGGTGTCCCCGGGTGGGTTTTGGGGTGCTCGGGTGGGTCTGGGTGTCCCCAGGTGGGTGATTTCGGGGTCCTCTAGGTGGGTTTTGGAAGAACCCAGGTGGATTTTGGGCCCCTCTGGGCAGTTTCTGGGGAGCCTGGGGGGATGATTTTTGGCTCCCCAGTTATATTTTGGGGTCCCTAGGTGCATATTTTAGCTCCCCAGGTGTATTTTTGGGGTCCCTGGTCTATATTTTGGGTTCCCAGGTGTATTTTTGGGACTCCCAGATACATATTTTGGCTCCCCAGGTTTATTTTGGTTTCTCTGGTCTATATTTTTGGTTCCCCAGGTGTATATTTTGGCTCCCCAGGTGTATATTTTAGGGTCCCCAGGTAAATTTTGGCTCCCCAGGTATATTTTTGGTCTCCCACGTGTATATTTGGGGCTCCCAGGTGTATTTTTGGGCTCCCCAGGTGTATTTTTGGGCTCCCCAGGTGTATTTTTGGTCTCCCACGTGTATATTTGGGGCTCCCAGGTGTATTTTTGGGCTCCCCAGGTGTATTTTTGGGCTCCCCAGGTGTATTTTTGGGACTCCCAGGTGTATATTTTGGGACTCCCAGGTGTATATTTTGGCTCCCCAGGTATATATTTTGGACTCCCAGGTGTATTTTGGGGCTCCCAGGTGTATTTTGGTACTCCCGGGTGTATTTTTGGACTCCCAGGTGTATTTTTGGGCTCCCCAGCTGTATTTTTGGGCTCCCAGGTGTATTTTGGGACTCTCAGGTGTATTTTAGGACTCCCAGGTGTATTTTTGGGTTCCCCAGCTGTATTTTGGGGCTCCCAGGTGTATTTTGGTACTCCCGGGTGTATTTTTGGACTCCCAGGTGTATTTTTGGACTCCCAGGTGTATTTTGGGACTCTCAGGTGTATTTTAGGACTCCCAGGTGTATTTTTGGGCTCCCCAGATGTATTTTTGGACTCCCAGGTGTATTTTTGGGGACTCCCAGGTGTATTTTGGACTCCCAGGTGTATTTTTGGACTCCCAGGTGTATTTTTGGGGCTCCCAGGTATATTTTTGGGGCTCCCAGGTATATTTTTGGGACTCCCAGGTGTATTTTTGGGCTCCCCAGGTGTATTTTGGGACTCCCAGGTGTATATTTTGGCTCCCCAGGTGTATATTTTGGCTCCCCAGGTGTATTTTGGGACTCCCAGGTGTATTTTTGGACTCCCAGGTGTATTTTTGGGGCTCCCAGGTATATTTTTGGGGCTCCCAGGTATATTTTTGGGACTCCCAGGTGTATTTTTGGGCTCCCCAGGTGTATTTTTAGACTCCCAGGTGTATTTTTGGACTCCCAGGTGTATTTTTGGGGCTCCCAGGTATATTTTTGGGGCTCCCAGGTGTATTTTTGGGCTCCCCAGGTGTATTTTTGGGCTCCCCAGGTGTATTTTGGGACTCCCAGGTGTATATTTTGGCTCCCCAGGTGTATATTTTGGCTCCCCAGGTGTATTTTGGGCTCCCCAGGTGTATTTTTGGGCTCCCCAGGTGTATTTTGGGACTCCCAGGTGTATATTTTGGCTCCCCAGGTGTATATTTTGGCTCCCCAGGTGTATTTTGGGCTCCCCAGGTGTATTTTGGGACTCCCAGGTGTATTTTTGGACTCCCAGGTGTATTTTGGGACTCCCAGGTGTATTTTTGGACTCCCAGGTGTATTTTTGGAGTCCCAAGGTGTATTTTTGGGCTCCCCAGGTGTATTTTTAGACTCCCAGGTGTATTTTTGGACTCCCAGGTGTATTTTTGGGGCTCCCAGGTATATTTTTGGGGCTCCCAGGTGTATTTTTGGGCTCCCCAGGTGTATTTTTGGGCTCCCCAGGTGTATTTTGGGACTCCCAGGTGTATATTTTGGCTCCCCAGGTGTATATTTTGGCTCCCCAGGTGTATTTTGGGCTCCCCAGGTGTATTTTTGGGCTCCCCAGGTGTATTTTGGGACTCCCAGGTGTATATTTTGGCTCCCCAGGTGTATATTTTGGCTCCCCAGGTGTATTTTTGGACTCCCAGGTGTATTTTGGGACTCCCAGGTGTATTTTTGGACTCCCAGGTGTATTTTTGGAGTCCCAAGGTGTATTTTTGGGCTCCCCAGGTGTATTTTTAGACTCCCAGGTGTATTTTTGGACTCTCAGGTGTATTTTTGGGCTCCCCAGGTGTATTTTTGGGTTCCCCAGGTGTATTTTTAGACTCCCAGGTGTATTTTTGGACTCTCAGGTGTATTTTTGGGCTCCCCAGGTGTATTTTTGGGCTCCCCAGGTGTATTTTGGGACTCCCAGGTGTATTTTTGGACTCCCAGGTGTATTTTGGGACTCCCAGGTGTATTTTTGGACTCCCAGGTGTATTTTTGGAGTCCCAAGGTGTATTTTGGGCTCCCCAGGTGTATTTTTGGGCTCCCCAGGTGTATTTTTAGACTCCCAGGTGTATTTTTGGACTCCCAGGTGTATTTTTTCCGCAGGCCCTGCGCTCGCTGTCGCTGTTCCCGCTGCGGCTCCGCTCGGGCCGCTCAGCCTCGATCCTGCGCCACTTCGGCCCCGCCCTCTGCCAGCGCCTCGACCAACGGCTGCGCCAGCACCGCCAGGGTGGGCGGGGCTCCAAGGGGGGCGGGGCCTGAGGGGAAATGGGTGGGGCCAACACAGAGGGGGCGTGGCTCTGGGCAAGGCCAACATGATGGGAGGGCGGGGCTTTTTGTAGGGTGGGTGTGGCTTCGACAAGGGGCAGGGTATGAGAAGGGGTGGGTGGGGTCAATGAAGGGTGGGGTTTGAGGAGGGCACCGCCCCCTCCCCTGCCCCACCCACATCTGCAGGGGGATGAGGGAAGGCGTGGTCTCAATTAAAAGGGCGTGGTCTGCAGTTGGGGTGTGGCCTTTTACGGTGGGCGTGATTAAAGAGGCAGAGTCTGATGGGTGGGTGTGGCCTGCACAAAGTGGGTGGGGTCAATGCGGGCGTGGCCTCTGCAGACGCTGCTGTTCTACAGGCCCTGCAGGGGGTGGGGTCAGGGAGGGGTGGGGCTTTACCAGTGGGTGTGGCCTCGATGCAGGCGTGGCCAAGGCAGCTAAAGGTCCAATGAGTTTTGTGCTTTGATCCCTGTGGCCATTTACATGCTAATTTGCATGTTCATTTGCATGCTCATTTGCATATCGCAGAGCAAGGCCTGCCCCCGACCCCTCCCCCAGAGGGGCGGGACCCAGAACCCCTCTCGGCTCCGCCCAAAGTGAGTCTCATCGTTGCCCCTCCCTCACCCCACACCCCCCTCTGGCCCCACCCCCCCTTCCGTGTGTGGGGGAGGGGTGGGGGAGGGGTCAAAGGGCCCTTCCCCCAAATTTCTGACCCCTCCCCCTTTCAGCTCCGCCCCCGCGAGTTCCGGCCCCTCCCCCGCTCGGGGGCCCACGCGGTGCTGGTGGTCCTGGCACAGGTGAGGGGGAGGGGCCACGATGGGGGGAGGGGCCACACCTGAGGGTAGGGGAGGGGCCACATTTGGCTTGGGGGAGGAGCTATAAACTGAGGGAGGGGCCACACATGGGGTGGGTTGTGGGGGAGGGGCCTGGACCCCTTGGGCCCTGCCTTCCTCACCCAAAGCTCCGCCCCCAGAGCCCGGAGCCCCTCCCAGAGGCGGAGCTTCTGCGCCAGGCCCGGCCCCTCTGCGATGACCCCCCTACCCCGGTGAGGACCCCCCAAAATCCCCCCCACCCCAGATCTGCTTCCCCCCCACCCACAGGACCCCCTGAGGGTGACAGAGGGGTGACCCCCCTGTGTCCCCTCCCCCTCAGGGGGCTCTGGGTGCCCTCCTGCGTCGGGACCTTCTGCAGAGGAGCGGCCGCCCCCCCCGGTATGCCCGGACCCCCAAAACCCCCCTCAACCTCCCAGGACCCCCCCGGAACCCCCCTGAACCCCTCGAGACCCCCTGAGACCCTCAGGGACCTCCTGGCACCCCCCAGAACCTTTGGGTGCCCCCTTGGACCACCCCTGGATCTCTCGTGGGACCCCCAGAACTCCCCCAGGACCCCTGGGGACCCCCCCGGAACTCCCCAGGATCCCCCTGGAACCACCCCGGGACCCCCAGAAATCCCCCTGGACCCCCACAGGGACCCCCCAGGACCCCCCCAACACCCCCCATCCCTTAGGACACCCCTCAGAACCCCAAGGACCCCCCCTGGCACTGCCCAGGAATCCCCCCCTGGGACCACCCCCTGAACTTCTGGGACCCCCCCAAGACTCCCCCCTCAAGACCCCCCCAAATCACCGTCCAGGACCCTCAGAACCCCCCCCCGCCCACGGGGGACCCCTCCTGGGACCCTCCAGAGTCCCCATGACCCCCCCCATTTCCCCCCCCCCAGGTTCTCGCTGACCCCCCGGGGTCAAATCCTGGCCCAGCGATTGGCTGCGGCATCGCAGGCCCCGCCCCTCGAAGCCCCGCCCCCCAGTGAGCGCCCCCTAGCGGGGCAGGAGGAGAACTGCGCCCCCTCCCCCCCACCGTGAGTCAATTTGGGGAGGGGGCTCTGGGTGGGGAGGGGGGGGTCACAGACACTTGGGGGGGGTCACAGACATTTGGGGGGGTCACAGACACTTTGGGGGGGTCACAGACACTTGGGGGGGTCGTGGGAGGTGTTGGGGGCCACAGACACTTGGGGGGGTCATGGGGGGTGTTGGGGGCCACAGACACTTTGGGGGGGTTTGGGAGGGGTCACGGGAGGTTTTGGGGGTCACAGACACTTGGGGGGGTCACAGACACTTTGGGGAGAGGTTGGGGGGGTCATGGGAGGTGTTGGGGGTCACAGACACTTTTGGGGGAGGTTGGGGGAGTCACGGGAGGTTTTGGGGGTCACAGACACTTGGAGGGGGTCACAGACACTTGGAGGGGGTCACAGACACTTGGGGGGGTCACAGACACTTGGGGGGGGTCACAGACATTTGGGGGAGAGGTTGGGGGGGTCATGGGAGGTGTTGGGGGTCAGAGACACTTTGGAGGGGTTTGGGAGGGGTCACGGGAGGTTTTGGGGGTCACAGACACTTGGGGGGGTCATGGGGGGTGTTGAGGGCCACAGACACTTTGGGGGGAGGTTGGGGGGGTCATGGGAGGTGTTGGGGGTCAGAGACACTTGGGGGGGTCGTGGGGGGTGTTGGGGACCACAGACATCCAGGAGGTTTTGGGACAGAAGTCACGGGGCAAATTTGGGGTCCTCTGGACACTTGGGACCCTCCTGGGGGTGTCACAGCCAGCTGGGTCCCTCCCTGAGGGGGAATTTGGGGTCTCCTGGACACTTGGGACGCCCCTGGGGGTGTCACAGCCAGCTGGGTCCCCCCCGAGGGTGAATTTGGGGTCCTCTGGACACTTGGGACCCCCCTGGGGGTGTCACAGCCAGCTGGGTCCCCCCCGAGGGTGAATTTGGGGTCCTCTGGACACGTGGGACCCCCCTGGGGGTGTCACAGCCAGCTGGGTCCCCCCCTGAGGGTGAATTTGGGGTCCTCTGGACACTTGGGACCCCCCTGGGGGTGTCACAGCCAGCTGGGTCCCCCCCAGAGGGTGAATTTGGGGTCCTCTGGACACGTGGGACCCCCCTGGGGGTGTCACAGCCAGCTGGGTCCCCCCCTGAGGGTGAATTTGGGGTCCTCTGGACACTTGGGACCCCCCTGGGGGTGTCACAGCCAGCTGGGTCCCCCTGAGGGGGAATTTGGGGTCCTCTGGACACGTGGGACCCCCCTGGGGGTGTCACAGCCAGCTGGGTCCCTCCCTGAGGGTGAATTTGGGGTCCTCTGGACACTTGGGACGCCCCTGGGGGTGTCACAGCCAGCTGGGTCCCCCCCAGAGGGGGAATTTGGGGTCTCCTGGACACTTGGGACGCCCCTGGGGGTGTCACAGCCAGCTGGGTCCCCCCCTGAGGGGGAATTTGGGGTCTCCTGGACACTTGGGACCCCCCTGGGGGTGTCACAGCCAGCTGGGTCCCCCCCTGAGGGTGAATTTGGGGTCCTCTGGACACGTGGGACCCCCCTGGGGGTGTCACAGCCAGCTGGGTCCCCCCCAGAGGGGGAATTTGGGGTCTCCTGGACACTTGGGACCCCCCTGGGGGTGTCACAGCCAGCTGGGTCCCCCCCAGAGGGTGAATTTGGGGTGTCCCCCCCCCCCAGGTGTGACCCCGAGCAGGAGTTCGAGCTGAGACCCGGCGAGTTCGACATCGTCCTGTGCGCTGATGTCACCGAGGCCAACGGGTCCCTGTCACCCTCTGTGTTCCCTTCCATGTCCCTGTCACCCTCCATGTCCCCCCATGTCCCTGTCACCCCCATGTCCCTGTCACCCTCCGTGCCACCCCCATGTCCCTGTCACCCCCCCATGTCCCTGTCACCCTCCATGTCCCTGTCACCCTCCATGTCCCCCCATGTCCCTGTCACCCTCCATGTTCCTGTCACCCTCCATGTCCCCCCATGTCCCTGTCACCCCCCCATGTCCCTGTCACCCTCCATGTTCCCTCCATGTCCCTGTTACCCACCCCATGTCCCTGTCACCCTCCATGTCCCCCCCATGTCCCTGTCACCCTCCGTGTCCCCTCCATGTCCCTGTCACCCTCCGTGTTCCCCCCCCATGTCCCTGTCACCCTCCATGTCCCCCCCATGTCCCTGTGCCACCCCCATGTCCCCCCATGTCCCTGTCACCCTCCATGTCCCCCTCCCATGTCCCTGTCACCCTCCATGTCCCCTCCATGTCCCTGTTACCCACCCCATGTCCCTGTCACCCTCCATGTCCCCCCCATGTCCCTGTCACCCTCCGTGTCCCCTCCATGTCCCTGTCACCCTCCGTGTTCCCCCCCCATGTCCCTGTCACCCTCTATGTCCCCCCCATGTCCCTGTGCCACCCCCATGTCCCTGTCACCCTCCATGTCCCCCCCATGTCCCTGTGCCACCCCCATGTCCCCCCATGTCCCTGTCACCCTCTATGTCCCCCCCATGTCCCTGTGCCACCCCCACGTCCCTGTCACCCTCCATGTCCCCCCCATGTCCCTGTCACCTTCCATGTCCCCCCCCATGACGTGTCCCTGTGTCCCCCCCAGTGCCATTTACCCCCCCGTGCCGTGTCCCCGTGTCCCCCCCAGTGCCATTTACCCCCCCATGCCGTGTCCCTGTGTCCCCCCCAGTGCCATTTACCCCCCCATGACGTGTCCCTGTGTCCCCCCAGTGCCATTTACCCCCCCATGCCGTGTCCCTGTGTCCCCCCCAGTGCCATTTACCCCCCCATGCCGTGTCCCCGTGTCCCCCCCAGTGCCATTTACCCCCCCATGCCGTGTCCCTGTGTCCCCCCCAGTGCCATTTACCCCCCCATGACGTGTCCCTGTGTCCCCCCCAGTGCCATTTACCCCCCCATGACGTGTCCCTGTCCCCCCCAGTGCCATTTACCCCCCCATGCCGTGTCCCTGTGTCCCCCCAGTGCCATTTACCCCCCCCGTGCCGTGTCCCCGTGTCCCCCCCAGTGCCATTTACCCCCCCATGCCGTGTCCCTGTGTCCCCCCAGTGCCATTTACCCCCCCCGTGCCGTGTCCCCGTGTCCCCCCCAGTGCCATTTACCCCCCCATGACGTGTCCCTGTGTCCCCCCCAGTGCCATTTACCCCCCCATGACGTGTCCCCCCAGTGCCATTTACCCCCCCATGACGTGTCCCTGTCCCCCCCCAGTGCCATTTACCCCCCCATGACATGTCCCTGTGTCCCCCCCAGTGCCATTTACCCCCCCATGCCGTGTCCCTGTGTCCCCCCAGTGCCATTTACCCCCCCATGACGTGTCCCTGTCCCCCCCAGTGCCATTTACCCCCCCATGCCGTGTCCCCGTGTCCCCCCCAGTGCCATTTACCCCCCCATGCCGTGTCCCTGTGTCCCCCCCAGTGCCATTTACCCCCCCATGCCGTGTCCCTGTGTCCCCCCCAGTGCCATTTACCCCCCCATGCCGTGTCCCTGTGTCCCCCCCAGTGCCATTTACCCCCCCGTACCGTGTCCCTGTGTCCCCCCAGTGCCATTTACCCCCCAGTGCCATGTCCCTGTGTCCCCCCAGTGCCATTTACCCCCCCATGACGTGTCCCTGTGTCCCCCCCAGTGCCATTTACCCCCCCGTGCCGTGTCCCCGTGTCCCCCCCAGTGCCATTTACCCCCCCAGTGCCGTGTCCCTGTGTCCCCCCCAGTGCCATTTACCCCCCCATGCCGTGTCCCTGTGTCCCCCCAGTGCCATTTACCCCCCCATGACGTGTCCCTGTGTCCCCCCCAGTGCCATTTACCCCCCCATGACGTGTCCCCCCAGTGCCATTTACCCCCCCATGCCGTGTCCCTGTGTCCCCCCCAGTGCCATTTACCCCCCCATGACGTGTCCCTGTCCCCCCCAGGCCCCGAGGGGGGGTCCCTGCCCTGCTCAGGGCTCAGGGGGTGCCGGTGCTGCTGCGGCGCCTCCACGTCGGGGACTTCCTCTGGGTGGCCCGGGAGAAAGCCCCGCCCATAGGTGGGTGTGGCCAAAGGGAAGGGGGTGGGGCCTCGGGAAGGACCCACCCACATGGGGGAAGGGGGTGTGGTCTTGGAGAAGGCCCTGCCCACTGGTGGGTGTGTTCAAAGGGAAGGGGGTGGGGCTTTGGGAAGGACCTACCCACTGGTGGGTGTGGTCACAATTAATGGGTGGGGCCTTGGAGAAGGACCTGCCCACTGGTGGGTGTGGTCAAAGGGAAGGGGTGGGGCTGAGGATGGTGGGTGGGACCAAGTGAAGGGCGTGGCACCAGCAGAGGTGAGGAGGGGGTGGAGCCCAGTGGGGGTGGGGTGGGAGCAGGTGCCGACCACACCCCCAAAGCACAACAACCAATAGCAGGGCTGGGTGTGTGCGGGGGGGGGGGGCGTGGCCATGTCCAGGCTCCTCCCACATGGGTCTGGGTGTGGTTTGTGGGCAGAGCCAAAATCAAGGGGTGGGTGGGGCTGAGGGCGGGGCCATGATTGATGGACAGGCTGTGGGCGTGTCCCTTGGGGGTGGGCAGGGCCAGGGGTTGGTTCCACGGCCCAATCTGAGCTCTGGGGCGTGGTCGGTGGGGCGGGCCCTGACGTGGCCACGCCCCCCAGGCCGCGCCCCGCGGGAGCTGCTGCTGGATGTGGTGGTGGAGCGGAAATCGGCGGCGGATTTGGGGAACAGCCTGCGGGACGGGCGGTACCGCGAGCAGAAGGTGGCGCTGGGGACACTGGGAGAACTGGGAGAACTGGGAGGGGATGATGCTGCTGATGCCATTGGTGTCACCATGTATCCCTGGTGTCACCTTTGTTCTATGTTTCTGGTGTCACTGGGGATGTCCCTGATGTCACCGTTGTTCTGTGTCCTTGGTGTCACCTGTGTCCCTATTGTCACTGTTGTCCCATGTCTCTGGTGTCCCCGGTGTCACTGGGGGAGTCCCCAGTGTCACTGTAGTCCCTGGTGTCACCATTGTCCCGTGTCACTGGGGGTGTCCCTGGTGTCACTGGGGGTGTCCCTGGTGTCACTGGGGGTGTCCCTGGTGTCACTGGGGGTGTCACTCGTGTTGCTGGTGTCACTGGGGGTGTCACTGGTGTCACCATTGTCCCGTGTCCCTGGTGTCACTGGGGATGTCACTGGTGTCACTGGTGTCACTTGAGGTGTCCCAGGTGTCACTGGGAGTGTCCCCGGTGTCACTGGGGGAGTCCCCGGTGTCACCGTAGTCCCTGGTGTCACCATTGTCCTGTGTCACTGGGGGTGTTTCTGGTGTCACCTGTGCCCCTGGTGTCACTGGGGGTGTCACCTGTGTTGCTGGTGTCACTGGGGGTGTCCCTGGTGTCACTGGGGTTGTCCCTCTGGGTGTCACTGGGGGTGTCCCTGGTGTCACCATTGTCCCATGTCCCCTGGTGTCCCTGGGGATGTCCTTGGTGTCACTGGGGTGTCACTGAGGATGTCCCTGGTGTCACTGAGGTGTCACTGGGGATGTCCCTGGTGTCACTGGGGTTGTCCCTCTGGGTGTCACTGGGGGTGTCCCTGGTGTCACCATTGTCCCATGTCCCCTGGTGTCCCTGGGGATGTCCCTGGTGTCACTGAGGTGTCACTGGGGGTGTCCCTGGTGTCACTGGGGTGTCACTGGAGATGTCCCTGGTGTCACTGAGGTGTCACTGGGGATGTCCCTGGTGTCACCATTGTCCCGTGTTTCTGGTGTCTCTGTTGTCCTGTGTCTCTGGTGTCACTGGGGGTGTCCCCGGTGTCCCTGGAGGTGTCCCCTGGTGTCACTGGGGGTTTCCCTGGGGGTGTCCTTATTGTCACTGGGGGTGTCCCCGATGTCCCTGGTGTCCCTAGGGGTGTCCCTGGGGGTGTCCCCAGTGTCACCATTGTCCCTGGTGTCCCTGGGGATGGTCCTTGGGGGTGTCCCCAGTGTCCCTGGGGGTGTCCCCAGTGTCACCCGTGTCCATGGTGTCACCGTTGTCCCTGGTGTCACTGGGGGTGTCCCCAGTGTCACCATTGTCCCATGTCCCTGGTGTCACCATTGTCCCATGTCTCTGGTGTTCCTGGGGGTGCCCCCGGTGTCCCTGGGGGTGTCCCCAGTGTCACCATGTCCCCTGTCTGTGGTGTCACTGGGGGTGCCCTGGTGTCACTGGGGGTGTCCCTGATGTCACCGTTATCCCTCGTGTCCCCTGTCCCCGTCCCCAGTTCCGCCTGCGCCGTTCCGGGCTCCGCTGTCCCATTTACCTGCTGGAGGACCCCGGGGAGGGGGAGCCCCTGCCCCTCCCCCTGCCCACCCTGCGCCAGGCGGCCGCCAACACACAGGTACGACCCCCCAAAAACACGGGAATGACCCCCCAAAAACATGGGAATGACCCCCAAAAAACTTGGGAATGACCCCCCAAAAACACGGGAATGACCCCCCAAAAACACGGGAATGACCCCCCAAAAACATGGGAATGACCCCCAAAAAACTTGGGAATGACCCCCCAAAAACACGGGAATGACCCCCCAAAAACACGGGAATGACCCCCCAAAAACATGGGAATGACCCCTCAAAAACTTGGGAATGACCACCCAAAAACATGGGAATGACCCCCTGAAAACTCAGGAATGACCCCTCAAAAACATGGGAATGACCCCCCAAAAACACGGGAATAACCCCCCAAAAACTCGGGAATGACCCCCAAAAAACTTGGGAATGACCCCCCAAAAACTTGGGAATGACCCCCAAAAACTCAGGAATGGCCCCCCAAAAACTCGGGAATGACCCCCCCAAAAACACGGGAATGACCCCCCAATAACACAGGAATGACCCCCAAAAACATGGGAATAACCCCCCAAAAACTCAGGAATGACCCCCCAAAAACTCAGGAATGACCCCCCAAAAACTCGGGAATGACCCCCCAAAACCATGGGAATGACCCCTCAAAGACATGGGAATAACCCCCGAAAAACTTGGGAATGACCCCCTAAAAACATGGGAATAACCCCCCCAAAACCAGGGGAATGACCCCTCAAAAACATGGGAATAAGCCCCCAAAAACTCGGGAATGACCCCCCAAAACCATGGGAATGACCCCTCAGAAACATGGGAATAAGCCCCCAAAAACTCGGGAATGACCCCCCAAAAACTCAGGAATAAGCCCCCAAAAACTCAGGAATGACCCCTCAAAAACACGGGAATGACCCCCCCGGGACCCCCAACACGCAGGTACAGCCCCTTTTTTTGGGGAGGGGTTGGGGGAATTGTCCCAAGGGGGGTTTTGGGGGGGTCTCAGAGCCCCCCTTTCCCCCCCTCAGGTGGTGGACAGTGGGGTGGGGGTCTTGGGGGCAGTTTTGGGGGTCCCAGGGAGGGTAATCAGGGGTCTCAGTCTTGGGGGTCGTTTGGGGGTCCTGGGGGGGGTTTGGGGGTCCCATGGGGGGGGAATTAGGGGGTCTCAGAGCCCCCCTTTCCCCTTCTCCCCCCAAGTCATGGACAGTGGGGTGGGGGGTCTTAGGGGTGGTTTGGGGGTCCCAGGGAGGGTAATCAGGGGGTCTCAGTCTTGGGGGTGGTTTGGGGGTCCCGGGGGTGGTTTGGGGGTCCCAGGGGCAGTTTGGGGGTCCCATGGGGGGGGAATTAGGGGGTCTCAGAGCCCCCCTTTCCTTCCCCCCCCCCAGGTGGTGGACGGGTTCCTGGTGAAGCGCACGAGGGACCCCCGGGAATCGGCCGCGTATCTGGGGGTGCTGGGGGGGCACCTGAGGAGGAGGTTCCAGGTGAGGGGGGGGGGCACAGGGGGGTGGAGAGGACATGGGGGGGCACAGGGATATGGGGGGGACATTGGGGGGGCACAGGGATATGGGGGGGAACATTGGGGGGCACAGGGATATGGGGGGGAACATTGGGGGGGCACAGGGATATGGGGGGGACACTGGGGGGGCACAGGGATATGGGGGGGAACATTGGGGGGGCACAGGGGGGCTCAGGGGACATGGGGGGCACAGGAGTGGGGGGGGACTTGGGGTGGCACAGAGGGGTGGGGGAACTGGTGGGGGCACAGGATATGGAGGGACACTGGGGGGGCACAGGGACATGGGGGGCACACGGAGGGGGCACAGGGATATGGGGGGGCAAAGGGGGTTGGGGGGCACATGGGGGGGCACAGGGATATAGGGGGACATGGGGGGGGCACAGGGATATGGGGGACATGGGGGGGCACAGGGATATGGGAGGGGACACTGGGGGGGCACAGGGATATAGGGGGGACATTGGGGGGGCACAGGGTGGCACAAGGATGGGGGGGCACAGGGACATGGGGGGCACACAGGGGGGGCACAGGGACATGAGGGGGGCACAGGATGGGGGGGTCGAGGGGAAGGATGGAGTGAAGGGGGGGGAGAGTGGAACGTGGGGAGTTTTATGGCTGGGGGGAGTTGTTTGGGCTGGGGGGGGGCTCTTAATTCCCCCCACCCCCCCCAAAATCTCCCCCCTTTTGTTCCCCACCTCCAGGACCGGGTGCTGAGGGGCGTGGGGGGGGGACGTGGCCGCCCGGGACCCCCCCGGACCCCCCGGGACCCCCTGCACCCTCCTGCCCTTCCAGAGGCTGAGGGAGGAGGGGGGCAAGAACCAGGTGGGGCTGGGGGGGTTAAAAGGGGGGGAGGGTCCCCAAATTGGGAGGGGGAGGACAAAGCAGGGGCTGGGGGGGGTTAAAAGGGGGGGGTCCCCAAAATGGGAGTGGGGAGGAAAAGGAGGGGCTGGGGGGGTCCCAAAGTGGGAGAAGGGAGGGCAAAGGAGGGGCTGGGGGGGGTTAAAAGGGGGGGGTCCCAAAGTGGGAGGGGGGAGGACAAAGGAGGGGCTGGGGGGGTAAAAAAGGGGGGGTCCCCAAAATGGGAGGGGGGAGGACAAAGGAGGGGCGGGGGGGGATTAAAAGGGGGGGTCCCCAAATTGGGAGGGGGGAGGACAAGGAGGGGATGGGGGGGGTAAAAGGGGGGGGTCCCCAAAATGAGAGTGGGGAGGACAACAAAGGGGCTGGGGGGGGTTAAAAGGGGGGTCCCCAAAATGGGAGTGGGGAGGACAAAGGAGGGGCTGGGGGGGGGGGGGTAAAACGGGGGGGGGGGGATCCCCCAAATTGGAGTGGGGAGGACAAAGGAGGGGCTGGGGGGGGGGGTTAAAACGGGGGGGGGGGGGATCCCCCAAATTGGGAGTGGGGAGGACAAAGGAGGGGCTGGGGGGGTAAAAGGGGGGGGGGTCCCCAAAATGGGAGGGGGGAGGACAAAGGAGGGGCTGGGGGAGGTAAAGAAAGGTGGGATTGGGGAGGGCAAAGGGTGTGTTCAGGGGGGAGGTCTTTTTATGGGGGTAGTGGATATTTTGGGGTCCCCATGATCCCTTTCACCCCTCTCCAGGTCCAAACACTCCAGGATGTGTTTTGGGGGGTCTATTTAAAGGTTGTGGATATTTTGGGGTCCCCCTGACCCCTTTCCCCCCCTCTCCAGGTCCGAACACTCCAGGATGTTTTTTAGGGGGTCTTTTTAAGGGTTGTGGATATTTTGGGGCCCCATGACCCTTTTTCCCACGCCCCCAAATCCAAACACTCCTGGACACATTCAAGGGGGTCTATTTGGGATGTGTGGATATTTTGGGGTCCCCCTGACCCCCTTTTTTCCCCCCTTTTCCAGGTCCAAACTGTGGGGGCTGTGTTCAGGGGGGTCTATTTATGGGGTGTGTGGATATTTTGGGGTCCCCCTGACCCCTTTTTTCCCCCCTTTTCCAGGTCCAAACCGTGGGGGCCGTGTTCAGGGGGGTCTATTTATGGGGTGTGTGGATATTTTGGGGTCCCCCTGACCCCTTTTTTCCCCCCTTTTCCAGGTCCAAACTGTGGGGGCCGTGATCAGGGGGGTCTATTTGGGATGTGTGGATATTTTGGGGTCCCCCTGACCCCTTTTTTCCCCCCTTTTCCAGGTCCAAACCGTGGGGGCCGTGTTCAGGGGGGTCTATTTATGGGGTGTGTGGATATTTTGGGGTCCCCCTTCACCCCTTTTTCCCCCCTTCTCTAGGTCCAAACAGTCGGGGCCGTGTTCAGAGGGATCTATTTGGGATGTGTGGATATTTTGGGGTCCCCATGATCCCTTTCCCCCCTCTCCAAGTCCAACCACTCCAGGATGTTTTTTAGGGGGTCTTTTTAAGCGTTGTGGATATTTTGGGGTCTCCCTGACCCCTTTTTTCCCCCCTTTTCCAGGTCCAAACTGTGGGGGCCGTGTTCAGGGGGGTCTATTTGGGATGTGTGGATATTTTGGGGTCCCCATGATCCCTTTTTTCCCCCCTTTTCCAGGTCCAAACCGTGGGGGCCGTGTTCAGGGGGGTCTATTTATGGGGTGTGTGGATATTTTGGGGTCCCCCTGACCCCTTTTTTCCCCCCTTTTCCAGGTCCAAACCGTGGGGGCCGTGTTCAGGGGGGTCTATTTATGGGGTGTGTGGATATTTTGGGGTCCCCCTGACCCCCTTTTTTCCCCCCTTTTCCAGGTCCAAACCGTGGGGGCCGTGTTCTCCCGGCAGCTGCTGCAGTTGGGGGGTCTCAGTGGGGGGAGGGCGGTCGCCATCCTGAGCCGCTTCCCCACCCCTGCCAGGTCTGGGGGGGGTCCTGGGGGGGATTTTGGGGGGGTCTCATGGTGGGAATTGGGGTCCCCCCTCTGGATCCATCAAAAAGTGTCCCTGCACCCCTTTGAGGGGGGGGGCTTCTTGAGGGTGGGGGAATGGGGGGGGGGGGTCAGTGAAGGTTTTGGGGTGTCTCTGAGCCCCTTCCCTCCCCCCCACAGCCTCATGGATGCCCTCGTGGACCCCCAAAAGTGCCAGGACGTGCTCAGTGCCCTGCGCTGCGGCCCCTCGCAGAGGTGAGACCCCCCCCCAAATTCCTGGGGAACCCCCCTAAATTCCTGGGGACCTCCCCCTAAATTCCTGGGAAACCCCCCCTAAATTCCTGGGGAACCCCCCCTAAATTCCTGGGGACCCCCCCCCAAAATTCCTGGGGAACCCCCCTAAATTCCTGGGGACCTCCCCCTAAATTCCTGGGAAACCCCCCCTAAATTCCTGGGGAACCCCCCCAAATTCTTAGGGAACCCCCCCTAAATTCCTGGGGAACCCCCCCAAATTCTTGGGGAACCCCCCTAAATTCCTGGGACCCCTCAAATTCTTGGGACCCCCCCCAAATTCTTGGGACCCCCCCCAAATTCCAGGGACCCCGGGGTTCTTGGGACCCCCCCCAAATGCCTGGGTCCCTCCAAATTCCTGGGCACCCCCCAAATTCCTGGGTCTCCCCAAATTCCTGAGTCCCTCCCCCTGCACCCCTGGGTCCCCCCCCCACCTCAGGGTCCTCCTGAACTGCTGGGGCTCCCCAAAATTCCTGGGTCCCCCCAAACTCCTGTGTCCCCCAATCTCAGGTCACCCCCAATCTCGGGTCCCCCCAAGACCCCCTTGGTTCACCTCCTGGACCCCCCCCAAGATTTTGGGGTGCTCACCCCCCTCTCTGGACCCCCCAAAGATTTTGGGGTGCTCACCCCCTCTCTGGACCCCCCCCAAGATTTTGGGGTGCTCACCCCCTCTCTGGACCCCCCCCAAGATTTTGGGGTGCTCACCTCCCTCTCTGGACCCCCCCCCAAGATTTTTGGGTGCTCACCCCCTCTCTCTGCCCTCCCCCCAAGATTTTGGGGTGCTCACCTCCCTCTCTGGACCCCCCCCAAGATTTTGGGGTGCTCACCTCCCTCTCTGGACCCCCCCCCAAGATTTTGGGGTGCTCACCCCCCTCTCTCTGCCCTCCCCCCCACAGGAACCTGGGCCCCTCCCTCAGCAGGTCCCTCGTGCAGCTCTACGGGACCCCCGGGCCACTGCCCTGAGGGGACACCCCCTGTGTGTCCCCCCACTGCCACCACCACCTCATTGTCACCCTCTGTCACCTCATTGTCACCTCATTGTCACCCCTTGTCATCCCATTGTCACCTCATTGTCACCTCACTGTCATCCCATTGTCTTCCCTTGTCACCTCATTGTCATCCCATTGTCTTCCCCTGTCATCCCAATGTCATTCCTTGTCACCTCCTGTCACCTCATTGTCACCCTCTGTGTCCTCATTGTCACCCTCTGTCATCCCATTGTCATTCCATTGTCACCCCTTGTCACCTCATTGTCACCCCCTGTCGTCCCATTGTCTTCCCTTGTCACCTCATAGTCACCCTCTGTCACCTCGTTGTCACCTCATTGTCATCCCATTGTCTTCCCCTGTCATCCCAATGTCATTGCTTGTCACCCCCTGTCATCGCTTGTCACCCCCTCGTTACCCCCCTATCCCACTGTCACCCTCTGTCACCTCATTGTCACCCCCTGTCATCCCTTGTCACTTCATTGTCACCCCCTGTCATGTCATTGTCACCCTCTGTCACCTCATTGTCACCCCCTGTCGTCCCATTGTCTTCCCTTGTCACCTCATTGTCACCCTCTGTCACCTCATTGTCACCTCATTGTCATCCCATTGTCTTCCCCTGTCATCCCAATGTCATCCCTTGTCACCTCATTGTCCCCTCCTGTCACCCCATTGTCACCCCCTGTCATCCCATTGTCACCCCCTGCCATCCCCTGTCACCTCATTGTCACCTCGTCATCCCAGTGTCATTCCTTGTCATCCCATTGTCTTCACTGTCACCTCATTGTCACCCCACTGTCATCCCCTGTCAGCCCCTGTCACCTCGTTGTCACCTCCCCTGTCACCCCCCCAATAAAGTCCATCCTCCAGTGGCTGCAGCACCGCCAGTTTTACTGGGAGGGGGGAGGTGACACTGGGGGGGAGGTGACACTGGGGGGAGGTGACACTGGGGGGAGGTGACAGGGGTGGCAGTGACACACACACAGCCCGGCAGGTGACGGTGACAGGGAGAGGGTGACAGAGGTGGCAGCGGCAGCTGTGACACAGGTGACAGTGACACTGGTGACAGTGACAGGGAGAGGGTGACAGAGGTGGCAGCGGCAGCTGTGACACAGGTGACAGTGACAAGGTGAGGGTGACAGGAAGGGCAATGACACCGTTGACGGTGACAGGGGTGGCAGTAACAGGTGTTGGTGACACAGGTGACACGAGTGACAATGGCAAGGTGAGGGTGATGGGGTGGCAGTGACAGAGGTGGTGGTGACCCCCTGATGGGGACAGTGACACAGGTGACCGTGAGGGTGATGGGGTGGCAGTGACAGGGTGATGGTGACACAGGTGGCAGTGACAGGGGTTGGTGACACGGTGACAGTGCCAGGTGGTGGCAGGGGGAGGGTGATGGCTCAGGGGGACAGTGACGTGGGGGGTGGTGACAGGGGGGACAGTGACCAGTGCTGGTGACACAGGTGAGGGTGACACACCAAAGTGACACCAGTGATGGCAACACCGGTGACAGGGGTGGGGACACTGATGACAGGTGACACCGATGACAGGGGTGGGGACACTGATGTGGGTTTGGGATTTGGGGAAGGTGAAGGAAGGGGGGGCGGGGCCACCCTTGGGTGGGTTTGGGGGGGTGGGCAGAGTGGGGAGGGGCGACCCTGGAGGGGGGGAAGGATTTTGGGGGGGTGGGGCCAGATTTGGGATTTGGGATTTGGGATTTGGGATTTGGGATTTGGGGGGGAATGGGACCGACCTTGGCCAGGTTTGTGGGGGATTTGAGGGGGGCCAGGACCGACCCTGGCCGGGTTTGTGGGGGATTTGAGGGGGGTCGGGACCGACCTTGTCCAGGTTTGGGGGGGATTTGAGGGGGGTTGGGACCGACCCTGGTTGAGTTTGGGGGGGATTTGAGGGGGGTCAGGACCGACCCTGGCCGGGTTTGTGGGGGATTTGAGGGGGGTCGGGACCGACCTTGTCCAGGTTTGGGGGGGATTTGAGGGGGGTTGGGACCGACCCTGGTTGAGTTTGGGGGGGATTTGAGGGGGGTCAGGACCGACCCTGGCCGGGTTTGTGGGGGATTTGAGGGGGGTCGGGACCGACCTTGTCCAGGTTTGGGGGGGATTTGAGGGGGGTTGGGACCGACCCTGGTTGAGTCTGGGGGGGATTTGAGGGGGGTCCCGACCCTGGCCGGGTTTGTGCTTTGGGGGGAGGGGAGGGAGGGGTGGGGGAGGCCGGGCCTGACTTTTGGGAGGGTGGGGGATGGGAGGGGGGGGTTGTAGGGCCGCCCTTGGCCGAGTTTGGGGTTTGGGGTGGGTGGGGCCGCCCTCCATCGTGCCGGGGGGGGGGGGGGGACAGCGGGTTTGAGATTTGGGATTTTGGGGGGGGGGAGGGCGGGGCCGCCTCGGCCCCTCCCCCGCCCCCATCCCGAGCAGGAGGAGGAGGAGGAGGAGGAGGCGACAGCGCGATGCTGGTGGCGCTGGTGGCGCTGGTGGCCGTGGCTGGGGGGGGTGGGGGGCGCGCGGGTGTCCCCCCGACTCCCCCCCCGTGTCCCCTGGGCTTCGGGCCGGTGGCCGCGGGCGGCTGCGGGGACAGGGACGAGTGTCGCACGGCCGCCGTGTGCCACCACATGTGCCTCAACCACCACGGCGGCTTCACCTGCCACTGTCACCGCGGCTTCGTCCTGCAGCCCGACGGGGTCACCTGCCGGCGGCGACACCCCCAGCGCACCCCACCCGGGACCGCCCCGCACCCACGGGGGCCGCCCGAGGGCTCCCGGCGGGGATGGAGAGCCCGGGACGGGCGACGGGAGGCGGTGGCAGGAGGAGGGGACGATCGGCGGAGCCCCGGCTGGCAGAGGGAATCGCGCCGGGATTTGCTCGGCGAGGGATTTGCACGCCGGGATCCGCGCGTGGACGATCCCCGCCAGGATTTGCCCACGGGGAGGCGGCGGGAGCTGCGACCGCGCGGGGACCCGCGGGGGGATTCGCAGCGGGAGGATCCGGGACCGGGCCGGCAGATGGGTTTGCGAGAGGATTCCCACGAGGATCCCCACGAGGATCCCCACGAGAATTCCCACGAGGATTCCCACGAGGATTCTCCCCGCGGGACGCAGCGGGAGCCGCGGCCAGCGTGGCACGGGGGCTCGCGTGGGGGCTCCCACCGGGACGCGCCTCAGGATTCGGGATCCGACCGGCACCGGGGGCTGTACCGGGATCTCCTCGGGAATTCCCACCAGGATTTCCTCGAGGATTTGCACCGGGACAGCGGGCGGGGCTCGCCCCAGGATTCCCACCAGGATTCCCACCGGGATTCCCACCGGGATTCCCACCAGGATTCCCAGGAGGATTTGCACCAGGACAGCGATCGGGGCTCGCCCCGGGACTCCCACGAAGATTCCCGGGAGGATTTGTCCCAGGATCCCCACGAGGACTCGTCCCGCTCCCCTCCGGCTCCCCCCGCGTACGGTGACGACCCCCCCGCCCCCCACTACGAGGAGGAGGAGGAGGACCCCGACCCTTATGGGGACCCCTATGCAGACCTGGGGGACCCCGACACTTATGGGGGTCCCTATGGGGCACCGCCCCCCCCTTATAGGGGTGGAGACCCCGGAACAGAGCCCTGGGACCCCGACATTTATGGGGACCCCTATATGGACCCCTACGAGGATGAGGACCCCGAGGGGGGGCCCTGGGACCCTGCCCCGCCCCCCTCCCACCCCTACAGGGAGGGGGACCCCGAGCCCGGGAGCCTCCGGAGGGGCAGAGACCCCCAAACCCGGCCCTGGGACCCCTATGGGGACCTTGATGTGGACCCCTATGGGGATGGGGACCCCCAGACTGACCCCAGGGACCCCTATGGGGATGGGGACCCCCAGATTGACCCCGGGGACTCTCATAGGACCTGGGACCCCCATACTGACCCCAGGGACCCCTATGGGGATGGAGACCCCCAGACTGACCCCAGGGACCCCTATAGACCTGGGGACCCCCCTATTAACCCCAGGGACCCCTATGGGGATGGGGACCCCCAGACTGAGTCCAGGAACCCCTATGGGGATGGGGACCCCCCTATTGACACCAAGGACCCTTATAGACTTAGGGACCCCCAGATTGACCCCAGGGACCCCTATAGACTTGGGGACCCCCAGATTGAGTCCAGGGACTCCCATAGGACCTGGGACCCCCAGACTGACCCCAGGGACCCCTATAGACTTGGAGACCCCCCTATTGACCCCAGGGACCCCTATAAGCTTGGGGACCCCCATACTGACCCCAGGGACCCCTATAGACTTAGGGACCCCCAGAACAACCCCAGGGACTCCCATAGGACCTGGGACCCCCAGACTGACCCCAGGGATGCCCATAGGACCTGGGACCCCCAGACTGACCCCAGGGACTCCCATAGGACCTGGGACCCCCAGATCGAGCCCAGGGATGCCCAAAGCAGGCCCTGGGACCCCTATGGGGACCTCTATAGTGACGAAGACCCCCAAAATGAGCCCAGGGACCCCTACGGAGCCCCAGAGCCCGGGGCTGAGCCCTGGGACCCCCTTAGGACTTGGGACCCCCAGAATGACCCCAGGGGTCTCTCCAGAGCCAACCCTCCCCCCAGACCCCACAGGAACCCCCAAACCACCCCCTTTGTGCCCCTGAGTCCCCCCCTGAGTCCCCCCCCAAGGGTCAGAGACCCCCTAACTGCCCCCCCACTTGTTACCCCCTCTAAATCCCAGTTTCCCCCAGTTACCCCCCCAACTGCTCCCCCCAATCCCAGAGCCCCCCAGTATGTCCCAATTACCCCCCCAGTTACCCCCCCAGTTGTTCCCCCCAGAGCCAAGGACCCCCCAGTTGTCCCAGTTACCCTCCCCAGAGCCAAAGACCCCCCAGTTGCCCCCCCAGCTGTCCCAGTTACCCCCCCAGTTGCCCTTCCCAGGGTCAAGGACCACACAACAGCCCCCCCAACCACCCCCCCTAAATCCCAGTTGATCCCAGTTGCCCCTACAACTGCCCCCCCTAATCCCAGATCCCCCCAGCACGTCCCAGTTACTCTCCCAGTCACCCCCCCAGTCGCCCTCCCCAGGGTCAAGGTCCCCCCAGTTACCCCCCCTAAATCCCAGTTGCCCCCAGTTGCCCCCCCAACCGCCCGTCTCGCATCCAGGGCCCCCCAGTTTGTCCCAGTTACCCCCCCGAAAGCCACAGATTCCCCAGTTCCCCCTCCAGTTTCCCCAGTAAGAGCCAAAGATCCCCCAGTTGCCCCAGTTACCCCTCCAGTTGCCCCCCCCAGAACGAAACCCCCCCCAGTTGCCCCAGTTACCCCTCCAGTTGCCCCCCCCCGAGTCAGGGCCCCCCCAGTTGCCCCAGTTGCCCCAACCCCGGGGTCCCTGCGGGTGGGGTTGGTGTTTGCACTGCCGGTGGCACTGGGAGGTCTACTGGTCATACTGGGAGCACTGGGGGGGCTGGGGAGGCCCCCCCGGCCCCCCCTCCCGAGCCCCGGTGGGTAAAGGGGGCTGCGGGTGGGGGGAGGGGAGAACTGGGAGGGAACCCCCCCCCAAACTGGGAAAGGACCCCCCAAAACTGGGAAAGGACCCCTCAAACTGGGAAAGGACCCCCCAAACTGGGAAAGGACCCCTCCCAAACTGGGAGGCAAGGCTCAAACTGGGAGAGGGAGGGGTTTCCTGTGTCCCCCCCACCCAAAAAAACTTCAGGGCTCCCCCTATTCCACACTCCCCCCTCCCCAAAATGAGGAAAGGATCCCAGACTGGGAAAGGACCCAAAATCTGGGCCTGGGACCCCTCCCAAACTGGGAAAGGCCCCCCCCCAAACTGGAATTGCCCCCCCAAACTGGGATTGCCCCCCCTCCTCCTCCCCGCACTGCCCCCCCCCACGAGTGGGGGAGGGGCGGGGGGCGAGGGCAATAAAGGGCCGGTGCTGACCCCTCCCCCCCCCGGCTGAGTCCCTTTTTTTTGGGGAGGGGGGAGGGGACCCCTGAGCCCAGTTTAGGCTCGGAGGGGTCTTTACTGGGGGTGGGGGGAGGGGGAGCGTTCCTGGCCCCTCCTGGCTCCCCTCCCCCCTCCCCGTCCAGCTGTTGAGCGGATCCAGCTGTGGGGGGGGGGGGGGAGGGCGCGGCCGGTGAGTCACGATCGTGCTCCGACATCGGGGTCCCTGGGGGGGGGGAGGGGCGGGGGGTGGGGATGGGGGAACGCCCGGACACTGGGGTCCCATGGGGGGAGGGGGGGCGTGACGTCATGGTCCGGGAGGGGGAGGGGCTGGCAGAGCCCCAGTGCAGCTCCAGTACGAGCTGGGCAGGACCAGTTCCCACTGGTGACCTCGTCCCATCCCAGTTCCCACTGGTGTGCTGATCCTGCTCCATCCCAGTTCCCACTGGTGTGCTGATCCTGCTCCATCCCAGTTCCCACTGGTGTGCTGATCCTGCTCCATCCCAGTTCCCACTGGTGACCTTGTCCCATCCCAGTTCCCACTGGTGTCCCCACCCCATCCCATCCCAGTTCCCACTGGTGTGCTGATCCTGCTCCATCCCAGTCCCCACTGGTGACCCCATCCCAGTTCCCACCAGTATGAGCTGGGCAGGACCAGTTCCCACTGGTGTGCTGATCCTGCTCTATCCCAGTTCCCACTGGTGTCCCCACCCCACCCCATCCCAGTTCCCACTGGTGTGCTGATCCTGCTCTATCCCAGTTCCCACTGGTGACCCCATCCCAGTTCCCACCAGTACAAGCTGGGCAGGACCAGTTCCCACTGGTGTCCTTGTCCCATCCCAGTTCCCACTGGTGAACTCGTCGCATCCCAGTTCCCACTGGTGTCCCCACCCCATCCCACCCCACTTCCCACTGGTGTCCCCACCCCATCCCATCCCAATTCCCACCATGTCCAACTGGGAAAGGCCCAGTTCCCACTGGTGTCCTGATCCTGCCGGGTTTATGGTCGGGGTTGGGGTTTCATTTGGGATTTGTCAGGGTTAGGGCTGGGATCGGGGCTGGGGGTGGTGTTGGGGTTTAGGGTCGGTGTTGGGGGCTGGTTTAGGGTTAAGGTTGGGGTCAGGTTTAGGGTCGGTGTTGGGGTCAGGTTTAGGGTTAAGGTTGGGGTCTGGTTTAGGGTCGGTGTTGGGGTCAGGTTTAGGGTTAAGGTTGGGGTCTGGTTTAGGGTCAGTGTTGGGGTCAGGTTTAGGGTCAGTGTTGGGGGCTGGTTTAGGGTTGGTGTTGGGGTCTGGTTTAGGGTTAAGGTTGGGGTCTGGTTTAGGGTTAAGGTTGGGGTCTGGTTTAGGGTTGGTGTTGGGGTCTGGTTTAGGGTTAAGGTTGGGGTCAGATTTAGAGCTGGGATTGGGGTCAGGTTTAGGTCTGGTTTTAGGGTGAGGGTTTGGGCTGGCATTGGGGTCGTGTTTAGGGTCGGGGGAGTCGCTGTGATTCGGGTCAGAGTTAGGGTTGAGATTAGGGCCAGGATTAGGGTTCGGATCCCAGTTAGGGCTGGGATTAGACTCATAATTAGTGTCAAATTCAGCCAATTAAAGACATCTCTGCTCAGGGGAATGGGGCGGGGTCTGGGTGGGTTGGGGCGGAGTTATGCTAATGAGGCACCGGGAGCTCTAGGGGGGCGGAGCGCATGCAAATCACAGCGCGCAGGCGGCCAATCAGCCCGCGGTGCTGGGAGCGCTGGGCGGGGTCTGTAGAGAGGGGCGCGGCTATGTCGACAAAGAGGCGCGTTTATGCAAATTACACCACGGGAGACCGCGAATGGAATTCTGGGAGCGTCATTTGAGGAGTTTTGGGAGTTTTTGAGGGGTCGTGCGAGCGGAACGAGGGAAGGAGGTGCAGAATAAGTGAAGAAAAACTTCGAAAGGGGGACAAGAAAAGCATGAGGGCTGTGCGGGGGTCACCGTGAGGTTCCTGGGGGGCGATCGGGGCCCGTCTGGGGCCGTGTTGTAGGGGAAGTTATCGCTTCTCGGCCTTTTGGCTAAGATCAAGTGTAGTATCTGTTCTTATCAGTTTAATATCTGATACGTCCTCGATGAGAGGACTTTATATTAAACGGATTTTTGGGCGCGGGAGTTGGACCCGGAGCTTGCTCCCTCCGCTCCACGCATCGTCCCGGTATTGCAGTGCCTCCGGGAACGGTGCACCCCCTCCCAGGGGATCTTTTAATGGTTAAAAATAGATTGAAATTACAAAATGTAACCAACTCAATTACCTTCCCATCCCCAATTATGGACTTTATTACTTGTCCTATTAACTTAAGTCTTGTCAACCCCTTAATACCTGCCCTGCCCGCCCCCACTTGAAAAGTCTTTTCGATATTTGACCCAATTTTTATGTAGTTGATGCATTTGATTCTGATACCTTGGAGTTTTAATGTTATGATTTTATTTATTTACTTTTTGTAAATCTTAGAAGTAGTTATGTAGTAAATGTAGATATTAGAGTAGCAGCAATATTATCCCTTTACCCTCAACACACCACCTGAAACCCCTGTTACCCATTCCCACATCAATTCCCTAAATTCCATAGCCTGTTTAGTCTCTTTTTCAAGGCAGAAGGGTAGAAGAACATCTCAACCCTACGGAACAAGATATAGCCTAGACCCAACAACCCTCAGGTCTAAAATTCTGGAAAGCCTCCAAGGACATTCCGTGCTCTGAGGAAGATGAAGATGAAGAAGAGGGGGTCCCAAAACGCCCCCAGACCCAATTCCCAAGAGGCGTGGCGGGGGCTGGACGGGATTGGGTGAAAATCATTATAAAATTGTGAACATCTCGATTTCGGGGTATTCCAGAAAGCCTGGGGGCTCATTAAAACCTTTGTATCCTTATCTTATCTCCTGCCTAATTTGGCTTGGAGGTTTTTTTTTTTCCCCCACAGCCATTTATCCAACAATTAATTTCAGATGTTTTCAGGGTTTTTAGCCACAGGCAACCTGCACTGTCACATTCTGGCCTCCGGAAAGACCCGAAGGATGGGAGTTGCTGGGACCTTCAAACATTGGGATTGCAGGTGGAGCGAGGATCTTCCCAACACAAGCTTTTCCCTCCTGCTGGAAGGGGATAGAGGGGATAAATCCGTCCCGGCGACGCGGGAGAACGGGGAGGTTCAGCCGAGCTTTTCATTTTGGGGGAGAATCCAGGAATGAGAGAAATAAATATTCCAGGAGAAAAAAAAAAAAAAAAACAAACGAGCCGGGAATCCAACTGGATGATGGCAACAATCCTGAAACGCTGTGTCTTGTCACTTCTGTCCCCATCCCTGCCAGACTCCCTCAATCGACCCATTAACGAGCCGAATGAACTGGGATAAACTGGGCGAGGGGTGGAACCAGGACCAACAATCCAACAATCCCCCCCTTCCCCCCGCCGTCTCTCCCGCCTGGAAGACACCGGGATGTCACCCGTGGTGTCCTCGGGGAGGGATAGAGAAAGCAGGGGACGAGTTCATTGGCCAAATGTTTTTTTTTTTGGGAAGGTTTTATGGACGTTTTGCTGCTGCTCCAGACACTCGTGGGGTGTGTGTAAATCCGTCTGTAAATCCGTGTGTAATTCCATGTATAAATCCATCCAGATCAATGGACAGGGATGGGATGGGGTTTGCTGGGAACTGTTGTGGAATGAGGGGCGGGAATTGTCCCGTTTAGCTCATTTCATCTCAGCGGCTGGTGCAGCGTCGGGTTTGGGGTTCCACGTGGGGGAATAAGCGTTGGTGACACGCTGATGTTTGGGTAGGCCTCACCCTAACTCGTTTCTCTCCCTGTTTTTTGTTTTGTGTGGTTTTTTTTGGTTTAATTTACACGGCGCCCTGTCGTTAACAAATTGTTTATTTCCCGCGTGAGGATCTAGTACAAAATTTTGGGGGGGGGGGGAGGGAAAGGGCAAAGGGGAGTGGCCCCTTTAAGTGGAGCTGGTGGGCGGGGCCTCTAAAAGAGGGCGGGGCCGGGTGGGGGTTAGTAGTGTTCGGGGCGAGGTTTGAGTGACAGCAAGGGAGGGCAGGGCTTCGCAGGTGGGAGGGTCCAGCCCCCCAGGAGCCCACGGATTGGAGGAGAGCCAGAAAGGGGCGGGCCCTGGGCGGCCATGAGGGGGCGGGGCTTTTAGAGGGCCACGCCCAGGTGAGGCCCGACGCCAGCGCCTTAAAGGGGCCACACCAGGGTGAGGGGGGGGGGACACACACGACACTCCCCTCCCTCCTTAAAGGGGCCACACCCTCCCTAAAGGGGCGTGGGGAGGGGGGTCATACACGGGACACCTTAAAAGGGCAACACAGTGGCAGCGGCTTAAAGGGCCGGCGCCGTCGTTAAAAAAAGTTTGCCCCTTTTAAGAGCCTTAAAACGGCACCCGGTGGGCCCCACCCGAGATTGGGGGGGGGGGAGGACGGGGCCTCAAGGAGGGGGTGCGTGGTGAGGGGGGGGGTTCCTCCAAGGGCCCCGCCCGGGGGTCCTCCCAGGACGGTGCTCAGGACTCGTCCTCCATGCTGAGGCTGCTGCGGGGACTGGAGGCACGGGAGGGCCCGGGGGAGGCCAGGAGGGCGCCGGGGGGGCCGAGAGGTGACAGCCCCCCCGCGTCGTCCATCAGGATGTCATCCAGGCTGCCCTCGGGCCCCCCCAGGTCCAGGGGCAGGCTCAGCTCCGAGGGCAGCTCATCGGCCCCCGCCAGGTCCAGGAGGCACTGGGGGGTGGGGGGGGGTCCCGGGCGGAAGGGGGGGCCCCCCGAGGCCTCCTCGCAGCCCCCCTCAGCCATCGGAGCCACGGGAGGGTTAAGGGGGAGCCCGTGCAGCTGTGCCTGCAGCTCCAGCTCCTGGGGGGGGGGGGGATGCAGGAGCTCAGCAAATAAACCCCCCAATTCCCACAGATTGCCCCCCCACAGATCCCCCCACCTCCTTTTCCTGGATTCTGCTCCCCCCTGACCCACAACAGCCCCAGAGCCCCCCCAACCCTGCAATCCCCCCCACTTCTCCCCAGCCCTAAAACCCCCAACTTGGACCCCTCCCAACTCCTCTTGTGGAGTCTCCCCGTGGAGTCTCTCCCAGCTCCTCTCCAGCCCCTCCCATCCCGAATCCCCCAAGCCCCCCAGCCCCAAATAAACCCCCTCCCCGTCCTTCCCCCCCTCCCCAGACCTGGACCCGCAGCTGGAGGCTGCGGTTGGCCTGCTCCAGGCGCTGCTGGTGCAGCTCCAGCTCCCGGGAGCGCTGGGTCTCCTTCTGCAGCTTGCGGATGTAATCCACCGACGCCTTCAGGATCGTGCCCTTGTTCCACCGCATCTCCCTGCCGGCAAGCGGGGTGGCCTGGGTCCCAGTGGGTGCTGGGGGTCCCGCTGCCGCCCGCCCTGGGGGGCCTGGGTGCTGGGGACCCTCCCAGGACCCGCCTTGGGGGTCCCAGGATGTTGGGGTCCCTCCCAGGGTCCATCCCATGGTGCTCCCTGGATGTTGGGGTGCCCCCCAGACCCCACCCTGGGGGTCCCTGAATGTAGGGGTCCCTCCCACGGTGCTTCCAGGATGTTGGGGACCCTCCCAGGGTCCCTCCCACGGTGCTCCCTGGATGTTGGGATCCCCCCAGACCCCACCCTGGGGGTCCCTGAATGTCGGGGACCCTCCCATGGTGCTCCCTGGATATTGGGGTGCCTGTCAGGGCCTCCCTGGGGGGTCCCAGGATGTTGGGGTCCCTCCCAGGGTCCATCCCATGGTGCTCCCTGGATGTTGGGGGACCCTCCCAGACCCCACCCTGGGGGTCCCTGAATGTAGAGGTCCCTCCCATGGTGCTCCCTGGATGTTGGGGTCCCTCCCAACACCCACCTTGGGGGTCCCAGGATGTTGGGGACCCTCCCAGACCCCACCCTGGGGGTCCCTGGATGTCAGGGTCCCTCCCAGGACCTGCCTTGGGGGTCCCAGGATGTTGGGGTCCCTCCCAGACCCCACCCTGGGGGTCCCAGGATGTCGGGGTCCCTCCCAGGGTCCCTCCCAGGGTGCTCCCTCGATATCAGAGTCCCTCCCAGACCCCACCCTGGGGGTCCCTGAATGTCAGGGTCCCTCCCACGGTGCTCCCTCGATATCAGGGTCCCTCCCAGGCCCCACCCTGGGTGTCCCAGCGCCCACCCAGCCGTGCCAGGGGTCTCCCCCCACTCACGGGTCGTTGGATTTCGGGATGAGGGTCCCCAATTCCTTGATCCGGTCGTTGATGTTGAAGCGCCGGCGCCGCTCGACTGTGGGGAAGGGTGGGGGGGTTTTGGGGGGAGGGACACACAGAGGTCAAACCCTAAACCATTTCTGAGGCCAACCCTAAATCCAGCCCTAAATCAACCCTAAACTAAAACAACTCTGCAACCAATTCCAAAAACAAATAATCCTAAACCCAACCCTACCCCTGAAGTCACCCCTACAACCAACCCCAAAGCCAATCATGAACCCCCATAACTCCCCTAAATCCCCTCCCCATCCCCTCATAACCCCCCCCAAATCCACTCAAGACCTCCCACAAATCCCCCCCAAAACCCCCCCAAATCCCCTCTAACCCCCCAAAATCCCCTCTAACCCCCCAAATCTCCCATAAAGCCCCCTCATAACCCCCCCCCAGACCCCTCCTCAGCCCCCCTGGCGTCCCCCCAGAGCTCACTCAGGTTGTGGTTGTCCTTCTTCTGCCGCTCCTTCAGCAGCGCCTTCGCCTCCGTTTCTGATTGGGGGGGGGGACACGACAATCAACGACCCCCACAGAGAGGACCCCCCCCTAGCCTCTCCCTCCCACCCAACAGAGACCCCTTTGATCCTCCCTACCCACTGGGACTCCCCAGGGACCCCCCCAGCCTCTCCCTCCCACCCAACAGAGACCCCTTTGATCTTCCCTGCCCATTGGGACCCCACCAAGGACACCCCAAATTCTGCCCCCCCACCCAAACCAGGGAACCTTCCCCACTGCACTGAACCCCCCTGGCCCCTTTTAACCCCTGAAGATCCCCCCCTGGGGACCCCAAACTCCCCCTCCCCACCTGTTTTTGGGCTCCCCACAAAGAGTGTGCCAAGCCCTTTGTGCCCCTACCAGGACACCCCCAGACCCAACTGGGGCCCCTCCCCAGCATAATGACCCCAGGCCCCTCTCAGTCCCTTAAGACCCCCTCCACCCCCCAGGACACCCCTCATGTCCCCTCCTGTCCCCAAAAATGCCCCCTCCCTGTACCTGAGAGCTCAGCCTTGACCCGGGGCAGCTCAGCTGGGCAGGAGCTGCTGCCGCCCTGGGGGGGGCTGAAAACCTCCAGGAGGGGTCCCGGGGCCGCCGGCAGCTGAGGGGTTAAAGGGTGGGGTCGCTCAGGCCACGCCCACACCAGCCACACCCACCCACCCCACCCCTCAGAAATGTCCAGCTCCCCCTGTCCAGTTCCGGGATAGGCCCCGCCCAGGTGTGCTGAGGCCACGCCCACCACGGGTTCCACTCAGTTTGGTCACGCCCGGTTTGACAAGCCCCACCCCATCAACCAAATAAGGACAGGCCACACCCTCTCTTAGGCCACTCCCACCCACGTGACAGAAAAGCCACACCCTCCTGCCTTATATGGGCCAGAGCCACGCCCCCTGTGCATCCAGTGGGTGGGGCTACAGCAAGTTTGACCCACCCACCTCTCCCAATTATGGCAAATGAGCGGTGGTGGGTGGGGTTTTCTACACACCACGCCCCTTCAGGAAGAGAATGGGTGTGGCTCTTTTGTCCCCACACCCACACAACACAAGAAGGTGTGGTTTGAAAGGGGCATGGCCTGCCACTCTCCACCCCAAGCCACAACCAATGGGGTGTGGTTTGATAGTCCCCACCCTGAAGTGGGTGTGGTTCATTAGCCCCACCCCAAATCACACTGAAGGGGTGTGGTTTGTCAATCCCCGCCCCCCCGGCCCCCCCTCACCGTGCTGGGGAGCTGGAGGGTCCCCTCGGCCGGGCCGAAGCTCAGCAGCTCGTCATAGCTGGACTCCAGGCTGATGATCTCATCGATGACGTCATCGATCTGCTCGGGGTCGGAAAGGGCAAATCCCCCGTCAGGGCAGCCCCACCCAGAGCCCCCCTCACCCCCCCTGTCCCCCCCCGGAGCCATCCACGGGCTGGGGATTGTGTCACCAACCCCTGTGGCGCGTCACATCCCCCTGTATGACATCATTGCCACCCCCACAAACTGTGTCACCGCCCCCCCAAACTGTGTCACCGCCCCCCTGTTGCGTCACCCCCCCCCATTGCGTCACCAAGACATGGGTTACGTCATCACCTCCCTAAATTGCGTCATCACCACCCCTATTGTGTCACCACCCCCAGTATTGCATCGTCACCATCCCCCAATCCGGCATCAGGGAACTCCACCTGATGCCACAGGATGACCCCTTGACCCCCTCGTGCCACCTCACCACTGCCAGCACCCCAGTGCTGACACCACGGCCACCCCACAGGTGACATCACAGCCACTCTGCAGGTGACACCATGGCCATCCCCCAGGTGACATCACAGCCATCCCCACAGGTGACATAATGGCCACCCCACAGGTGACATCATGGTCACCCCACAGGTGACACCATGGTCACCCCACAAGTGACAGCACAGCCATCCCCAGGCGACATCGCGGCCACCCCACAGGTGACATCACAGCCATCACCAGGTGACATCATGGGCACCCCATAGGCGACATCATGACCACCTTGCACATGACATCATGGCCATCCCACAGGTAACATCACGGCCACCCCATAGGTGACATTGCAGCCACCCCCAGGTGACATTGCAGCCACCCCCAGGTGGCATCATGGCCACCTCACAGGTGACATCATGGCCACCTCACAGGTGACATCACGGCCACCCCCCAGATGACATCACAGCCACCCACAGGTGACATCGTGGCCACCCCACAGGTGACATAACGGCCACCCCACAGGTGACATCATGATCACCTTGCACATGACATCACGGCCACACCTCAGGTGACATCACAGCCACCCCACAGGTGACATCATGGCCACCCCACAGGTGACATCATGGCCACCCCACAGGTGACACCATGGCCCCCCTTGACGCCCCCCCAGAGACCCCCCCTCCACCCTCACCTCCTTCTCGGAGCCGGGGCCGATGTGGAGCAGCGCGAGGGGGCTGTGTGGGGTGGGGGGCGCGGGCGGGGGTCCCGGGGGTGGGCTGGGGGGTCCCCCCCGGCCCAGGGCGGAGCTCAGGTACTGCCGGACCTGCTGCCGCTGGGCCGCCCGCAGGTGGTACCGGGTCGGGTTCTCCAGGTGGGTCTGGACCTTTGTGAGGGGAAGGGTGGAGGGGGAAACAGGGCTGGGGTCCTCCCCTGGCACCCTGAGCCCCCCTCCAGGCCACAGAATGGCACCCTCATATCCCCCCACCCTGACCCAGAATGTACCCCCCCATATCCCCTTGCCCCCCCCAATCCATTCCCTTCAATCCCCAGAGCCCCCAACATCCCCCCCACCCAAGGGTCCCCCATTTCACCCCCTCAGAGCCCCCCCCATCCCCCTGCCCCCCCCCGTCCATTCCCCTCAATCCCCAGAACCCCCAACATCCCCTCCTGACCTGCACCCCCCCAACATCCCTCCCTCTGCCCAAGGGTCCCCCATTTCACCCCCTCAGAGCCCCCTCATCCCTCTGCCCCCCCCAATCCATTCCCCTCAATCCCCAGACCCCCCAACATCCCCCCATCCACCCAAGAGTCCCCCATTTCACCCCCTCAGAGCCCCCCACATCCCCCTGCCCCCCCAATCCATTCCCCTCAATCCCCAGAGCCCCCAACATCCCCCCCTCTGCCCAAGGGTCCCCCATTTCACCCCCTCAGGCCCCCCACATCCCTCTGCTCCCCCAGTCCATTCCCCTCGATCCTCAGACCCCCAAAATCCCCCCTGCCGAAGGGTCCCCCATTTCACCCCCTCAGAGCCCCCCCATCCCCCTGCTCCCCCCCCAATCCATTCCCCTCAATCCCCAGACCCCTCAACATCCCCCCCTGACCTGCACCCCCCCAACATCCCCCCCACCCCAAGGGTCCCCCATTTCACCCCCTCAGAGCCCCCCATAACCCCCTGCCCCCCCCTCAATCCATTCCCCTCAATCCCCAGACCCCCCAACATCCCCCCTGCCCAAGAGTCCCCCATTTCACCCCCTCAGAGCCCCCTCCCCATATCCCCCTGACTTAGGGGGGGGTCCCCAACCTCTCCCAGCCCCCCCCTTCCCATCGGGAGCCTCACCTTGAGCACCTCGGGGGGCACGTGGGGGGGTGCCCGGGGTTGGGGGGCCCCCACGGCGATGGCGGGCGAGGGGCCGGGGGGTCCGGGGGGTCCGGGGGCTCCAGGGGGGAGACCCCTCCTCTCCCTCTGCTCCTGCTCCTGGGCCTGGGCCCTCATGAGCTGCTGCCTCAGCAGCACCCGCGACGAGGGGGGAGCGGCGGCCGGGGGGGCCGCCATGGCCGCGGGGGGGGCCGGGCCCACGCTGTGGAGAGGGGGGGGTTATGGGGGGGGAAAAAAGAGTGGGGGGCAACCAAGGGGTTGGGGGGGGGGTCACAGTACCTGCTGGAGGGGAGGGGCTGGCTCTTGAGGCAGTAGAAAGTGCCGGGGGGGTCCGGGGGGACGACGTCCCCGGGGGGGTCTCCGGCAAGAGGGTCCCCCGTGGGGGGGTCACTGGGGGTGTCCCCGGGGGTCCCCGCCCCGCCGGGGGGGTCCCACTCGATGTCGGCCACGATGCCTGACTCGGGCAGCACCGAGCTCAGGCTGCCCCCGGGGGAATAAAGGGGGGGTGGGGGTTCAGTTTAGCAGCCCCTCCATGACCCCCCCCTACCCCCTGGACCCCCCTCGTTCCCCTCACAGCAACCCCGGGATTCTTCCACAACACCCCCAGATCCCCCCATAGCCCCTCACTGGCCACCCCAAATCACCCACCATTGGCCCCACAGCCCCCCCAGACCCCCACAAGCCCCCCAGAACCCCAGATCCCACCATCACCCCCCCACAATCCTCCCAGAACCCCCCCCACATCCCCCATAGGCCCCCTAAAACTTTCCCCCCCAAGATCCCCACCAGCTCCCCAGAACCCCAAATCCCACCATCACCCCCCACAACCCTCCTAGATCCTCCCAAATCCCCCCAAAGGCTCCCAAGACCCCCGACCCCAACTCCAGATCCCACCATTACCCCCTATAATCCCCCCAGATCCTCCCCAGGCCCCCCAGAACCCCCCCCCAACTCCAGATCCCACCATCACCCCCCACAACCCCCCCAGATCCCCCCACAGGCCCCTCAGAATCCCCCCCCAACTCCAGATCCCACCATCACCCCCCACAACCACCCCAGATCCCCCCCAAACCCTCAGAATCCCCCCCCAACTCCAGATCCCACCATCACCCCCCACAACCACCCCAGATCCCCCCACGGGCCCTTCAGAACCCCCCAGACCCCCAGAAACTCCCCCCAACTCCAGATCCCACCATCACACCCCACAACCCCCCCAGATCCCCCCCAAACCCTCAGAATCCCCCCCCCACTCCAGATCCCACCATCACCCCCCCAGACCCCCCCCAGACCCTCAGAATCCCCCCCCAACTCCAGATCCCACCATCACCCCCCCCCAACTCCCCCAGACCCCCCTACAGGCCCCCTCAGAACCCCCCAGACCACCCCCCCTCCCACAACCCTCAGATCCCCCCATCACCCCCCCATCACCCCCTTAAACCCACCCCCCACAGCCCCCCCCCCATTCCCTTCAGCCCCCCCCCTCCACAAACCCCCTCCCCACGGTGACCTCCAACCCCTCAGAAGCCCCCCACGACCCCCCACCCCTCACCTGAGCAGCCGGAGGGTGTCGGGGGTGCTGGACCCCTCGAGCAGGACATAAACCGTGGGGGGGCCTGGGGACGGTGCTGGGGGGGGGCCGGGGGGCGCGGGGGCCCCCTCGGCCGCCCCACGGGACATCGCCCCCCCCCGCACCCCACGGCGACACGCGGGGGCTCCCTGGGGAGCTGGGGGGGGGGGTATGGGGAGGGGGGCTACGATGGGTGGGGGAAGCCTTAAGGGGCTGGAGAGGGGTTATGGGGGGGGTCTTATGGGGTTTGGGGGGGAGATATTTGGGGGGGACTATAGGGGGCGGGCAGGGGGATGGATTTTGGGGGGGGGGCGTTATGGGGTGGTTTGTATGGGGCAGGGGGCTATATTGGGGGGGGGCGTTACGGGGGGGTCCGTATGGGGCAGGGGGCTATATTGGGGGGGGGGGCGCTACGGGGGGTCCGTATGGGGTTAGTCCGTATGGGGTTGGTCCGTATGGGGTTGGTCCGTATAGGGTTGGTCCGTATAGGGCTGGGGGTGCCGTGAGTTGCTGGGGTGGGGGAAGGGGGTAAAGGGAGAGGAGGGGGCGGCCCAGACCTCCCAAAAACCTCGCAAGGGGTGGGGGGGCGAGCCTGGCAGGTCCCCCCCAGAGCCCGGGGTGGTCTCGGGGGGGGGTTCCGGGGGGTCCCGGCGGGGCGGCGGGGCCGGAGCAGGAAGCGATGGTGGGGGGGGAGGGGGCGGTGTCGGGAAGTGACATCACGGGGCGGGGGGGGCAGGGGGGGGGGACACAGGGGGGACCCCGACTCCCGCCCGCGCTGCCGGGGCCCCGCGAGGCCGCCGTTCCACCCGAATTTTGGGCGGGGGGTTGGGCGCGACCTCCCCTCTCCCCGTCCCTCCCGCGTGCCCGGGACCCTCTCCCCCTCCCCTCTCCCTCTCCCTCCCCCCTCCGGAGCTGGCGGGGGGCGACAGGGGCTGCCCGACCGCCTGGGACCCCCGGGAGGGGCGCGGGGCTGACCCCCCCCTCCACCCCGGAGCCCCGGGCCCACCCGGCCGCCACAGCCCCCGGGTTCAGGTAAAGGATTGGGGGGGAAAAAGGGGGTTTTGGGGATGGGATGGGATGGGATGGGCGGGGAGGGGGCCGGGTGGGCTCTGCCCCAGCGTTGGGAGGGGGGGGAGGGCGGGCTGTGCCCCGCACATGGGTCCTTTTGGCGGGGAGGGGACACCCCAGGTTCCCTCTGGGGGGAACCCCCAGACACCTTTTTTAGGGGTACAGAGGTGACCCCCCTGGACCCCTGGGTCTCTCTGTGAGGGAGAGGTGACCCCCCCCACCCCGACACCTTTTGGGTGGACCCCCGGACAGCTGGGTCCTTTTTTAGGGGGACAGAGGTGACCCCCCGGACCCCTGGGTCCTTTTTGGTGGGAACACCTGAGTCCCTTTTTGGGGGGAACCCCCGGACAGCTGGGTCCTTTTTTTGGGGGGGAAGGATGAACCCCTAGGTGCCTGGATCTCTTTTGGGGTACCCCCCCCTTTTTTTAGGGGAAGGGGCCGCCCCGGTGCCCGGGGGAGGGGCCGGGGAGGCGGAAGCGGGAGGAAAAGCCGGGAAGTGGGAGCGGGGCAGGAGGTGAGGGGGGTACCCCAGGTCCTGAAGGGGGTATCCCAAATCCTGAGCCCTGCCAGGACACTTCGGGTGTCCCCCCCCCCGAGCCCCGACTCACGACCCCCCCCATCACCCCGCAGCGCCCGGGGCCGATGGGCACCGACCCCGCGCCCGCCCCGCGATGGAGGTGAGGGGACACATCATCCCCCCCGGCACCTACAGCCCCGCAGGTACGGCCCCCCCGCCCCCTCCCCGCCGCGCCCCTTCGTGCTCCGACACCCTCCGGTGTCACCAACCCCCCCGGGGTGCCCTTTGACCCCTCGGAGTCACCCCCCCTCCCCCCGAGCTCTGCCCCCAATGCCAGACCCTTCGGTGTCCCCCACCCGCCTTGGTGACACCACCGTGGTGTCCCCCACTCCACCCACCGTGGGGACTTCGGTCTCTGACCCCATTGCCCCGAGCCCCCTGGGGCCTCTGGCCCTGCACCCCTGATGGTCCCCGGTGTCCCCAACCCCTGGTGGTCCCCGGTGTCCCCAACCCCTGGTGGTCCCCGGTGTCCCCAACCCTTGGTGGTCCCCGGTGCTCCCAACCCTGGTGGTCCCTGGTGCCCCCAACCCCTGGTGGTCCCCGGTGTCCCCAACCCTTGGTGGTCCCGGTGTCCCCAACCCCTGGTGGTCCCCGGTGTCCCCAACCCCTGGTGGTCCCTGGTGCCTCTGACCCCTGACCCGTGGTGATCCCTGGTGCCCCCGACCCCTTGACCGTTGGTGACCCCTCTGTGCCCCCCACCCTGGAGCTGCCCCGGTGTCCCCAATCTGTGTCCCCTGCTCTGTGAACCCAACCTCTGTCCCCTGCCCTGTGTCCCTCATTTATGTCCCTTATTCTGTGTCCCTCACTGGTGTCCCCTGTCCTGTGCCCCCATCTGTGTCCCCTGCCCTGTGCCCCCCAACCTCTACCCCCTGCCCTGTGCCCCCAACCTTTGTCCCCTGCCCTGTGCCCCCAACCTTCGTCCCCTGCCCTGTGTCACCAATCTGTGTCCCCTGCCCTGTGCCCCCAATCTGTGTCCCCTGCCCTGTGCCCCCCATCTGTGCCCCTCACGTGTGTCCCCTGCCCTGTGCCCCCCATCTGTGCCCCCTGTCCCTCATGTGTGCCCTGTGCCCCCATCTGTGCCTCATGCCCATTCCCCCTGCCCCTCACGTGTGTCCCCTGCCCTGTGCCCCCCATCTGTGCCCCCTGTCCCTCATGTGTGCCCTGTGCCCCCCATCTGTGCCTCGTGCCCCCCATCTGTGCCCCCTGCCCATTCCCCCTGTCCCTCACATGTGCCCCCTGTCCTGTGCCCTTCCTTTCTGCTCCTGCCCTGTGCCCCCCATCTGTGCCTCCTGCCCTCCATCTGTGCCCCATGCCCATTCCCCCTGCCCCTCACGTGTGCCCCCTGCCCATTCCCCCTGCCCCTCACGTGTGCCCCCTACCCTGTACCCTGTGCCCTCCATCTCTCCCATCTCTTCCCCTGCCCCGTGCCCCCAATCTCTGCCCTGTGCCCCCCATCTGTGCCCCCTGCCCCTCACGTGTGCCCCCTACCCTGTACCCTGTGCCCTCCATCTCTCTCATCTCTTCCCCTGCCCCGTGCCCCCAATCTCTGCCCTGTGCCCCCCACCTGTGCCCCTCACGTGTGCCCCCTGCCCCGTGCCCCCCATCTGTGCCCCTCATGTGTGCCCCCTGCCCCGTGCCCCCCATCTGTGCCCCTCATGTGTGCCTCCTGCCCCGTGCCCCCCATCTGTGCCCCTCACGTGTGCCCCCCGCCCGCAGGGGGGGCCGCGGGGCGGCTGCAGGAGCTGCGGGAGCGGCAGCGGGGGCTGCGCCAGGCGCTGGGGCTGCGCCTGCGGGAGCTGCGGCGCCTCTGCCTGCAGGAGGCTGTGAGTGACCCCCCCCAGCCCCCCCTCGGGACCCCCAACCTCAGGACACCCTGATCTCTGACCCCTGACCCCCTCCCGGGACCCCCAACCTCAGGACACCCTGACCTCTGACCCCTGACCCCTTCCCGGGACCCCCAACCTCAGGACACCCTGAGCTCTGACCTCTGACCCCCTCCCGGGACCCCCAACCTCAGGACACCCTGAGCTCTGACCTCTGACCCCCTCCCAGGACCCCCAACCACAGGACACCCTGATCCTTGACCTCTGACCCCCTTCCTGGGACCCCCAACCGCAGGACACCCTGAGCTCTGACCCCTGACCCCCACCCAGGACCCCCACCCGCAGGACACCCTGAGCTCTGACCCCAGACCCCCTCCCGGGACCCCCAACCTCAGGACACCCTGAGCTCTGACCCCTGACCCCCCTCCTGGGACCCCCAACCACAGGACACCCTGACCTCTGACCCCTGACCCCTTCCCAGGACCCCCAACCACAGGACACCCTGAGCTCTGACCCCTGACCCCTTCCCAGGACCCCCAACCACAGGACACCCTGATCCTTGACCTCTGACCCCCTCCTGGGACCCCCAACCGCAGGACACCCTGATCTCTGACCCCTGACCCCCTCCCGGGACCCCCAACCGCAGGACACCCTGAGCTCTGACCCCTGACCCCTTCCCGGGACCCCCAACCTCAGGACACCCTGAGCTCTGACCCCTGACCCCCCTCCTGGGACCCCCACCCGCAGGACACCCTGATTTCCAACCCCTGAGCACCCCCCCGGGACCCCCACCCACAGGACACCTTGATCCTTGATCTCTGACCCCTTCCTGGGACCCCCACCCACAGGACACCCTGACCTCTGACCCCTGACCCCCTCCCGGGACCCCCAACCACAGGACACCCTGACCTCTGACCCCTGACCCCTTCCCGGGACCCCCAACCACAGGACACCCTGACCTCTGACCCCTGACCCCTTCCCGGGACCCCCAACCTCAGGACACCCTGAGCTCTGACCCCTGACCCCCCTCCTGGGACCCCCAACCGCAGGACACCCTGACCTCTGACCCCTGACCCCCTCCCAGGACCCCCAACCACAGGACACCCTGAGCTCTGACCCCTGACCCCTTCCCGGGACCCCCAACCTCAGGACACCCTGAGCTCTGACCCCTGACCCCCCTCCTGGGACCCCCACCCGCAGGACACCCTGATTTCCAACCCCTGAGCACCCCCCCGGGACCCCCACCCACAGGACACCTTGATCCTTGATCTCTGACCCCTTCCTGGGACCCCCACCCACAGGACACCCTGACCTCTGACCCCTAATCCCCTCTTGGGACCCCCAACCCTCAGGACACCCTGAGCTCTGACCTCTGACCCCTTCCTGGGACCCCCAACCGCAGGACACCCTGACCCTTGACCTCTGACCCCCTTCCGGGACCCCCACCCACAGGACACTGTGAACCCTGACCCCCACCCTGATCCCTGACCCCCGAGCACTGAGTCTGCTCCTAGGACCCCCACCCGCAGGACACCCTGACCTCTGACCCCTGACCCCCCTCCCGGGACCCCCCACCCACAGAAATCCCTGACCCCCTTCCTGGGACCCCCACCTGCAGGAAACCCTGACCTCTGACCCCTGACCCCCTCTTGGGACCTCCACCCACAGAACACCCTGATTTCCGACCCCTCCAGGGCCCTCCCCAACACCCCCAGCACCCCCCAGATCCCCCCCCAGCACCCCCAGCACCCCCCAGATCCCCCCCCCAGCACCCCCAGCACCCCCCTAGAGCCCCCCACCACCGTAGCACCCCCCAGAGCCCCCCCAACAGCCATAGCACCACCCCAGCACCCATAACAGCACCACCCACCCCCCTTAATTAGCCCCCCAAACACCCCCCCAAAGCCCCCCCTCTTCCCTATCTGGAATCCACCCCCCCCAAGCCCCCCATGTGTCCCCCCCCCCTTCCATGTGCAGGAGCTGACGGGAAAATTGCCCCCCGAGTACCCCCTGGAGCCCGGAGAGAGACCCCAACCCCCCCCTCGCCGCCGGTCTGGGGTGCCCCCCCGGGGACCCCTCCCTGAGGTAGGTGGGGGACGTGGGGGGGAAATGGGGGTGGGGGGCTGTGGAGGGGGAGGAATGAGGGGCTTTGGTGGGGGGAGGGAGGGAGGGAGGCCAAAATCTCCCTGTCCCCACCCCGGTGGGGGTCCCTGTCCCACATCTCACTGAGGGAGGGGGGGGTTGTCACTTCATGGCTTCCCGAGGCCAGTGGTGTCCCCCTCATACTCTGGGTGTCCCCCCCATAGCCAGGATGTCCCCCCCATACCCTGGGTGTCCCCCTCATAGCCAAGATGTCCCCCCCATACCCTGGGTGTCCCCCCCATACCCAGGGTGTCCCCCCATACCCTGGGTGTCCCCCCATACCCTGGATGTTCCCCCCATACCCTGGATGTTCCCCCCACACCCTGGGTGTCCCCCCCATTACCCTGGGTGTCCCCTGGTGGCCCACGGACCCCCATGGTGGTCCCCACACCCTGGGTGTCCCCCCCACTCCCTGGGTGTCCCCTGGTGGCCCACAGACCCCCATGGTGGCCCCCACCCCCTGGGTGTCCCCCTCATACCCTGAGTGTCCCCTCATGGCCCACGTACCCCTTTAGCAAGCCCCTGTGCCCCCATGGTGGCCCCCACCCCCTGGGTGTCCCCTGGTGGCCCACGGACCCCCATGGCAAGCCCCCGTACCCCCACGGTGGCCCCCACCCCCTGGGTGTCCCCTGGTGGCCCACAGACCCCCATGGCAAGCCCCCATACCCCCACGGTGGCCCCCACCCCCCTGTGTGTCCCACAGTGGCTCTCGTACCCCACCGCTGGCTCCCGTCCCCCTGGGTGTCCCACGGTGACCCCCACACCCTGCGGGTCCCCCCATGCCCTGGTACGTGTGCTCCCCCCTCCCCTCCCCCCCCAGAACCCCCACACCCTGCCTGTCCCGTGGTGCCCACCCCGTGCCCCCCGTGGTGCCCCCCTGTCCCCTTGGGCTCCTGGTCCCGGTATTCCCGGTGTTCCTGGTCCCGTCTTCCCTCTCACTGCTTCCCTCTCCCTTTTCCCCACTCCTGGCCCTGCCATTCCCTTCTCCCCTCTCCCAGTTCCCCTCTCCCTTTTCTCCTCTCCCCACTCCCAGCCCTGCCATTCCCTGCTCCCTCCTCCCTTCTCCCCTCTCTCTTCTCTCCTCTCCCTTTTCCCTTCTCCCAGCCCTGCCATTCCCTGCTCTCTCCTCCCTTCTCCCCTCTCCCTTTTTCCCTCTCCCTTTTCTGCATTCCCTGCTCTCCCATTCCCTGCTCCCCTCTCCCTGTTCCCCTCCCCACTCCCAGCCCTGCCATTCTCTTCTCCCCTCTCTCTTTTCTCCTCTCCCCTCTCCCAGCCCTGCCATTCCCTGCTCCCTCTTCCCTTCTCCCCTCTCCCTGCTCCCCTCTCCCCTCTCCCTTCTCCCCTCTCCCATCTCCCTTCTCCCCTCTCCCTTTTCCCCTCTCCCCACCCTGCCATTCCCTGCTCCCCTCTCCCTTTTTCCCTCTCCCTTTTCTCCACTCCTTGCTCTGCCATTCCCTTCTCCCCTCTCCCATTTTCCTTCTCCCCACTCCCAGCCCTGCCATTCCCTGCGCCCTCCTCCCTTCTCCCTTCTCTCCTCTCCCTTCTCCCCTCTCCCCACTCCCAGCCCTGCCATTCCCTGCTCCCCTCTCCCCTCTCCCCTGCTGTCCTCTCTCTTCTCCCTCTCCCCTCTCTCCCACTGCCCTCCCCCTGTTCCCAAATCCTCTCTCCTCTTTCCCCATTCCCTTCTCCCCTTTCACCTCCTGCGGCCACCCCGGTGCCCGCTGTGGTGCCCACAGTGGTCCCGGTGCCCGCTGTGGTGCCCAGTGCACACTGTGGTGCCCCCGGTGCCCACGGTGGTGCCAGTGCCCATGGTGGTGCCGGTGCCCACTGTGGTGCCCCCGGTGCCCACGGTAGTGCCGGTGCCCATGGTGGTCCCCAGTGCCCACTGTGGTGCCCCCGGTGCCCACTGTGGTGCCCCCGGTGCCCCCAGTGGTGCCCCCGGTGCCCGCTGTGGTGCCCATGGCAGTGTGCAGTGCCCACAGTGGTCCTGCTGCCCGCCACGGTGCCCGCTGTGGTCCCCGGTGCCAATGGCGGTGCCCACGGTGGTCTCTGGTACCCATGGCGGTCCCCGGTGCCCATGGTGGTCCCTGGTGCCCGTGGCGGTGCCCGTGGTGATCTGGAATGCCCACGGTGTTGCTGGTGCCCACGGTGGTCCCTGGTGCCCATGGTGGTCCCTGGTGCCCGCTTTGGTCCCCAATGCCCACGGTGGTCCCCGGTGCCCGTGGTGGTCCCCGGGGCCCGTGGTGGTCCGCAATGCCCACGGTGCTCCCCGGTGCTCGTGGTGGTCCCCGGTGCCCGCTGCGATGCCCGCGGTGGTCCCCGGTGCCTGTGGTGGTCCCTGGTGCCTGTGGTGGTCCCTGATGCCCGCTTTGGTCCGCGGTGCCCGCGGTGGTCCCCAGTGCCCACGGTGGTCCCTGGTGCCCGTGGTGGTCCCCGGTGCCCGCGGTGGTCCCCGGTGCCCGCTGCGATGCCCACAGTGGTCCCCGGTGCCCGTGGTGGTCCCCGGTGCCCGCGGTGGTCCCCGGTGCCGGCTGCGATGCCCACGGTGGTCCCCGGTGCCCACGGTGGTCCCCGGTGCCCGCTGCGATGCCCACGGTGGTCCCCGGTTGCCGCAGGCGGGGCGGGCGCGGCGCGAGGCGGCGGCGCAGGTGCAGGTGCAGGCGCAGGTGGTGGAGGCCGCCCGGCGCATGGCGGCGGTGCCAGGACTGCCCCCCGAGCAGCGCCGGCGCCGCCAGCGCCTCCAGGCTGAGGCGGCCCAGCGGCTCCAGCAGCTCCGAGCACAGCTCGGACCCCCGGCACAGGGTGAGGGGGGCATGGGGGGGGCACAGGGGGGCACCAAGGGTGGTCAGGGGGGCACCAGGGGTGGTCAGGGTGGCACCAGGAGGGATGGGGGGCACCAGGAGGGACACAAGGGCAGGGGGGCACCAAAGGGGACAGGGGAGCACCAAAGGGGACACAGGGGCAGGGGGGCACTGGGAGGGACAGGGGGACACTGGAGGGGACACGGGCAGGGGAGAGTACTGGAGGGAGTCAGGGGAGTGCGCTGGGCATTGGGGGGGGGGTTAGGGGGGTGTGCTGGGCATTAGGGGGGGTCAGGGGGTGCACCTTGCAGCACTGACCCCTCTCCCCTCGCTTTGCCCCCCTCCCCCCCAGATGAGAACGGATCCCTCTGCGACCTGCCCATGCTGGAGAACGGTGAGCGCTGGGTACCCCTGGGGTACCCCTGGGGGGGCTGCCCAGACCCCTGGGCCTGCCCCTCCACCCCCCCCTGGATCTGCCCAGACTCCTGAGTCCCCCTCTGGATCCATCCAAACCACTGGATCCCCTTGGGGGGGTTACCTGTACCCCTGGACCCCCCATCTGTTCCCCTGGGGGGCTACCTGGACCCCTGGAACCCCTCTGGATCCCCCCTGGTGAAGGGGGGGGGTCATTACCCGTGACACCCCCGGCCCCCAAATGTGTCTCCCTCCCCCACAGGGGCCCTGCCCCCCATGAAGCCCCCCCAGAGCGGAGGCGGCCGCCCCTCCCCCCCCCGGGCGGGGTCCAGCAGCCCCGACCGCCGCCCCCCACCCTGGACCCCCGACGTGCCCTTGGGGGGTCCCGGTCGCCGCAGCTCCCTCGCCAGCCCCGCCAGGTGAGTTCTGTTCCTTTTTTTTCAAGGGGGGGTCTCTCCTGTCCCTTCCCTGCTTTTTTCCCCTCTTGGGGAGGGGGGAAATGGGAGTCTTGGGGGGAAGATGGAGGGACAGCCCCCACTGATGGGGCTGCTGTGACCCCCCCAGCCCGGCTCGGACCCTCCCCCGCAGCGCCTCCAGTTTCGAGGGTCGCAGCGTCCCGGCCACGCCCGTCCTGGCCCGCAGCCCCTGCGCCCGCGGCCACCCCCTCGCCCGGTGAGCACCGTTTTGGGGGGGACAGGTGGAATTAGGGGGGAAAACGGCTCTGGAGACCCCCCCTTTCCCCACTCAGACCCCTGAGTAACCCCCCTGTGTCTGTGTTTGTGTCCCACTCTCTCCCTCCCCAGCCCCGAAGCGCCGGGGCTGCCCCCCCGGCCCTGGTCGGGCAGCCAGGACTCTCAGCTGGGGGGTCCCCCGGCGCCCGGACCCCCCGCCCCGACGGCCCCCCGGACGCGCCGCAGCAACAGCTCCGAGGCCTTGATCGACTGGGGGGGCCCCCCCGAGAGCGGCGCCCCCGAGGTGGCGGCGTCATCATCGTCATCGAGGGGCCGGGGCGGCGGGGGGGCCCCCCACCCTCCTCACCCGCCCCCCGCCTCTTCCTCCTCCGCCGCCACCTCCTCCTCCTCCTCGGCCGAGCAGCAGCGGCGCAGCCAGAAGTGGCTGGCGCTGGAGGGGCTGCGGGACTGGTACCTGCGGCACACGGGGACCCCCCCGGCGCCACCCGGACCCCCAACCCGCCTGCTGCCGCCGCCCCCCCACCCCGGGCCCGCCTGGGGGGTCCCCCCCTCCCGACGCCGAGAGCCCCCCGGCCTGCCCCACTCGCTCAGCTACGCCGGGGCCCTGGCGCCCAGGTACGGGGCACCCCGCGGGTACCCCCTCTTTTAGGGGGGGATTTTAAGGGGGGGGGGGACAGAGAGACCTGGGGGTGGTGGGAGTGGGTTGGGGGGGCTGAAATACCTGGGGGGGGGAGCCCAGTGTGCTTTGGGGACCCCCCTTATGAATTGGGGGAGCGCCGTGTGTTCCCTGTCGGAATGTTCCCTCCCTGTTTTAGGGATCCCCATCCCAAATCTTTTTGGGACCCCACTGTGCCTTGGGGGGTATTTTGTGAATGTTCCCTCCCTGTTTCAGGGACCCCGCCCCGAAATCTTTTTGGGACCCTCCCTTGTGCCTTTTGGAGTATTTTGTGAATGACCCCTCCCTGTTTCAGGGACCCCACCCCAAAATCTTTTTGGGACCCCTCTGTGCCTCGGGGAGGACTGTGTGAATGTTCCCCCCTCCTCTTTTGGGGACCTCCCGTCCTTTGGGACCCCCCCCAATCCCTCAGGGGAGCACCATGTGTTCCCCATCTGAATGTGTCCCCCCCTCCGGTTTTGGGGACCCTCCCCCCTCATCCTTTGGGGACCTTGGGACGTTTTCAGCTTGAGGACAAGGAGAGCCCCGATTTTGGGGGCACCGACAGCTCCAATTTGGGGCTCCTCATCCTTCAGGGACCTCCTAAATGTCCCCAAATCAGGAACTAATCACTACAAATGGGCCCCCCCAAAACCCTCCCCCCTTTTCAGCCCCACCATCCCCAAGTGCCTCAGGCTGGAGTGTCCCCCCCCCAAACATTTGGGGTCTCCCAGGGGGGTTCCCTCCCCATTTTCCCACCAAAACCCCATTTTGGGGCTTCTTCTTCTTCCCGGTGTCCCTTTTCAGGGGGGTCTGTCCTGTCCCCTCTCTGATTTTTCCCTCTTTTTTCTCTTTTCTTGGGGAGGGGGGAAATGGGAGGAGTCCTGGGGGGGGGAGGACGACCCCCCCCTTCATGCCCAGGTTTTGGGAGGGGGGGACAGAGTCTGGGCCGAGGGGGGAGGGGGTGTTATATTTGGGGGAGGGGGCCTAATGGGGGGGCTAATGGCTTTTTGTCTTTCTCTTTTTCTGTTGTTTTTCCGTTTTTTTGGTGGATTTCTTTTCTTTCTTTATTTTCTCTTTATTTTCTCTTTATTTCTCTTTTATCAACGCTTTTCTCTCCATTCACCCCCCTCATCCCCCCCCCACCTCCAGGGCCTCAGGGGACACCCCTGGGGCCACCCCCCCTCCCCCCCTGGACCCACAGCCCCCCGGCACCCTGGTGTGACCCCCCCAACCCATGGGGTCTTACCCCCCAACTTGCTCCAACCCAAACCCCCCACCCCGCTTATGGGGAGGGGTCCCCCCAGGTTTGGGTGGGGTGCCCCCCTAAATTGGGGGGGGGAGAGGAGCCCCAAATCTGGGCCCCTCCCCCTCGGCTGCTCCTGGAGAGTGGCTGGTTTTGGGGGGGGTCGCACGCCCTCCTTGGGAGTGGGGGGGGTGGGGGGGTCTGGTGGGGTTTGGGGGGTCGGGGGGGTCAATACAAGGACCTGCTGCCATTGCCGTGTCTGGCTCCTTTTTTGGGGGAAAACGCCGCTGTTTTGGGGGTCCTGGGGTGCCTGTGAAGCTCCTGGTTGGTTCCAGGGGGGAGAATTCCATTTGGGGGGGTGGGGGGATCTCTAGTATATCCAGGGGGGATTCCTGAGAGCCCTGTATGATTTGGGGGGAGTCCATATGGCTGCTATACAGCCCTGGGTGGGGGGTGTCCATGGGGGTCCCATATAATTTGGAGGGTGGGGGGGGTCTATAGGGGTTCTATGGGGTGGAGGGGCTATGGGGGTCCTATATTATTTAGGGGGGGGTCTCTATGGCTCCTGTATAGCCTGGGGGTGGGGGGACTTCATGGGGGCACCGAGAGTGGGGGGGGGGTCCCCACAGCACCTATTGGGAAGGGGGGTGGGTTGGGGGAGGGGTCTCAGTGATCAGAAGCCACGCCCGTTACGGACAAGACCACGCCCCGTGGGCGAACCTCGAAAGCTCCGCCTCCATGAAAGGAAAGCCCCGCCCCCTGGTCCCACATCGCCAGCGGGGGGGCGCGGCCAATCAGCGAGCGGCGAAGGCGGGCGGGGCGCGCTCCCATTGGCCGGCCGCGGGGCGGGGCGCGCTGTCATTGGCCGCGGGGGCGGAGGGGGGCGGGGCGCGGGGCTCGCGGCGCGCGGGGCGGGCGGGAAGCGGGGACGGCAGCGGCGGAGGCGGCGGAGCGGGCTGAGGTGAGCGGGGCGGCGGCGCTGGGCAAGGGGGAAATGTGGAGGCCGAGGGAAGGCTGTGCGGTGCGGGGGGGTTGTGATGGCTGGGGGAACGCTCTGCGGTGCGGTGTGTGGGGGGAAACTGTGCGATGCGGGGAGGGGGGGACACCCTTGAGTTCGCTCCCTCCCCCCATTTCCCTCCGGTAACTTCCGCCTTTCCCCCCCCCTCAGGGCGCGGCGCTGTTGCCATGGAGACGGTTGCGCACCCCTATTGGCCGCGCTCGCTGGCGTTGCCGGGTTACGTGGCCGGCACGCGGCCCGGCTGGCAGTGCGCAGGCGCGGTGGCGGCGGCGGCGGCGGCGCTGCTGGGGGCGGGGTGGGCGCTGGGAGGGGGCGGGGCCAAGGGCGGGGCCTCGCGGAGCCCCGCCCGCCGCCTGGTCCTGGGCTGGTTCCTCGTGTGTTCCGGGATCCACGGGGTCCTCGAGGGATATTTCAGCCTCCGGCACCGGCAGCTGCCCGCCGACACCGGGCTGCTGGCAGACGTCTGTGAGCAACGGGGCCGGGGGGGGGAGGGTCTAACCCCGGAGTGGGGCTGGGATCCCCTGGGGAGGGTCCTGGTCACGTGGGTGCCTTTGGGGAGGGGTCCCCAGGGGCATCACGGGGGTCCTGAAGGTTCCTTGGGCACATGGAGGGTATCAGGGGGGTCGTGAAGGTTCCCTGGACACATGGGGGGCATCAGGGGGGTCGTGAAGGTTCCCTGGACACATGGGGAGTATCAGGGGCATCACGGGGGTCCTGAAGGTTCCCTGGGCACATGGGGGGTATCAGGGGCATCATGGGGGTCCTGAAGGTTCCTTGGGCACATGGAGGGTATCAGGGGGGTCCTGAAGATTCCCTGGACACATGGGGATGGGTCCCCAGGGGCATCATGGGGGTCCTGAAGGTTCCCTGGACACGTGGGGATGGGGACATCCAGGTGCTGGCAGTAGGGCTTGGGGTCCCCCAGGTGCCCTGGGGGGCTGTGGGGGACACCTGCCCTTCACCCCTGACCCCCGGTGCCCCCCCAATGTCCCCAGGGAAGGAGTACGCCAAGGCCGACAGCCGCTACATGACGTGAGTTGTTGGGGGGATTTGGGGTGGGGAGGGGGTGTCTGAGAGCCTGGGGGGGTCCGGGCTGACCCCTCTGCCCCCTTTCCAGGAGCGATGACTTCACGGTGGCCATGGAGACGGTGACTGCCTGGGCCTGGGGCCCCCTCAGCTTCCTCACCTTCCTCGCCTTCCTGCGCCACCACCCGTCCCGCTACGTCCTGCAGCTCATCGTGTCCCTGGGTAGGGCTGCCACGCCTGGCCTGCTGTCCCCACCCCTGGCCTGGTGTCCCCTAGCCCTGTCCTGGTGTCCCCAGCCCTGTCCCAGTGTCCCCATGTCCCCACCCCCCTGCTCTCCTGGTGTCCCCATGTCCCCATCCCAGTTCCCCTGTCCCCCTGGTGTCCCCACATCCCCATCCCTGTGCCCTGGGGGTGTGACCCGTGTGTCCCCATGTCCCCATGCCTCTGCTCTCCTGGTGTCCCCACATCCCCATCCCAGTTCCCCTGCTCTCCTGGTGTCCCCACATCCCCATCCCCATGCCCTGGGGGTCTGACGCATGTGTCCCCATGTCCCCATGCCCATGTTCTCCTGGTGTCCCCATCCCTGTCCCCCTGGTGTCCCAAAGTCCCCATCCCCGTGCCCTGGGGGAGTGACACATGTGTCCCCATGTCCCCACCCCCCTGCTCTCCTGGTGTCCCCATCCCTGTCCTCCTACTCTCCTGGTGTCCCCACATCCCCATCCCTGTGCCCTGGGGGTGTGACCCGTGTGTCCCCCCATGTCCCCATGCCCCTGTTCTCCTGGTGTCCCCATCCCTGTCCCCCTGGTGTCCCCACATCCCCATCCCCCTGCCCTGTGTGTCTGACCCGTCTGTCCCCCCATGTCCCCATCCCAGGCCAGCTCTACGGGGACGTTCTGTACTTCGCCACCGAGGCCCTGGCGGGCTGGACCCACAGCGACCCCCGGCCCCTCTATTTCTGGGTGTACTTCGTGGGGCTCAACGGGCTGTGGGTGCTGGTGCCGGGGGGGCTCGTGCTCGACGCCTGCCGCCGCCTCAGCGCGGCCCAGCGCGGCCTCGACCGGCCCCGCCACAAGGCCCACTGAGCCCCCCGGCACCGGGGGGGGCTCCTCGAGGCCTCCAGAGGGGGGTTCGGTGCCTCCATGGGTGTCTGAGACCCACCCGAGGGGGCAGGGACGGCGGGCTGGGTGGTCCCTGGGGGATGGTGGGGGTGTCGGGGGTCCCACCTGCCATCCTGAGGGTCACACCTGTATTGCCAGGAGGGGGTGAGGGGGGTCCCACCTGTATTCCCGGGGGGGGGTGAGGGGGGTCCCACCTGTATTCCCAGGAGGGGGTGGGTGCCATCCTCATTCCCAATGGGTGTGAGAGGGGTTCCACTTTCATTCCCAGGAATGTGTGAGGGGGGGTCCTACTCTCATTCCTGAGGGGTGTGAGGGGGGTCAGACCCTTGTTCTCAGGGGGCTGTGAGGGTGGTCCCACTCTCATCCTCAAGTGGTTTGAGGGGGGTCCTGCTCTCATTCCTGAGTGGTGTGAGGGGGGTCCTACTCTCATTCCTGAGGGGTGTGAGAGGGGTCCCACCCTCATTCCCAAGAGGTGTGAGGGGGGTCCCACCCTCATTCCTCAGCGGTGTGAGGGGGGGTCCTACTCTCATTCCTGAGGGGTGTGAGGGGGGTCCTGCCCTAATTCCTGAGGGGGGTCTCACCCGCAATGTGAGGGGTCTGTGACAGGTTTTAATAAAGGATCTGGAAACCGAGCCGAGAGTCTGTCCTGGTGGGGGGGGGGCGAGAGGGGTCCCGAATTTGGGTTCACGGTTTGGACCCCGTGGGAAGAAGGGGAGGGGGCGGGGCCTTATGGGAGATTGACATATAGAGGGGCGTGGTTTCTGCGAGGGGTGTGGCTTATCCCTACCTCCGCTCCTGAGCCAATGGGAAATTAGGTCTCGCGCCGCAGCCAATGGGAAGACGGGGTGGGCGTGGCTATGCCTTGGGCCAATCGCGGCCTCGGCACCTCCTCACCCAGTGACGGACAGGCCACAGCTCGGGCGACAGCCAATCACCGCCCTCTCTCCGCTTAGTCCCGCCTACCCGCCCCACTCAGCCAATCGCCGCGCTGCCGGGCCGTCGCCATGGCGACGCAGGTCCCGCCCCCTTCACTTCCCCCTTGGCCCCCCCGCCATCTCCCTGTGGGGGGGGGGGAAGGAAGAAGGTTGTGGTGGGCGGGACTTCCCTCGAGCCTCTCAGCCAATGGGGGCGCCGCCGGGCTCCCCGCCAGCCAATGGGGGCGCCGCCGGGCTCCCCGCCGGCCAATAGCGTGGCGGGCGGCGGGCGAGGCGGAAGCGCGCGCGGGGTCAGGGGCCGCCGCTGTTGATGTTGACACGGGCCCGGCGGCCGCAGCCCCCGCGGCCCCTCAGCGCCGGCCCCGCCGCCTCCCGCGGGGGGGCCCGACCGAGCCCCTTCCCCGAGCGGGCCCCGCCAGCGCCGGCCCCGCCAGCACCGCGTGGGTAGCGCCCTAAAACACCCCCCCCCCCCCAACTCCCAACCCGCGCGGCCTCCCCGGTTTACCCCCCCCTCACCCCCCCAACACCGGAGCGCCCCCCCCCCCCTTTCCCCTCATGCGCGCCCGGCCATGACGATCCTCCCGAAGAAGAAGCCGGTGCCGGCGCCCGACGGCGACGCGGACCCGTGCCAGGACGCGGGCGCCGAGCGCGGCGCGGACGCGGGTCCCGAGCGCGGCCCCGGCGGCGTCGGCGAGCCCGGGGGTCCCGGCGTGGGTGGGCCCCGGCCCAGGGCCTCGCCGCCGCCGCCGCTGCGGGGCTGGGCCGGCCTGCCCGGAGCCGCCGGGTCTCCCCCGCCCGCGGGGCCCGGCGGGCCCGGCAGCGGCGGGCCCGGAGCGGCGGACGGGCCCGCGGCACTGCTGGGGCTGGAGGCGGCGGCGCTGGGGCTGCCCGAGCCCCGCGGGCCCGGCTGCGGCGGCGGAGGAGGCGGCGGCCCCGGGCACAGCAAGAGGCGGCGGCGAGGCGGGGCCGGGCCCAGCGGAGGGCCCGGAGGGGGGTCCGGCCCCGGGGGGATCGCGCTGGGGCTGGGGCTGGGCCCCGGGTGCGGCAGCCCCGGCCCCGACGAGGCGGGAGGAGGATACAACAGCGAGGACGAGTACGAGGCCGGCAGGGTGGAGATGGACCCGGCCACGGCCGAGCAGGTGCGGGGGCCGGGGGAGCCGGGGAACGAGGGGGGGAGAAAAGGCAGAGGGACATCAGGACAAGTTGAAGGGGGTTTTGGGGGACTGAGGGAACCGGGAAGCGAGTGGGGGACAGTAGAGGGACACCAGGACAACCTGAAGGGGGTTTGGGGTCTCCTCCGTTGTCCCCGTGGTGTCAAAACACCCCCCCCACCCCCAACACAATTGTGCGTGTGTCACGCAAGGGTTTTGTTCACGTTTTGGGGGTCCCTTCTCCAGGATCCCCTTTGTGTGCCCCCCTGGGGTCCCCCTCTGTCCCTGCTGCGTGTCCCTGCCCTGCCATTCCCTGTGTTCCCTGTGTTTGTGCCCCCCACGGGATCTCCCCTGGCATCCCCCCTTTCCCCACTGCCCGTGTCCCCTGGATCCCCCCTCATCCCTGCTGGGTGTTTCTCCCTTTGTCCCCACTGCCTGTGACCCCTCCAGGAGCCCCCATTTGTCCCCATTTCCACCTTGGGACCCCCCAACTTGTCCCCACTGCCTCTAACCCCCCCAAGACCCTCTGCTTGTCCCCATTTCATGCACCCACCTTGGAATCCCCCCCCCCAGGATCCCCCCATTTCATGCACCCACCCTGGGACCCCTCCCTTGTAACCCCCTTTCCCCCAGGATCCCCCTCGCCCCCCCCCTCACCTGTAAACCCCTCCCTTTTTCCCCAGGGATACCCCCACATAGCCCCCCCCTTGTCCCCCCTGTGTGCCCCTGTGTCACCTCTGCTCCCCCCCCATGTGACACAGGGATTTTGTGTCCCCCTTTCCTGCCCCTCGAGCCCCTCCCCAGCCCCCAAGAGCCCCCCAGGACCCCCCCAGGGCCCCCCCCGAGCCCGGCTGTGTCTCCAGCAGGAGCACCGGTTCGAGAAGGCTCTGCGGGAGAAGAAAGGCTTCATCATCAAGCGCATGAAGGAGGACGGGGCCTGCCTGTTCCGGGCCGTGGGTGAGCCCCAAAATTCCCCCTGAGCCCCCCAACACCCCAGCACGGAGCTGGAACCCCCCCCTTTCCCCCTTCACTGTCCCTTGGTGTCCCCTCCCTCAGCTGATCAGGTGTACGGAGACCAGGACATGCACGAGGTGGTGAGGAAGCACTGCATGGACTACCTGGTGAGGCACTGGGAGGGCACTGGGGGGCACTGGGAGGGCTCTGGGGGGCACTGGGAGGCACTGGGAGGGGACTGGGGGACACTGAGGTACATGGGGCGTGCTGGGAGGGGACTGGGGGGCACTGGGAGGGGGCTGGGGGTGCTAGGAAAGCATTGGGAGGGGATTTGGGGGCACTGGGAGGGGACTGGGGTGCACTGGGAGGGGGCTGGGGGTGCTAGGAAAGCACCGGAAGGGGATTTGGGGGCACTGGGAGGGGACTGGGGGGCACTGGGAGGGGACTGGGGGGCACTGGGAGGGGGCTGGGGGTGCTAGGAAAGCACTGGGAGGGGATTTGGGGGCACTGGGAGGGGACTGGGGGGCACTGGGAGGGGACTGGGGGGCACTGGGAGGGCACTGGGGGGCACTGGGAGGGCACTGGGGGGTGCAGGGACGGACTGTGGGCCACTGGAGAGGGACTGGAAGGACACTGGATTGTTCTGGGAGGCACTGGGATGGACTGGGACGGTGCTCAGAGCGCTGGGTGGGACTGGGCTGCTGTCGCTCCCCCAACCCCCAACGGTGTCCCCAGGACTCCCCCCGTGTCCCCAGAGCTCCCCCAGTGTCCCCAGAGCTCCCCCCGTGTCCCCAGAGCTCCCCCAGTGTCCCCAAGGCCCCCGAGTGTCCCTGAGGCTCCTCCAATGTCCCCAAGGCCCCTAACTCATGTCCCCAGAGCACCACCTGTGTCCCCAAGGCCCCTCAAGGTCCCCAAGGCCCCCTCAGTGTCCCCAAGGCCCCCCACTCATGTCCCCAGAGCTCCCCTCTTGTGCCCAAGGCCCCCCACTCATGTCCCCAAGGCCCCCCAGTGTCCCCAAGGTCCCCCCAGTGTTCCCAGCACTCCCTCAGTGTCCCCAAGGCCTCTCAACTCATGTCCCCAGAGCTCCCCCAGTGTCCCCAGAGCTCCCCCACAATGCCCCCAACTCCCCCAGTGTCCCCAAGGCCCCCCCAGTGTTCTCAGCACTCCCTCAGTGTCCCCAAGGCCTCTCAACTCATGTCCCCAAGGCCCCCCAGTGTCCCCAAGGCCTCTCAACTCATGTCCCCAAGACCCCCCAGTGTCCCCAAGGCCTCTCAACTCATGTCCCCAAGGCCCCCCAGTGTCCCCAAGGCCCCCCACTCGTGTCCCCAGAGCTCCCACAGTGTCCCCAGAGCTCTCCCAGGGTCCCCAAGGCCCCCCCAGTGTCCCCAGAGCTCCCCCACAGCGCCCCCATCTCCCCCAGTGTCCCCAAGTCCCCCCAGGGTCCCCAAGGCCTCTCAACTCATGTCCCCAAGGCCCCCCAGTGTCCCCAAGGCCCCCCCAGTGTTCCCAGCACTCCCTCAGTGTCCCCAAGGCCTCTCAACTCATGTCCCCAAGGCCCCCCAGTGTCCCCAAGGCCCCCCACTGTCCCTAAGGCCCCCCACTCATGTCCCCAAGGCCCCCCAGTGTCCCCAAGGCCTCTCAGCTCATGTCCCCAAGGCCCCCCACTGTCCCTAAGGCCCCCTGCTCATGTCCCCAAGGCCCCCCAGTGTCCCCAAGGCCTCTCAGCTCATGTCCCCAAGGCCCCCCACTGTCCCTAAGGCCCCCTGCTCATGTCCCCAGAGCATCCCCAGTGTCCCCAAGGCCCCCCCAAGGCCCCCCCGGTGTCCCCAAGGCCCCCCCCACTCGTGTCCCCAGCACTCCAGTGGCCGCCCCCCCCCGGGGGATGGGTGGCTCTCGTGTTGTCCCGTGCCTGTGATGTCCCCACCGTCCTTCTCCCCCCACCCCACACCCCCCCCTTCCCTCGTTCCCCAGATGAAAAACGCCGACTACTTCTCCAACTACGTGACCGAGGATTTCACCACCTACATCAACCGCAAGCGCAAGAGCACCTGCCACGGCAACCACATCGAGATGCAGGCCATGGCCGAGATGTACAACCGGCCCGTCGAGGTCTACCAGTACGGCACCGGTGTGTGGCACGGGCCCCTGGCCGGTGGGGACAGCGGGGAGGGGAGCCACGAGGTGACACAGGGTGTTGGGGACAGCAGGGAGGGGGTCCCTGAGGTGGCACAGGGGTGCCAATGCACTGGGGACAGCGGGGAGGGGGGCCCCGAGGTGCCACAGGGTGTTGGGGACAGCAGGGAGGGGGTCCCTGAGGTGACACGTGGGTGCTGACGCACTGGGGACAGCAGGGAGGGGGTCCCTGAGGCACCACAGGGGTACCCAAGGAACTGGGGACAGTGGGGAGGGGGACCTCGAGGTGCCACAGGGGTACCAAAGCCCTGGGGACAGCAGGGAGGGGGTCCCCAAAGCACTGGGGACAGCAGGGAGGGGGTCCCTGAGGTGCCACAGGGGTGCCAATGCACTGGGGACAGCAGGGAGGGGGTCCCCAAAGCACTGGGGACAGAGGGGAGGGGGACCTCGAGGTGCCACAGGGGTCCCCAAAGCCCTGGGGACAGCAGGGAGGGGGTCCCTGAGACACCACAGGGGTGCCCAAGGAACTGGGGACAGCAGGGAGGGGGTCCCTGAGACACCACAGGGGTGCCCAAGGAACTGGGGACAGCAGGGAGGGGGTCCCTGAGGTGCCACAGGGGTGCCAATGCACTGGGGACAGCAGGGAGGGGGTCCCCAAAGCACTGGGGACAGAGGGGAGGGGGACCTCGAGGTGCCACAGGGGTCCCCAAAGCACTGGGGACAGTAGGGAGGGGGTCCCTGAGACACCACAGGGGTGCCCAAGGAACTGGGGACAGCAGGCAGGGGATCCCTGAGGTGGCACAGGGTGTTGGGGACAGCAGGGAGGGCATCCTGAGGCACCACAGGGGTGCCCAAAGCCCTGGGGACAGCAGGGTGGGGTCCTCCACTGGTGGCTGGGGAGTTCCTGGGGGTTCCCAGGTGCTGTTTAGGGGGTCCCCACATACCTGTAGGGGGGTTAAGGGGGTCCCCGGGCATTATTTCGGGGGTCCCCATGGATGATTGGGGTGCCCCCCATGCCCGCAGAGCCCATCAACACGTTCCACGGGATCCAGCACAACGAGGACGAGCCCATCCGGGTCAGCTACCACCGCAACATCCACTACAACTCCGTGGTCAACCCCAACAAGGCCACCATCGGCGTGGGGCTGGGGCTGCCCTCCTTCAAACCAGGGGTAGGTGGGCTCTGGGGGGGTCTGGGGGGGTCTGGGGGGGCTGCCCTCCTTCAAACCGGGGGTAGGTGGGCTCTGGGGGGGTTTAGGGGGGGCTGCCCTCCTTCAAACCGGGGGTAGGTGGGCTCTGGGGGGGCTGCCATCCTTTAAACCGGTGGTAGGTGGGCTCTGGGGGGGTTTAGGGGGGGCTGCCCTCCTTCAAACCGGGGGTAGGTGGGCTCTGGGGGGGTTTAGGGGGGGCTGCTCTCCTTCAAACCGGGGGTAGGTGGGCTCTGGGGGGGTTTAGGGGGGGCTGCCCTCCTTCAAACCGGGGGTAGGTGGGCTCGGGGGGGGCTGCTCTCCTTCAAACCAGGGGTAGGTGGGCTCTGGGGGGGTTTAGGGGGGGCTGCCCTCCTTCAAACCGGGGGTAGGTGGGCTCTGGGGGGGTTTAGGGGGGGCTGCTCTCCTTCAAACCGGGGGTAGGTGGGCTCTGGGGGGGTTTAGGGGGGGCTGCTCTCCTTCAAACCGGGGGTAGGTGGGCTCTGGGGGGGTTTAGGGGGGGCTGCCCTCCTTCAAACCGGTGGTAGGTGGGCTCTGGGGGGGTTTAGGGGGGGCTGCTCTCCTTCAAACCGGGGGTAGGTGGGCTCTGGGGGGGTTTAGGGGGGGCTGCCCTCCTTCAAACCGGGGGTAGGTGGGCTCGGGGGGGGCTGCTCTCCTTCAAACCAGGGGTAGGTGGGCTCTGGGGGGGTTTAGGGGGGGCTGCCCTCCTTCAAACCGGGGGTAGGTGGGCTCTGGGGGGGTTTAGGGGGGGCTGCTCTCCTTCAAACCGGGGGTAGGTGGGCTCTGGGGGGGTTTAGGGGGGGCTGCCCTCCTTCAAACCGGGGGTAGGTGGGCTCTGGGGGGGCTGCCCTCCTTCAACTGCTTGCTCAGGGCGCTGGTGTGAATGGGGGCGGAGCCTTTCTGCCTCTTTTGGGGCGTGGCCTAAACACGGAGAGGTGTGGCTTGTTGGGGGTGTGACCCAGAGGGCGTGGCATACACAGAGGGTGTGGCCTGATGGTGTGACCTGGGGGGTGTGGCCTATTGGGGTGTGACCCAGGGGGTGTGGCATAGATAGAGGGTGGGGCCTGTTGGGGTGTGACCCAGAGGGTGTGGCATAGAGGGTGTGGCCTGTTGGTGTGACGCGGGGGGGGTGTGGCCTATTAGGTGTGTGACTCGGGGGTGTGGCCTAAAGAGGAGGGTGTGGCCTGTTGTGGCCACCACCAGCTGTGCTAAGGGGGTGGAGCCTCCTTGCTTGGGGGTGTGGTGTGGCCCCACCCCTTTGCACCTGGAAGGGTGGAGCCTTCTGGGGAGGGGGCGTGTCCCGCATGGGCGTGTCCTATATGGGCGTGTCCCATCCCGGCCCCTCCCTCCCTGGCGGCGCAGCTGGCGGAGCAGTCGCTGATGAAAAGCGCCATCAAGACGTCGGAGGAGTCGTGGATCGAGCAGCAGATGCTGGAGGACAAGAAGCGCGCCACCGACTGGGAGGCCACCAACGAGGCCATCGAGGAGCAGGTGGCCCGCGAGTCCTACCTGCAGTGGCTGCGCGACCAGGAGAAGCAGGCGCGACAGGTGGGACCCCCGGGGACCCCATCCCTGTCCCCACCATCCTCTGGTGTCCCTATCCTCACCATCGTCTGGTGTCCTCATCTTGGTCACCCTCCAACCCCTGGTGTCCCTGTCCCTGTCCCCACCATCCTCTGCTGTCCCCATCCCTGTCACTCTCAACCCCTGGTGTCCCCGTCCCTGTCCCCACCATCCTCTGGTGTCCCCATCCCTGTCCCCACCATCCTGTGGTGTCCCTGTCCCCACCATCCTCTCGTGTCCCTGTCCTCACCATCCTTTGGTGTCCCTGTCCCCACCATCCTCTGGTGTCCCCATCTTGGTCACCCTCAACCCCTGGTGTCCCTGTCCCTGTCCCCACCATCCTCTGGTGTCCCTGTCCTCACCATCCTCTGGTGTCCCCATCTTGGTCACTCTCAACCCCTGGTGTCCCCATTCTTGTCCCCTCAACCCCTGTCTCCGTGGTATCCCCATCACTGTGATCCCCCTGTCCCCATGTCCCTCTGTCCCCAAGGTGACCCCCTTGTCCCTGAGGTGACCCCCCTGTCCCTTTGTCCCTGAGGTGACCGCCCTGCCCCCCTTGTCGCCGAGATGACCCCCCTGTACCCATGTCCCCATGTCCCCTTGGTGACCCCCCTGTCCCCCTGGTGACCCCCCTGTCCCATTGGTGACCCCCCTGTCCCCCTGGTGACCCCCTGCTGACCCCCCTGTCCCCCTGGTGACCCCCCTGTCCCTCTGGTCACCCCCTGGTGACCCCCTGGTGACCTCCCTGTCCCCCTGGTGACCCCCCTGTCCCTCTGGTCACCCCCTGGTGACCCCCCTGTCCCCGCAGCCCTGCAAGGCCAGCACCACGTGCAGCTCGGCCACGACAGCGGCCCCTCCTGTCCCCGTGTCCCCCTGTCCCCCTGGTGAACCCCCTGTCTCCCTGCTGACCCCCCTGTCCCCGAGGTGACCCCCTGGTGACCCCCTGGTGACCTCCCTGTCCCCCTGGTGACCCCCCTGTCCCCCTGGTGACCCCCTGGTGACCCCCCTGTCCCCGCAGCCCTGCAAGGCCAGCACCACGTGCAGCTCGGCCACGACAGCGGCCCCTCCCGTCCCCGTGTCCCCCTGTCCCCCTGGTGAACCCCCTGTCTCCCTGCTGACCCCCCTGTCCCCGAGGTGACCCCCTGGTGACCCCCTGGTGACCTCCCTGTCCCCCTGGTGACCCCCCTGTCCCCCTGGTGACCCCCTGGTGACCCCCCTGTCCCCGCAGCCCTGCAAGGCCAGCACCACGTGCAGCTCGGCCACGGCAGCGGCCCCTCCTGTCCCCGTGTCCCCCTGTCCCCCTGGTGAACCCCCTGTCTCCCTGCTGACCCCCCTGTCCCCGAGGTGACCCCCTGGTGACCCCCTGGTGACCTCCCTGTCCCCCTGGTGACCCCCCTGTCCCCCTGGTCACCCCCTGGTGACCCCCCTGTCCCCACAGCCCCGCAAGGCCAGCGCCACGTGCAGCTCGGCCACGGCAGCGGCCCCTCCTGTCCCCGTGTCCCCCTGTCCCCTTGGTGACCCCCCTGTCCCCCGGGTAACCCCCTGTCCCCCTGGTGACCCCCTGGTGACCCCCCTGTCCCCCTGGTGACCCCCTGGTGACCCCCCTGTCCCCGAGGTGACCCCCCTGTCCCCCTGGTGTCCCCCCTGTCCCCCTGGTGACCCCCTGCTGACCCCCCTGTCCCCCTGGTGTCCCCCTGGTGACCCCCCTGTCCCCCTGGTGACCCCCCTGTCCCCCTGGTGACCCCCTGTCCCCCTGGTGACCCCCCTGTCCCCGTGGTGACCCCCTTGGTGACCCCCCCGTCCCCCTGGTGACCCCCTGGTGACCCCTGTGACCCCTCTGTCCCCCGGGTAACCCCCTGGTGACCCCCTGGTGACCCCCTGGTGACCCCTGTGACCCCTCTGTCCCCCTGGTGACCCCCTGGTGACCCCCTGGTGACCCCTGTGACCCCTCTGTCCCCCAGGTAACCCCCTGGTGACCCCCTGGTGACCCCCTGGTGACCCCCTGTGTCCCCCTGGTGACCCCCCTGTCCCCGCAGCCCCGCAAGGCCAGCACCATGTGCAGCTCGGCCACGACAGCGGCCCCTCCTGTCCCCGTGTCCCCCTGTCCCCCTGCTGACCCCCCTGTCCCCCTGCTGACCCCCTGGTGACCCCCTATGTCCCCCTGGTGACCCCCTATGTCCCCCTGGTGACCCCCCATGTCCCCTTGGTGACCCCCCTGTCCCCGAGGTGACCCCCCTGTCCCCCTGGTGACCCCTGTGTCCCCCTGTCCCCATGGTGACCCCTGTGTCCCCCTGTCCCCATGGTGACCCCCCTGTCCCCCTGCTGACCCCTGTGACCCCCTGTCCCCCTGGTGACCCCCCTGTCCCCCTGGTGACCCCCTGGTGACCCCCCTGTCCCCGCAGCCCCGCAAGGCCAGCGCCACGTGCAGCTCGGCCACGGCAGCAGCAGCCAGCGGGCTGGAGGAGTGGAGCGGGCGCTCCCCCCGGCCCCGCAGCGCAGCCCCCTCCCCAGAGCACCCCGGGCTGCACCCCGAGGGTCCCGGCCCCAAACCCCCCTCGCCCGGAGCCCCCCCGGCCGGGAAACCCCCCTCGCCCTGTGCCCCAGGTGGGTCATTGGGATGGGGGCTTGGGGAGGGCAGGGGGGGTTTAGGGGGGGCTGGGGAGCCTAAAGGGGGGGTTATGGGGTGTTTGTGGGGTGTTATAGGGTGTTATGGGGTGTTTATGGGGAAAGGGGGTGTTTATGGGATGTTCCTGGGGTGTTATGAGGTGTTTATGGGGTGCTGGGGAGCCCAAAAGGGGGTGTTTATGGGGTGTTTGTGGGGTGTTATGGGGTGTTTATGGGGTGCTGGGGAACTCAAAGGGGGTGTTATGGGGTATTATGGGGTGTTTGTGGGGTGTTATAGGGTGTTATGGGGTGTTTATGGGGAAAGGGGGTGTTTATGGGATGTTCGTAGGGTGTTATGAGGTGTTTATGGGGTGCTGGGGAGCCCAAAGGCGGTGGTTATGGGGTGCTAGGGAGCCCAAAGGGGGTGTTATGGGATGTTTATGAGGTGTTCATGGGGTGTTCGTGGGGTGTTATGGGGTGCTGGGGAGCCCAAAGGGGGTGTTATGGGGTGTTTATGGGGTATTGGGGAGCCCAAAGGGGGTGTATGGGGTGTTATAGAGTGTTATGGGGTGTTATAGGGTGCTGTACGGTGTTTATGGGGTTCTGGGGAGCCCAAAGGGGGTGTTGTGGGGTGTTTATAGGATGCTGGAAGAACTGAAAGGAGGGTGCTGGGGGGGGTTAACTGGGTACAAAAGTGACAGGGGGGGCATGGGGACCCCCAAATATGGGCCTGGGGAAGGCACTGGGGACTTTTTGGGGTGCTGGGCCCCCCCCAAGCCTGGCTGTTGGAGTGGCAGGGATATTTATGGGTAGGTCCTGTTTGAGGGGGGGGATCAGGATTGGGGTTCCTGGAGCTCAAACCCCACCCCTCTCTTTGTGTGTCCCCCTCCCCACAGGGACCAGCAGCCAACTGGGGGCAGGGGGGGACCGGGCCACCCCCCCTCTGGTGTCCCTGTACCCCGCCCTGGAGTGCAGGGCCATCATGCAGCAAATGTCCCCCACAGCCTTCGGTGAGCAGGGGGGGCTGGGGGGGGTGGATTTGGGGTGGGGGGAGGTTTGGGGTGGTTATTTTTTTTTTGGGGGGGGGGAGGAGAATTTTAGGTCTGGGGGTGTCAGGTTAAAATTTGGGGGTGAGGGGATGGGTGTGATCCTGAGTTTTGAGGGGTTGGAGGGAAAAAGATCCCCATGGGGAGGGGTTTTAATCCCTTTTCCCGTGATTTTGAGGGCTTGGTGGGGAGTGGATTTGGGGTGGGGTGGGGGGTCAGGGTGCTTGTTTTGGGTGGTGGTGGGGCGGGGATTGATGGTTTTTAGGGAGAGAATTTTCGGTTTGGTTACAGTTGGGTCAAAACCTGGATTGTGAGTTTTTGGGGGGCTCAGCGCTTGGGATTTGAGGGAAAAGGGAGGGTTTTACCCCTTTTTTCTGCAGTTTTGGGGCTGGACTCGACCTCTAATTTGTGAAGAACCCCTCACTTTTAACTCACCCCCACTTGGTGGGGGGTAGGGGGGTCGTTTCCATCACTCTGGGGTGAAACAGGAAGGGATCCTCGTGCTGGGTGGGTGTGGGGGGCACTATGGGGTGAACTCCCCTCCTCAAACTCCAACCCCCCTCCCCGATTTTTTTGGGGGGAGGGTGTGTCCCCCTCCCTGCCCCACCCCAGGCCTGAACGACTGGGAGGACGACGAGATCCTGGCGTCGGTGCTGGCCGTGTCGCAGCAGGAGTACCTGGAGACCATGAAAACCTCCCGCCACAGAGACCCCAACGCCGACAAGAGTTGATATTGAACCCCCAGGACTGCGCCCCGAGCCCCCCCCCGGCCCCCCCAAGGGACCTCTCGGTGCATGGCGGGGGGTTTTAATTCTTTTTTTTGGGGGACCCCACCCCAAATCCCCGCTTTGCAGGGCCCGGGGGAGGGGAGGGGAGGGGGACACAGCGCTGGACGCCGCGGGAGGAACCTCGGCTTTTTTTTGGGGGGTTGTGAAGCCCCCCCCCCCTTCTCCCCAAAGTTACAGCTGGGGTGTGGGGGGAGGACTGGGGAAAAGGGGGTGGGAGAAAAGGTTGGTGGGGGGTCCCTATTTTTTGTAGGGTCTCCCCCACTTTCTTCCCCCCTCTACCCCTGTGGGATTTCGCTGTTTGGGGGATGGGAAGTGGGGGGGGGTCCCCCAGTTTGCCTCCCGCTCCTCCCTGAGCATCCTGCCCTCCCCCCCCACCCCCCCACCAGCACCTTGGGAGGGTTAAGGGGGGGTAAAAAGGAGGAGGCCGGAGGTGCTGCCCCCCGACACCCCCGTGCTCCCCGTTATTAAACTGATGCCCATCAGCCCCCTGGCCCCGTCTTTTCGTGGGGGGACTCATTCCCCCCCCACCCTCCCCAGGCCCCTCTGTGTGGGCTCAGCACCCTGGCACCTTTTGGGGTCAGTGGGAGGGGCTCAGCGCCGGGGGGGGGGCGGGCACGGGGCTGCTCAGGGGGTACCAGGGCCCGTTTGGGGGTCCCGGGCCCAGTTTGGGGGCCCAGTGTGTACCTCGCGGTTGCCATGGTTACGGGTCGCGCGGGAGTGACGCGTACGGGGGCGACAGCCAATCAGCGGCGAGGGCGGGCGCGAGGGGTGACGTCAGTCAATGCGCGCCAGGTGTGTGTGTGTTGGTGGGGAGGGGGTGAAGCTACTCCGGGATACGCCGTGGGGCCTTGGGGGCACACCGGGGTTTCGGGGGGCGCTGTCGCGATATCGTGAGGCTCTCGGGGGGTGTGTGTGGGGGTGTTGGAATCTCGTTCTATCGCGACAAAACAGCGCTGGGAGCGCTCCCGGGCGCTTCTCGCGCCGCCGCCGCGTTTCCATGGCGACGAGTGGGCGCGGCCAGAGTGGGGCGTGCCCTTCTATGGAGGCTCCTCATTGGTCCGTGGTTTTCCCGCCCCGCCCCTCCTCACTCCGATCGCTGCCCGCCCGCCCGCCCGCCAGGGGGCGCCGCGCGCGGGGAGCGGGGGCGCGCGCTGGGGATGGAGCTGCGAGGGGGGCCCGGTGAGGGGGGGGGGGGGACTGAGGGTAAGGGGGGGTCCTGAGGGGGGCTGAAGGCAAAGGGGGGGATCAGGGGGTGTCCTGAGGGGGGCTGAGGGCAAAGGGGGGGATCAGGGGGTGTCCTGAGGGGGGCTGAGGGCAAGAGGGAGTCTGAGGGAAAGGGGGGGATCCTGAGGGGGGCTGAGGGAAAGAGGAGGTCGGGGGTGTCCTGAGGGGGGCTGAGAGCAAGGGGGGCACCCGGGGGGGTCCTGAGGGGTCTGAGGGCAAGGGGGTGTCTGAGGGAAATGAGGGGGTCCTGAGGGGGGCTGAGGGCAAAGGGGGGGATCAGGGGGTGTCCTGAGGAAGGCTGAGGGCAAGGAGGGGATCAGGGGGTGTCCTGAGGGAGGCTGAGGGCAAGGGAGGGTCAGGGGGGGTCCTGAGGGGTCTGAGGGCAAGGGAGGATCAGGGGGTGTCCTGAGGGGGGCTGAGGGCAAGGGGGGCACCCAGGGGGGTCCTGAGGGGTCTGAGGGCAAGGGGGAGTCTGAAGGAAATGAGGGGGTCCTGAGGGGGGCTGAGGGCAAGGGGGGCACCCAGGGGGGTCCTGAGGGGTCTGAGGGCAAGGGGGAGTCTGAAGGAAATGAGGGGGTCCTGAGGGGGGCTGAGGGCAAAGGGGGGCACCCGGGGAGGTCCTGAGGGGTCTGGGGGCAAGAGGGGCACCCGGGGAGGTCCTGAGGGGTCTGGGGGCAAGGGGGGCACCCGGGGGGCTCCTGAGGGGGGCTGAGAGCAAGGAGGGGCTGAGGGAAAGGGGTAGTCCTGAGGGGGGCTGAGGGAAAGAGGGGGTCGAGGGGGGTCCTGAGGGGGGATGAGGGCAAGGGGGGGATTAGGGGGTGTCCTGAGGAGGGCTGAGGGCAAGGGAGGGTCAGGGGGTGTCCTGAGGGGTCTGAGGGCAAGGGGGGGATCAGGCGGTGTCCTGAGGGGGGCTGAGGGCAAGGGGGTCACCTGGGGGGGTCCTGACGTGGGCTGAGGGTAAGGGGGGGGCTGAGGAAAGGGGTAGTCCTGAGGGGAGCTGAGGGAAAGAGGGGGTCGAGGGGGGTCCTGAGGGGGGATGAGGGCAAAGGAGGCACCAAAAAGGGTCTTGGGGGGGGGCGTGAGGGATATGGGGGGTGTCCTGAGGGCAAGGGGGGCACCCCGGGTGGGGGATTCCTGAGAGGATGGCGGAGTGTGAGGGGAAAGTGAAGGTCCCGAGCTTTGGGGGGGAACTTGAGGGGGTCCCAGGGGGATGTGGTGAGGAAAAGGGGGGGCGGGAGGAGAGTCGGCGACTCAGGAGGGACTTGGGGGGTCCCGAGAGAGGGTTTGGGTGACGGAGGGGGTTTCAGGGCTTTTTCTGAGGGCAAAGGGGACGTCCTGCGGTGCGGGATGCCTGGGTTGGGGGGATTGAGCAGTGCAGGGGGGGGATTTCTGGGTTGGAACGGGGGGTCCCTGGGGGACAACAAGGTGGGGGGGGCTGTGATACAGCAACCCCCTCATGATCCCCAACCTCCCTCAGATCCCGTCAGGAGAAAGAAAAAGCGCAAAAAGGACAAAAAACAGAAACCTCCCCCACGGTGAGGGGGGGACACGAGGGAGGTCAGAGGGGTCATGACCCCCCAAGAGCCCCCCCGTGACCCCTATGGAGCTTTGGGGGGGCGGGGGGACGAGACACAAGCAGAGCCCCCTTTCTTGGCCGGTTGTGGGAGGGGGGGACACAACACACCCAACACATTCTGGGGCCTCCCCTCCCCCTGCCGGGGCTATTTTTAGCCCCGCGGGGCCGGGGGGCCTTGAGATCATTTCTATTTTGGGGGGGGTGATGTCCCAGCGTGCCCTGCACCTCCTCCCCCCCTCCACATCCCCTTCCTCCTGGGTGGGGGGGTGGGCTCTGGGACCATTTCCTGCCGCTTTTCCCCCCACTGTGGGACCACCCTGTGACCCACCCCCAGCAATGGGGGAGACCCCCGAAGGGACCAGGTATGGGGTGGGGAATGGGCAGGGGGAGGGGACAGACACTTGGGACCCCTGGAGACCCCCGAGGGCACCAGGTATGGGGAGTTGGGGGGGGGGGGGAATACCTGGAGACCCCCCCCGACATAAATGAAAGGGGGGAAGGGCAGATACCTGGGGGGTCCTGGGGGATTGGGGTGTGGGGGAGACCCCAGGACACAGTGTGGGGGGTGTTCCCAGCCTGCCTGTCTCCCCCAGGACCCCCACCCCTCCCGGCGATGTGTCCCCAGAGCCCCCCCCGCCCCCGCTGCCGCTGTCCGAGGCGCTGCTGGGCTCTGACGAGGGGGAGCAGGAGGACCCCCGGGATTACTGCAAAGGTGGGGACCACCGTGAGGGGGTTTGGGGGGGTCAGGGGAGGGGTGCCCCATGCCCGAAGGTGCCAAACTGCCCTCCCTTCCCCGTCCCCCCTCCCCAAGGCGGGTACTACCCAGTGCGAATCGGGGACCTGTTCCACGGGCGCTACCACGTGGTGCGAAAGCTGGGCTGGGGACACTTCTCCACCGTGTGGCTCTGCTGGGACCTCCGGTGAGTGCGGGGGAACCCCCAGGGAAGATGGGGGGGGGGGAAGGGTGAGGGGATTTTGTTTGGGTGCCCCCCTGGACCGTGGGTGCCCCCCCACCCTCTCCACCCCGGGCAGGAGGAAGCGGTTCGTGGCGCTGAAGGTGGTGAAGAGCGCGCCGCAGTACACGGAGACGGCGCTGGACGAGATCAAGCTGCTGAAATGCGTGAGTGCCCACCTGGCTTTCCCCCCCTGTGTCCACAGGATCTGCCCCAGATCCGCCCCCCTGCCCTCATAACCCACCCCAAAACCCCCTCCCAGGTGCGGGACTCGGATCCCAGCGACCCCAACCGTGAGAACATCGTGCAGCTCATCGACGACTTCAAGATCTCGGGGGTCAATGGCGTCCGTATCCTTCTGGGAGGGTGTCCCCGGGGCGGGGAGGGGGAAAGGGACACCCCAAATCTTCTGCCCTGCTCAGGGAGGTCCCCAGGGGGGTGCAGGCACTCCTTGACTTGCCCCCCCCTAGATGTGTGCATGGTGCTGGAGGTGCTGGGCCACCAGCTCCTGCGCTGGATCATCAAGTCCAACTACCAGGGGCTGCCCCTGCCCTGCGTCAAGAGCATCGTGCGCCAGGTGAGGGGGTGGAGGTGACTCCCTGCATCCCCCTGAGCCTCCCCCCAACCCCCCCTGAGCTCCCTGGCACCCCAAATGTCCTGCCTGGAGGTCTCAAAAAATTCCCCCGTGCTCCACTGCCACCACCCCCACAGGAACCCAAAGTGTTCCCTCTTGACCCCCACGGTGCCCCTGTGGACCTTTTCCCCCCCAGATCCCCACAGGGTCCCCAAGTGAGCACTGGGGGGCACTGGGGGGGTGCTGGGGTCACTGGAGGGTGCTGGGGGACACTGGGGGGACTGGGGGACACTGGAGGGGTGTTCGGGTCACTGGAGTCCCCCAGTCCCCCCAGATCCCACAGGGTCCCCAGATGGGCACTGGAGGGCACTGGAGGGCACTGTGGGGCACTGGAGGGCACTGTGGGGCACTGGGAGGCACTGGAGGGGTGCTGGGGTCACTGGAGGGTGCTGGGGAACACTGGGGGGACTGGGGGACACTGGAGGGGTGCTGAGGTCACTGCAGGGCACTGGGGGGACCCAAATGGCCCCCACATCCCCCTCAGTATCCATTTAGACCCCTCCCCAATCCCCATGGGGAGCTCTTATCTCCCCCCCCCCACCCCTGGTCCAAATAAATCCCCCCTGGAGGCTGGGTTTTTGGGGAGGGGGGGTTGCACATCACAAGGTGCCCCCCCTCCTTGTCCCCCCTGATTTGGGGGGGCTTTGGGGCACAGGTCCTGGAAGGTCTGGACTACCTGCACACCAAGTGCAAGATCATCCACACCGACATCAAGCCTGAGAACGTCCTGCTGTGCGTTGGGGAGCCCTTCGTGAGGCAGCTGGCGGCCGAGGCTGCGTGCTGGGCACGGGGGGGCGGCCCCCCCAGGAGTGCAGGTACCCCCTGACACCCCCCCAGGAGTGCAGGGACCCCCCGACTGCACCCCAGGAGTGCAGGGACCCCCTGACACCCCCACACAGTGCAGGTACCCACTGACACCCCCTCAGGAGTGCAGGGACCCCCTGACTCCACCCCACAGTGCAGGGACCCCCTGACACCCCCACACAGTGCAGGGACCCCCTGACTGCACCCCAGGGGTGCAGGTACCCCCTGACACCCCCTCAGGAGTGCAGGGACCCCCTGACTGCACCCCACAATGCAGGGACCCCCTGACACCCCCCCATGAGTGCAGGTACCCCCTGATTCCACCTCTGGAGTGAAAGGACCCCCTGACTGCACCCCAGGAGTGCAGGGACCCCCTGACTCCACCCCACAGTGCAGGGACCCCCTGACTCCACCCCACAGTGCAGGGACCCCCTGAATCCACTCCAGGAGTGCAGGGACCCCCTGAATCCACCCCACAATGCAGGGACCCTCTGACACCCCCCCCAATGCAGGGACCCCCTGGATCCCCTCCCCCAAAAACAGGGGTCCCCCCTGATCCCCCCTCATGCTGGGAGAGCCCTGGACCCCTCATGGGGGGGTCTGGGCTGAGCCCCCTCTGTGTCCCCTCTGTCTGCAGTGAGCTCTGCGCCCCAGGACGAGCCCGTGAGTGGCTGGGGGGGTGGTGGGGGGGTTGCACGCGTGTGTTTGCACATGTATGTGTCCTTACACGCGTGTGTGTGCTCTCACGTGCTCTTACAAACCTGCGTGCTCACGTGTGTGTTCTTGCACACGTGTCCTGCCCTCACCCACGTGCCCTTGCACACGTGTGTGCCCTCATCTGTCTCTTCACACGTGTCCTTGCCCGTGTCCATCCTCACACATGCCCTTGCACACGTGTGTGCCCTCATCTGCCTCCCCACACGTGTCCTTGCCCGTGTCCATCCTCACACGTGCCCTTGCACACGCGTGTGCTCTCATCTGTCTTTTCACGTGTGTCCTTGCTCGTGTCCATCCTCACACGTGTCCTTGTACGCTTGCCTGCCCTCACACGTGTCCTTGCACACGTGTGTGCCCTCACACGTGTCCTTGTACGCTTGCCTGCCCTCACACGTGTCCTTGCACGCGTGTGTGCCCTCACACGTGTCCTTGCACGCATGTGTGCCCTCACACGTGTCCTTGCACGCGTGTGTGCCCTCACACGTGTCCTTGCACACGTGTGTGCCCTCACACGTGTCCTTGCACGCATGTGTGCCCTCACACGTGTCCTTGCACGCGTGTGTGCCCTCACACGTGTCCTTGCACACGTGTGTGCCCTCACGTGCCTCCCCACACCCTCGCCCACCCGCCCTTCCACGCGTGCACATCCCCTCATGCCTGGCCCCCTAAATCCATCCATCCCAATCCCCCCCGACCCCCCAAAATCGGGGGGAGGGGTCCCTCGGTTGGGCCCCCCAATCCCCCAGATCGCGGGGGGGTCCTTGGGTTGGGCCCCCCCTCTCAAAGCAAAGCCCCCCCCCAGGAGCGGCTGCCGCCTCCCCAACCCCCCAAATCAAAGGGGGGGATCTCTCGGTGGGGCCCCCCAACCCCCCAAATGGTGGGGGGGTCCCTCGGTTGGGCCCCCCAACCCCCAGATCAGAAGGGGGGTCCCTGGGTTGGGCCCCCCCCCCTCAAAGCAAAGCCCCCCCCAGGAGCAGCTGCCGCCCCCCCAACCTCCCAAATCAAAGGGGGGGGTCCCTCGGTTGAGTCCCCCAAGCCCCCAAATCAAAGGGGGGAGTCCCTTGGTTGGGTCCCCCAAGTCCCCAAATCAAAAGAGGGGGATCCCTCAGTTGGGCCCCCCAACCCCCCAAATGGTGGGGGGGTCCCTGGGTTGGACCCCCCCTCACCGCGAAGCCCCCCCAGGAGCGGCTGTCACCCCCCAAATCAAAGGGGGGGGGTCTCTCGGTTGGGGCCCCCAAGCCCCCAAATCAAAGAGGGGGGATCCCTCGGTGGGCCCCCCAACCCCCCAAATGGTGGGGGGGTCCCTGGGTGGGGCCCCCCAACCCCCCAAATGGTGGGGGGGTCCCTGGGTTGGGCCCCCCCTCACCACGAAGCCCCCCCAGGAGCGGCTGTCGCGGGCTCAGCGGCGGCGGCGGCGGCGGCGGCAGCGGCGCCAGCGGCACCTCCTGGCCCAGCGCCTGCGGGACCTGGAGCGGCAGCGGGACACGGGGGGGTCCCCGGCGACCCCCAGCGATGCCGGTCGGGAGCTCGGGGGGGTCCCGGGGCACTGGGAAGGTTTTTTTTTTGGGGGGGTTGTTTGGGGATGGCTGGGGGAGATCCGGAGTTAAACGGAGGGTGGGGCTGGGAGGGGCTCAGATTTGGGTCCGGGGTGGGTTTGGGGGTGGGGGGTTGGTCCAGAGGTGAATTGGGGTCCTCTGGGGTGGGTGGGGGGAGAGCCCCAGGGATAAATTGGGGTTTAGGAGTTTTGGGGGTGGCTGAGAGTTAAACTGGGGTCCCCCAGGGTGGGGTTTTGGGAAGGTTCAGAGTTGGGTCCGGGGTGGGTTTGGGGGAAGGGGGGAGGTTTGAGGTGAATTGGGGTCCCCAGGGTGGGTTTTGGAGGAGCTTTGGAGTCTGGAGGGGGTGACCCAGAAGTAACTTGGGGTCCCCAGGGTGGGTTTGTCAGGGGGGGAATCTCAGAGGTGGATTGGGGTCCCCAGTGGAGGTTTGGGAGTCCTGGGGGGTGGCCCAGAGTTAAGTTGGGGTCCCCAGGGTGGCTTTGAGAGTCCTGGGGGGTGGCCCAGAGTTAAACTGGGGTCCCCAGGGTGGGTTTGGGAATCCTGGGGCAGGAGGAGCCCCCAGAGAATTCTTTGGAGGGCCCCTGGGGATGTTTTTGGGGATGCAGCCCCGGGTGGGTTTGAGGGAGTATCCCTGGCAGCTGATTTTGGGGGTTCCATGAGGGTCTGGGGGGGGTCCCTCAGGTCTCAAGCCCCCTGAGGCTGCTGGGGGGGGGATGTGAATGAAACCTGGGAGATTTTAGGGGGTGGGTGGGTTGGGATGCTGATGTGGGGACCCAGAATTGGTGGGTAGGGGGGGGGTCCTCAAGGCCTTCTTTTCCTCCCACAGAGGCCCCCCAGGACCCCTTGGAGGAAGGGGGGGGGAGCCCCCCCAGCGGGGCCTCCTCCTCGGGGGTCCACACTCTGCCGGCCGGGGGCTCCAGCGACGGCTTCTCGGGGGGCTCCTGCGCCTCCAGGGGCCCCCCCCGGCGCCCCCTCAGCCCCAGCTCAGCCTCCGACTCCCTCTTCACCCCCACCTCCAGCTCCCTCATCTCGGGGGGCTCCGAGGGGCTCCCCACCCCCCTCGGTCAGCTGGGGGGCACTGGGGATGTGTTTGGGGGGGGGGCAATGGGGTTGGGAGGGGGGAATTGGGGTGGGGGTGTCTTAGAGGGAGGATTGGGGGTGGAAATGGTGGGGGGAGGGGGGAATTGGGGTGGGGGGTGTCCTAGAGGGGTGATTGGGGGTGGCAACGGGGTTGGGAGGGGGGAATTAGGGTGGGGGGTGTCCTAGAGGGGTGACTGGGGGTGGAAAGGGTGGGGGGAGGGGGGAATTAGGGTGGGGGGTGTCCTAGAGGGGTGATTGGGGGTGGAAATGGTGGGGGGAGGGGGGAATTGGGGTGCGGGGTGTCTTAGAGGGGTGATTGGGGGTGGCAACGGGGTTGGGAGGGGGGAATTGGGGTGGGGGATGTCCTAGAGGGGCAATTGGGGGTGGAAAGGGTGGGGGGAGGGGGGAATTGGGGTGGGGGGTGTCCTAGAGGGGTGATTAAGGGTGGAAATGGTGGGGGGAGGGGGGAATTGGGGTGGGGGGTGTCTTAGAGGGGTGATTAAGGGTGGAAATGGTGGGGGGAGGGGGGAATTGGAGTGGGGGGGTGTCCTAGAGGGGTGATTGGGGGTGGAAATGGTGGGGGGAGGGGGGAATTGGGGTGGGGGGTGTCCTAGAGGGGTGATTGGGGGTGGCAACGGGGTTGGGAGGGGGGAATTGGGGTGGGGGGTGTCCTAGAGGGGTGATTGGGGGTGGAAATGGTGGGGGGAAGGGGGGGTGTTGGGGTTGGGGAGGGTCCAGAAGGGCACTGGGGGGGTGAGGGGAGGGAGTGTAAATGGGGGGTGGGGGTCTTTTGGAGGGGAGGGGGGGCTGGGGGGGCAACTGGGTGTGCTGGGAGGGGCAGTGGGAGGGAGGAAGTGGGGTCTTGGGGGGGAGGGGGTTGTGGTGAGCAGGGGGTACCCCCTCACACCCCCCCAACGCCCCTGCTGGCTCCTCCCAGGTGGGGGGGTCCTGCCGGGGGGGCAGGAGAACCCCCTGGACCCCCGCTCGGCCCCCCGGCTGCGCGTCAAGATCGCCGACCTGGGCAATGGCTGCTGGGTGGTGAGGGGGGCACTGGGGGCACTGGAGGGCACTGGGGGACACTGGAGGGGCACTGGGGGGCACTGGGGGACACTAGGGGTGGTACTGGGGGGACTGGGGGACACTGGGGTCACTGGGGTCACTGAAGGGCACTGGGGGACACTGATGGGGCGCTGGGGGTCACTGGAAGCTCTGGAGGACACTGGAGGGCACTGGGGGATACTGGGAGTCACTGGAAGCTCTGGAGGACACTGGGGGACACTGGAGGGCACTGGGGGACACTGAGGGGGTGCTGGGGGTCACTGGAAGCTCTGGAGGGCACTGGGGGACACTGGGGGGCACTGGAAGCTTTGGAGGGCACTGGAAAGACTGGGGGACACTGGAGGGCCACTGGGGTTACTGGAGGGCACTGGGGGGGCACTAGGGGACACTGGGGGGCACTGGGGTCATTGGAAGGTATTGATGGATGGGCTAGAGTCACTGGAGGGCACTGGTGTCACCAGAGGGCACTGGGGGGAGCCACTGCAGTCACTGGAGGGCACTGGGGGACACTGGGGGTCACTGGAAGCTCTGGAGGGCACTGGGGGGACTGGGGGACGCTGGGGGGGTGCTGGGGACACTGAAGGACAATGGGGGACACTGGGGGCACTGGGGGACACTGAACAGGCTCTGGGGTCACCAGAGGGCACTGGGTGGACTGAGGGACACTGGAGGGCACTGGGGGACACTGGAAGGCACTGGGGGACACTGAGGGGGTGCTGGGCGTCACTGGAAGCTCTGGGGGACACTGGAGGGCACTGGGGGATACTGGGGGTCACTGGAAGCTCTGGAGGGCACTGGGGGGACTGGGGGACGCTGGGGGGGTGCTGGGGACACTGAAGGACAATGGGGGACACTGGGGGCACTGGGAGACACTGGACAGGCTCTGGGGTCACCAGAGGGCACTGGGTGGACTGGGGGACACTGGGGGCACTGGGGGACACTGGAAGGCACTGGGGGACACTGAGGGGGTGCTGGGAGTCACTGGAAGCTCTGGAGGGCACTGGGGGACACTGGAGGGCACTGGGGGACACTGGGGGTCACTGGAAGCTCTGGAGGGCACTGGGGGACACTGGGGGCACTGGGGGACACTGGACAGGCTCTGGGGTCACCAGAGGGCACTGGGTGGACTGGGGGTCACTGGAGGGCACTGGGGTCACTGGGGGTCACTGGAGGACACTGGAGGGGTGCCAGGGACAGGGCTTGGGGGGGGGTGTTGGGGGCCGATTTGGGGGTGGTTCTGGGACAAGACAAGGGGGGCAGGGGGTGGGTTGGGGGTGCGGTGGGTGGTTTGGGGAGGGGGCTGATGCCCTGTTTAACCCCACACACGCCCCCTTGCCCAGCACAAACACTTCACTGAGGACATCCAGACACGGCAGTACCGGGCGCTGGAGGTGCTGCTGGGGGCAGGATACGGCCCCCCCGCCGACATCTGGAGCACGGCCTGCATGGTGAGGGGGGGGCTGCCCCACAGACCCCCATGGTGAGGGGAGGGGGGATATTGTCCCACAGACCCCCATGGTGAGGGGGGATTACCCCACAGACCCCCGTGGTGAGGGGGGATTGTCCCACAGACCCCCAGGGATGAGGGGAGGGGGCTTCCCCACAGACCCCGATGGTGAGGGGAGGAGGGGGCTTCCCCACAGACCCCCATGGTGAGGGGGGATTGTGCCACAGACCCCCATGGTGAGGGGAGGGGGGGGATTACCCCACAGACCCCCATGGTGAGGGGGGATTGTGCCACAGACCCCCATGGTGAGGGGAGGGGGGGGATTACCCCCCAAACCCCCATGGTGAGGGATAGGGGCGGTTTCCCCACAGACCCCCATGGTGAGGGGGGGTTTCCCCATAGACCCCCGTGGTAAGGGGGGATTACCCCACAGACCCCCGTGGTGAGGGGGGATTACCCCACAGACCCCTGTGGTGAGGGAGGGGGATTACCACATAGACCCCTGTGGTGAGGGGGGATTGCCCCACAGACCCCCATGGTGAGGGGGGGGCTGTCCCACAGACCCCCAGGGATGAGGGGAGGGAGGGGATTGTCCCAGTGACCCCCATGGTGAGGGGAGGGGGCTGCCCCCCAGATACCCCCCCAGGGCCCCCCTAAAGAGCCGTCTGTGCCCCACAGGCCTTCGAGCTGGCAACGGGGGATTACCTGTTCGAGCCACACTCGGGGGAGGAGTACAGCAGGGACGAGGGTGAGGGACAGGGGGACAATGGGGACAGCAGGGGACAGCAGGGACGAGGGTGAGGGACAGGGGGACAATGGGGACAGGGGGGACAGCAGGGACGAGGGTGAGGGGACAGGGGGGACAGCAGGGACGAGGGTGAGGGACAGGGGGGCACAGGGGGGGACAGGGGGACAGCAGGGACGAGGGTAGGGGACCAAGGGACAATGGGGACAGGGGGGACAGCAGGGACGAGGGTGAGGGACAGGGGGACAATGGGGACAGGAGGGACGAGGGTGAGGGACAGGGGGACAATGGGGACGGAGGGGACAGCAGGGACGAGGGTGAGGGGACGGGGGGGACAGCAGAGATGAAGGTGAGGGACAGGGGGGGACAGGAGGGACGAGGGTGAGGGACAGGGGGACAATGGGGACGGGGGGTGACAGGGGGGACAGGAGGGATGAGGGTGAGGGACGGGGGGACAGTGGGGACAGGGGGGACAGCAGGGACGAGGGTGAGGGACAAGGGGGACAATGGGGACAGCAGGGATGAGGGTGAGGGACAAGGGGGACAATGGGGACAGCAGGGACGAGGGTGAGGGACGGGGGGGACAGCAGGGACAGGGGGACAGCAGGGATGAGGGTGAGGGACAGGGGGACAATGGGGACGGGGGGACAGCAGGGACGAGGGTGAGGGACAGGGTGGCACAGAAGGGACGGGGGTGAGGGACAGGGTGGGACAGCAGGGATGGGGGTGAGGGGGCCAGATGGGGACGGGGGGACACAGATGGGGACAGGGGGGACAGCTGGGACGAGAGTGAGGGGACAAGGGGGACAGGTGGGGACAGGTGAAGGGGTGAGGGGACAGCAGGGACGAGGGTGGGGAACAGGTGAGGGGGGGACAGTTGGGGACAGGTGAGGACAGGTGGGAACAGGTGAGAGGGTGGGGGGACAGCAGGGACAAGGGTGGGGAACAGGTGACAGGGGGACAGTTGGGGACAGGTGAGGGGGGTGGGAAGAGCAGGGCTGGACCAGGTGGGGTGGTGGTGGGTGGGGCTGAAAGCAGTGGGCGTGTCCCTAAGAGAGGGGGCGTGTCCCTGACTTGCCCCTCCCTCCCACGCCCCCCAGACCACATCGCCCACGTGATCGAGCTGCTGGGGGACATCCCACGGCACGTGGCCCTGGGGGGGAGATATTCCCGGGAATTCTTCAACCGCAGAGGTGAGGGGGGAGCGTGGAGGGCGGGGCTAAAGGGGAGGGAAGAGGTAGGACAGGGTGGGGGAGGGATAAAGGTGATCGGGGCGGGGTTATGCAAATGAGGATTGTTGGAGGGGGGTGTGGGCACAGGGAAAGGGGGTGTGAAAAGGGGGCTGGCAGGCGTGTGGGGGTGGGTGTGTGACACACCTGGGGGGTGTGTCTGCCCCTGGCCCCACCCCTCGGAGGGGCGTGCCCGCTGACCCCACCCTTTCACCTGGAGTGACATCATCCCTGAGAGCGCATCCCGCTTAAGAGTGGGTGTGTCCTCCCTTAACCCCGCCCCCCACTGGGTGTATCTGACCCCGCCCACAGGGAGGGCGTTGTCCCCCAACGACCCCACCCCTTTGCATGGAGTGACATCATAAAGGAGGGCACATCCCACTCGTGGGTGGGCGTGTCCTCCTTTAGCCCCACCCCACCCCCCCACCCGTGTGTGTGACACCCCTGGGGGGGATTCCCCCTGGTGGGGGTTCCCCGGCCCGACCCCCGTGCGGTGCCCCCTCCCCAGGTGAGCTGCGGCACATCCGGCACCTGCGGCCGTGGGGGCTGCGGGCGGTGCTGCAGGAGAAGTACGAGTGGCCCCGCGGCCCCGCCGCCGCCTTCGCCCGCTTCCTGCGGCCCATGCTGGCCTTCGAGCCCGCCCGCAGGGCCACGGCCCACCAGTGCCTGCAGCACCCCTGGCTGCGCCCCTGAGCCCACCCCTGAGCCCACCAGTGCCTGCAGCACCCCTGAGCCCACCCAGGGGTCACCACGGCCCACCAGTGCCTGCAGCACCCCTGAGCCCACCCAGGGGTCACCACGGCCCACCAGTGCCTGCAGCACCCCTGGCTGCGCCCCTGAGCCCACCCCTGAGCCCACCAGTGCCTGCAGCACCCCTGAGCCCACCCGTGGGGCCACCAGTGCCCACCAGTGCCTGCAGCACCCCCAGCTGCGCCCCTGAGCCCACCCGTGGGGCCACCAGTGCCTGCAGCACCCCTGAGCCCACCCAGGGGTCACCACGGCCCACCAGTGCCTGCAGCACCCCTGAGCCCACCCAGGGGTCACCACGGCCCACCAGTGCCTGCAGCACCCCTGGCTGCACCCCTGAGGGTCAACCAGTGCCCACCAGTGCCTGCAGCACCCCTGGCTGCGCCCCTGAGCCCACCCAGGGGTCACCAGTGCCCACCAGTGCCTGCAGCACCCCCAGCTGCGCCCCTGAGCCCACCCGTGGGGCCACCAGTGCCTGCAGCACCCCTGGCTGCGCCCCTGAGCCTAACCAGGGGTCACCACTGCCCACCAGTGCCTGCAGGATCCCTAAGCCCACCCAGGGGTCACCACTGAGCCCACCCAGGGGCCACCACTGCCCACCAGTGCCTGCAGCACCCCTGAGCCCACCCAGGGGTCACCACTGCCCACCAGTGCCTGCAGCACCCCTGGCTGCACCCCTGACCCCCCCCCAAACAACCACGGCCTCAATAAAGGGCTGCCAGGAGGACACGGGGGACGGGATTTTTTTGTGGTGGTCCTGAGGCGTTTATTGGGGTGCTGGGGGGGTGTATTGGGGTCCTGGAGGGGATTGTTGTGGTCCTGTGACTGTGTCGGGGTCCAGGGAGGGGTTGTTGGGATCCTGTGGCTCTGTCAGGGTTCGGGGGGGGGGGTTGTTGGGGTCCTGTGGGGGTGTTGGGGTCATGGAGGGGGTTGCTGTGGTCCTGTGGCTGTGTTGGGGTCTGGGGGGGCTTTGGTGTGGTCCTGGGGTGTTTTTTGGGGTCCCATGGGTTTGTTGTGGTTCTGGGGTGTTTTGTGGGGTCCTGGAAGGGTTTGTTGTGGTCCTGGGGTGTTTTGTGGGGTCCTGGAAGGGTTTGTTGTGGTCCTGGGGTGTTTTGTGGGGTCCTGGAAGGGTTTGTTGTGATCCTGGGGGTGTTTTTTGGGGTCCCATGGGTGCGTGTGGAGTCCTGGAAGGGTTTGTTGTGGTCCTGGAAGTGTTTTTTGGGGTCCCATGGGTGCGTGTGGGGTCCTGGAAGGGTTTGTTGTGGTCCTGGGGGTGTTTTGTGGGGTCCCATGGGTGCGTGTGGGGTCCTGGAAGGGTTTGTTGTGGTCCTGGGGTGTTTTGTGGGGTCTTGGAAGGTTTTGTTGTGGTCCTGGGGGTGTTTTTTGGGGTCCCATGGGTGTGCTGTGGTCCTGGGGGTGTTTTTTGGGGTCCCATGGGTGTGCTGTGGTCCTGGGGGTGTTTTTTGGGGTCCCATGGGTGTGCTGTGGGGTCCTGGAAGGGTGTGTTGTGCTTCGGGGAAGGGTTAATGTGGTCCTGGAGTGCATTGTGGTCCTGGGGGTGTCCTGGGGGGGGGTGTATGGTGGTCCTGGGGTGTCACAGGATCCCAGGGGTGTCCTGGGGTGTCACAGGATCCCAAGGGTGTCCTGGAGTGTCACAGGATCCCAGGGGTGTCCTGGGGAGGTCTGGGGGTGTCCTGGAGTGTCACAGAATTCCAAGGGTGTCCTGGGGGATCTGAGGTTGTCCTGGGGGATCTGAGGTTGTCCTGGGGGATCTGAGGTTGTCCTGGGGGGGTCTGGGGATGTCCTAGAGTGTCCCAGGATCCCAGGGGTGTCCTGGGGGATGTGAGGGTGTCCTGGGGGTGTCCTGTGGGGTGTCCTGGGGAGGTCTAGGGGTGTCCTGGAGTGTCCCAGGATTCCAGGGGTGTCCAGGGGGAATCTGGGGGTGTCCTGGGGGTGTCCTGGAGTGTCACAGAATTCCAGAGGTGTCCTGGGGGTGTCCTGGAGTATCCCAGGAGCATCCCAGGGTGTCCAGGGTCCATCTCAGGCCCGTGGCAGGTGGGAGATGATGCTCTGCACGGCCCCCGAGGTCGTGCCCTGTCCCCCGATGTCGGGCGTGTGCGTCTGAGGAAGGGGGGGGTAAAGAGCGGGGTGTGGGCGGGGCTTTTTTAGCCACACCCACAGGGGGTGGGGTGGGGAAGGGCCACACCCATTAAAGGGGGGGGTCAGACCCTTTAAAAGGGGGGGAGGAGGTGGAGCCAGGACTTACCCGGGGGTCGTCCAGCGATGCCAGCACTGCCTGGCGGATGGTGGAGGCGTGGCTGTGCAGCCTGGGGGGTGGGGCAAATGCAGAGGCCACGCCCACATCAGCAAAAGCCACTCCCAGCCCCTTTTAAACAGCCTCAAGGCCCCACCCCCCCAGGTGAATTTACCCAGAGGCTCCGCCCCCATCAGCCAGCTCCTCCAATGGGAGCCTGTCCTGGAAAAGCTCCGCCCCTTTGATAATGGCTCCACCCCTTCCCCAACCCATCCAATAAGATCCTGTCCCATGATGAACCCACCCCCCTTTTTAATCCCCATCCCTTTTTTGGGGGGGGCCACGCCCCTCACCCAGCTCATCCAATGGGATTCTGTCCTATGATGAACCCACACCCATTTTTAATCCCCATCCCTTTTTTTGGTGGCCACGCCCCTCACCCAGCCCCTCCAATGGGATCTTGTCTTGGAAAAGCTCCACTCCCTTATTTATGGCTCCACCCCTCACCCAGCCTATCCAATGAGATCCTGTCCTATGAGGAAGCCACACCTTTTTTGGTGGCCACGCCCTTCACCCAGCCCCTCCAATGGGATCCTCTCTTGCTGGACAAGCCCCACCCCTTTCCAATCTCCACCCCCTCCCCCAAAACCCTCCAACAGGAAGGTTTTTCCCCCAGGAAAACCACACCCCCTTTTACAAACTCCTCCCCTAAAGGGGGTCCAGGCTCCTCCCCCAGCACGGCCACGCCCCTGCGTGGCCACGCCCCCTCCTCCCCAAGGCCCCGCCCACCGTAGGTGGTCCAGCATCATGCAGGCGGCGAGCAGGGCGGCCGTGGGGTTGGCGATGTTGCGGTTGGCGATGCTTTTACCCGTGTTCCGCGTGGCCTGGGGGGTGAGGGGGGGACATGGGGTGACCAGGCCTGGCTCCCCCAGAGACCCCCCTAAAACCCTTCCAATTCTTCCTCTGGTGCTCCCAGTGTTCCCAGTGACCCCCCAATAATACCTGCAGTCCTCCCAGTGCTCCCAGTGCCCTCCAGGACCATCCCCTCCTCACACTCACAGTCTCGAACACGGCGTAGTCGTGTCCATAATTGGCCCCCGGGACCAGGCTGGGCCCCCCCAGAGACCCCCCTAAAACCCTTCCAATTCCTCCTCCAGTCCTCCCAGTGCTCCCAGTGCCTCCCAGTGCTCCCAGTGCTCCCAGTGTCCCCCAGGCCCATCCCCTCCCCACTCTCACAGTTTCAAACACGGCATAGTCGTGTCCATAGTTGGCCCCCAGGACCAGGCCGGGCCCCCCCAGAGACCCCCCTAAAACCCTTCCAATTCCTCCTCCAGTCCTCCCAGTGCCTCCCAGTGTTCCCAGTGCTCCCAGTGCCCCCCAGGACCATCCCCTCCCCACACTCACGGTTTCAAACACGGCGTAGTCGTGTCCATAGTTGGCCCCCGGGACCAGGCCGGGCCCCCCCAGACACCCCCCTAAAACCCTTCCAATTCCTCCTCCAGTCCTCCCAGTGCCTCCCAGTGCCTCCCAGTGCCTCCCAGTGTTCCCAGTACCCCCCAGGACCATCCCCTCCCCACACTCACGGTTTCAAACACGGCGTAGTCGTGTCCATAGTTGGCCCCCGGGACCAGGCCGGGCCCCCCCACGAGGCCGGCGCAGACGTTGTTGACGATGTTGCCGTAAAGGTTCGGCATCACCATCACATCGAACTGCTGGGGCCGCGACACCAGCTGGGGAGGGGGGACACTGGGGTTACTGGGGGGGTTACTGGGGGGTTACTGGGGGTTACTGAGGGGTACTGGGGGTTACTGGGGGGTACTGAGAGTTATTGAGGGGTACTGGGAGCTCTGGGGGTTACTGGGGGTTATTGGAGGTTATTGGGGGTTTGGGGGATTATTGGGGGTCTGGGGGTTAATGGGGGTTATTGGGGGTTATTGGGAGGTCTGGGGGTTACTGGGGGTTATTGGAGGTTATTGGGGGTTACTGGGGGTTACTGAGGGGTCCTGGGGGTTACTGGGGGTTATTGGGAGGTCTGGGGATTAATGGAAATACTGGGGGTTACTGGGGGTTACTGGGGGTTATTGGAGATTATTGGGGGTTACTGGGGTTATTGGGGGTTACTGGGGGGTTACTGGGGTTATTGGGAGGTCTGGGGGTTAATGGAAGCACTGGGGGTTACTGGGAGTTCTGGGGGTTACTGGGGGTTTCTGGGGGTTATTGGAGGTTATTGGGGGTTACTGGGGTTATTGGGGGTTACTGGGGGGTTACTGGGGTTAATGGAAGCACTGGGGGTTACTGGGAGCTCTGGGGGTTACTGGGGGTCACCAAGGTTGATGGCGGTTACTGGGGGGCACTGGGGGTTACTGATGGTTACTGGGAGCACTGAAAGTTACTGAGAGTTACTGGGAGTTCTAGGCATTACTGGTGTTTACTGGGAGCCCAGATGGGGTGGTCAGGGGGTGTTTGGGGAGGGGTCAGAAGCAGGACACACCTGCATGGTGGTGTTGTCCACGATCATGTTCTGGAAGGGGGTGGTCAGGGGGATTTTGGGGAGCCCAGGGGGTGGTCAGGGTGGATTTGGGGAGCCCAGGGGGTGGTCAGGGGGATTTGGGGAGGGGTCAGCAGGGGGATGGACACACCTGCATGGTGGTGTTGTCCACGATCATGTTCTGGAAGGGGGTGGTCAGGGTGGATTTGGGGAGCCCAGGGTGGGTGGTCAGGGGGATTTTGGGGAGGGGTCAGCAGGGGGATGGACACACCTGCATGGTGGTGTTGTCCACGATCATGTTCTGGAAGGGGGTGGTCAGAGGGTGGTCAGGGTGGATTTGGGGAGCCCAGGGGGGTGGTCAGGGGGTGGATTTGGGGAGGGGTCAGAAGCAGGACACACCTGCATGGTGGTGTTGTCCACGATCATGTTCTGGAAGGTGATCTCGGGGTACTCGGCGGCCACTTCCTGACAGCACTGCAGGAACAGCCCGTCCGCCAACTTCCTGTGGGGAGGGAGCCATGAGACCCCCAGGGACCACCCAGGATATCCCAGAGACCCCCAGGACCTCCCAGGCCCCCCCCCAGGATATCCCAGAGACCCCCAGGACACCCCAGGATACCCCAGAAACCCCCAAGGACCCCCCAGGATACCCCAGGGACCTCCCAGGATACCCCAGAACCCCCCAGGATACCCCAGGGACCCCCCAGGACATCCCAGAACCCCCTGGACCCAGGAACAGCTTCCTGTGGGGAGGGGGCACTGAGACCCCCCGAGACCACCCAGGATACCCCAGAGACCCCCAGGACACCCCAGGATACCCCAGAAACCCCCAAGGACCCCCCAGGATAATCCAGAGACCCCCAAGAACCCCCCAGGACACCCCAGAGATCCCCCAGGGACCCCCCCAGAGACCCCCCAGGACCCAGGAACAGCTTCCTGTGGGGAGGGGGCACTGAGACCCCCAGGGATCCCCCCTAGGAGCCCCAGAACCCCCCAGGGACCCCCCAAGAACCCTCCAGGACACCCCAGGACCCCTTGGAGCCCCCCAGGACCCCCTTGGAGCCCCCCAGAACCACCCCAGGACCCCCTTGGAGCCCCCCAGGACCCCCCAGGACCCCCTTAGAGCCCCCCAGGACCCTCTTAGAGCCCCCAGAACCCCCCAGGGACCCCCCAAAAACCCTCCAGGACACCCCAGGACCCCCTTGGAGCCCCCCAGGACCCCCCAAGGACCCCCTTGGAGCCCCCCAAAACACCCCAGGACCCCCTTGGAGCCCCCCAGGACCCCCTTAGAGCCCCCCAAGACCCCCCAGGACCCCCTTGGAGCCCCCCAGGACCCCCCCACATGATGTTGGCCTTGTGCACGGCGGTGACGCAGCACCGGGAGGCCGTGCAGACCCCTCCAAAACCCCCCCAGGACCCCCTCGGAGCCCCCCAGGACCCCCCAGGACCCCCTTAGAGCCCCCAGGACCCTCTTGGAGCCCCCAGGACCCCCTTGGAGCCCCCCAGGACCCCCCAGGACCCCCTTGGAGCACCCAGGACTCCCTTGGAGCCCCCCAGGATCCCCCAAGACCCCTTGGAGCCCCCCAGGACCCCCTTAGAGCCCCCCTGGACCCCCTTGGAGCCCCCCAGGACCCCCTTAGAGCCCCCCAGGACCCCCTTAGAGCCCCCCAGGACCCCACAGGACCCCCTTGGAGCCCCCCAGGACCCCCCCCACATAATGTTGGCCTTGTGCATGGCGGTGACGCAGCGCCGGGAGGCCGTGCAGACCCCTCCAAAACCCCCCCAGGACCCCCTTGGAGCCCCCCAAGACCCCCAGGACCCCCTTGGAGCCCCCAGAACCCTCCCAGGACACCCTTGGAGCCCCCCAGGACCCCCTTAGAGCCCCCCAGGACCCCCTTGGAGCCCCCCAGGACCCCCTTGGAGCCCCCCAGAACCCCCCCAGGACGCCCTTAGAGCTCCCCAGGACCCCCTTGGAGCCCCCCAAAACCCCCCCAGGACCCCCTTGGAGCACCCCAGGACCCCTCTGGAGCCCCCAGGACCCCCTTGGAGCCCCCCAGGACCCCCTTGGAGCCCCCCAGGACCCCCTTAGAGCCCCCCAGAATCCCCCAGGACCCTCTTAGAGCCCCCCAGGACCCCCTTGGAGCACCGAGGACCCCCTTAGAGCCCCCCAAGACCCCCCAGGACCCCATTGGAGCCCCCCCTACATGATGTTGGCCTTGTGCACGGCAGTGACGCAGCGCCGGGAGGCCGTGCAGACCCCTCCAAAACCCCCCCCAGGACCCCCTTGGAGCCCCCCAGAATGCCCCCAGGACCCCCTTAGAGCCCCCCAGGACCCCCTTGGAGCCCCCAGGACCCCCTTGGAGCCCCCCAAGACCCCCCAGGACCCCCTTAGAGCCCCCCAGGACCCCCTTGGAGCCCCCAGGACCCCCTTGGAGCCCCCCAAGACCCCCCAGGACCCTCTTAGAGCCCCCCAGGACCCCCTTAGAGCCCCCCAAGACCCCTTGGAGCCCCCCAGGACCCCCTTAGAGCCCCCCTACATGATGTTGGCCTTGTGCACGGCGGTGACGCAGCGCCGGGAGGCCGCCCGGGCCAGCCCGAAGGCGTAGTGGGCGATGCGGCGAGAGCGGCCGGCGGTGATGATCTTGAGACTCTCAACGACCCCTGCCACGCTCTGTAGGGTTAATGAGGGGGTTAATTGGGGTTAATTGGGGTTATTGGGGTGTGGGGTGATGATCTTGAGACTCTCAACGACCCCTGCCACGCTCTGTAGGGTTAATGAGGGGGTTAATTGGGGTTAATTGGGGTTATTGGGGTGTGGGGTGATGATCTTGAGACTCTCAACGACCCCTGCCACGCTCTGTAGGGTTAATGAGGGGGTTAATTGGGGTTAATTGGGGTTATTGGGGTGTGGGGTGATGATCTTGAGACTCTCAACGACCCCTGCCACGCTCTGTGGGGTTAATGAGGGGGTTAATTGGGGTTAATTGGGGTTATTGGGGTGTGGGGTGATGATCTTGAGACTCTCAACGACCCCTGCCACGCTCTGTAGGGTTAATGAGGGGGTTAATTGGGGTTAATTGGGGTTATTGGGGTGTGGGGTGATGATCTTGAGACTCTCAACGACCCCTGCCACGCTCTGTAGGGTTAATGAGGGGGTTAATTGGGGTTAATTGGGGTTATTGGGGTGTGGGGTGATGATCTTGAGGCTCTCAACCACTCCTGCCACGCTCTGTAGGGTTAATGAGGGGGTTAATTGGGGTTAATTGGGGTTATTGGGGTGTGGGGGGATGATCTTGAGACTCTCAACGACCCCTGCCACGCTCTGTAGGGTTAATGAGGGGGTTAATTGGGGTTAATTGGGGTTATTGGGGTGTGGGGTGATGATCTTGAGACTCTCAACGACCCCTGCCACGCTCTGTAGGGTTAATGAGGGAGTTAATTGGGGTTAATTGGGGTTATTGGGGTGTGGGGTGATGATCTTGAGACTCTCAACGACCCCTGCCACGCTCTGTAGGGTTAATGAGGGAGTTAATTGGGGTTAATTGGGGTTATTGGGGTGTGGGGTGATGATCTTGAGACTCTCAACGACCCCTGCCACGCTCTGTAGGGTTAATGAGGGGGTTAATTGGGGTTAATTGGGGTTATTGGGGTGTGGGGTGATGATCTTGAGACTCTCAACGACCCCTGCCACGCTCTGTAGGGTTAATGAGGGGGTTAATTGGGGTTAATTGGGGTTATTGGGGTGTGGGGGGATGATCTTGAGGCTCTCAACGACCCCTGCCACGCTCTGTAGGGTTAATGAGAGCGTTAATTGGGGTTAATTGGGGTGTGGGGGGATGATCTTGAGGCTCTCCACAACCTCTGCCATGCTCTGACCACACAGGGATATAATGTGTCCCCAATGGGTGTGTCCCCAATGGGTGTGTCCCCAATGGGTGTGTCCCCAATGGGTGTGTCCCCAATGGGTGTGTCTCCATGGGTGTGTCCCCAATGGGTGTGTCCCCAATGGGCGTGTCCCAATGGGTGTGCCCCCAATGGGTGTGTCCCATGGGCGTATCCCAAGGGGCATATCTACAATGGGTGTGTCCCATGGGCGTCTCCCAATGGGTGTGTCTCCATGGGTGTGTCCCCAATGGGTGTGCCCCATGGGTGTGTCCCCAATGGGTGTGCCCCAACGGGTGTGTCCCCAATGGGTGTGCCCCAATGGGTGTGTCCCCAATGGGTGTGTCCCAAAGGGTGTGTCCCAAAGGGTGGTGTCCCATAAGCGTGTCCCATGGGCGTGTCCCCATGGGTGTGTCCCAATGGGTGTGTCCATAACGGGTGTGTCCTGGGGTGTGTCCCCAAAGGGCGTGTCCCCAAAGGGCGTGTCCCCAAAGGGGTGTGTCCCCACTGGGCGTGTCCCAATGGGTGTGCCCCATGGGCATGTCCCCAATGGGTGTGCCCCATGGGTGTGCCCCAATGGGTGTGTCCCCAGGGTGTGTCCTCAGGGGTGTGTCCAATGGGCATGTCCCAATGGGCGTGTCCCAATGGGTGTGTCCTGAGTGGTGTGTCCCTATTAGGTGTGTCCCCAATGGGCGTGTCCCCAATGGGTGTGTCCCTATTGGGTGTGTCCATAATGGGTGTGTCCCAATGGGTGTGTCCCATGGGCATATCCCAAGGGGCATATCTACAATGGGTGTGTCCCATGGGCGTGTCTTAATGGGTGTGTCCCAAGTGGCATGTCCCCCCTAGGTGTGCCCCTTGGGCATGTCCCCAACGGGTGTGCCCCATGGGTGTGTCCCCAATGGGTGTGCCCCATGGGTGTGTCCCCAATGGGTGTGCCCCATGGGTGTGTCCCCAATGGGTGTGCCCCAATGGGTGTGTCCCCAATGGGTGTGTCCCAAAGGGTGTGTCCCAAAGGGTGGTGTCCCATAAGCGTGTCCCATGGGCGTGTCCCCATGGGTGTGTCCCAATGGGTGTGTCCCAAAGGGTGGTGTCCCATAAGCGTGTCCCATGGGCGTGTCCCCATGGGTGTGTCCCAATGGGTGTGTCCATAACGGGTGTGTCCTGGGGTGTGTCCCCAAAGGGCGTGTCCTCAAAGGGGAGTGTCCCCACTGGGCGTGTCCCAATGGGTGTGCCCCATGGGCGTGTCCCATGGGTGTGTCCCAATGGGTGTGCCCCTTGGGCATGTCCCCAATGGGTGTGCCCCATGGGTGTGCCCCAATGGGTGTGTCCCCGATGGGTGTGTCCATAATGGGTGTGTCTCAATGGGTGTGTCCATAATGGGTGTGTCGGGGGGGAGGGCGTGTCCCCAATGGGTGTGTCCCCAGGGCGTGTCCCCAATGGGCGTGTCCCTAATGGGTACGTCCCTATTAGGTGTGTCCCTAATGGGTGTGTCCATAATGGGTGTGTCTCAGTAGGCATGTCCCAAAGAGAGCGTGCCCCAATGGGTGTGTCCCCAATGGGTGTGTCCCTATTGGGTGTGTCCATAATGAGTGTGTCCCCAATGGGTGTGTCCCAAATTGGCATGTCCCCAAGAGGATATGTCCCAATGGGTGTGTCCCAAAGGGCGTGTCCCCAAAGGGGGCGTGTCCCACCTCGTGCTCCAGGGAGCTGTACTCTCCCTCGGTGTTCTCCCTGACGATGAGGATGTCGATGTCGCGGTGCCGCGTCTCCACCCCGGGCAGGCTCTGGCAGTGGATCACGTTGGCGTACAGGTCCAGGCTGGTCCTGCCCCCCCCCCCCCCAAATATGCAAATGAGGCTCTGCTTCACCCTGGCCACGCCCCTTCCCGGTGCTCCCAGTCCCCTCTCAGTGCTCCCAGTGCTCCCAGTCCCCTCTCAGTGCTCCCAGTCCCCTTCTGACGCTGCCAGTCCCCTCACAGCGCTCCCAATCCCTTCCCAGTGCTCCCAGTCCCCTCCCAGTGCTACTAGTGCTCCCAGTCCTCTTCCAGTGCCCTCCCAGTGCTCCCAGTGCTCCCAGTCCCCTCTCAGTGCTCCCAATGCTCCCAGTGCCCTCCCAGCACTCCCAGTCCCCTCCCAGCGCTCTCAGTCCCCTCCCAGTGCTCCCAGTCCTCTCTCAGTGCTCCCAGTCCCCTCTCAGTCCCCTCCCGGCACTCCCAGTCCCCTCCTGACACTCCCAGTCCCCTCCCAGTGCTCCCAGTCCCCTCCCAGCGCTCCCAATCCCTTCCCAGTGCTCCCAGTTCCCTCCCAGTGCTTCCAGTTCCCTCCCAGTGCTCCCAGTCCCCTCCCAGCGCTCCCAGTCCCCTCCCAGCGCTCCCAGTCCCCTCCCAGTGCTCCCAGTCCCCTCCCAGTGCTCCCAATGCTCCCAGTTCCCTCCCAATGGTCCCAGTGCTCCCAGTCCCCTCCCAGTGCTCCCAATGCTCCCAGTTCCCTCCCAATGGTCCCAGTGCTCCCAGTCCCCTCCCAGTGCTCCCAGTCCCCTCTCAGTCCCCTCCTGGCACTCCCAATCCCTTCCCAGTGCTCCCAGTCCCCTCCCAGTGCCCTCCCAGTGCTCACCGGATGAGGTTGTTGCGGGATTTGTGGTTGGGGGGCAGGTTGTGGTTGGTTTCAATGTTCCCTGGAAAGAAAAAGGGGATAAAGGACAGTCCTGAGAGGCCTAGGGGGGGGTCCCCAAGCTGACAGGGGGGTCCCCAAAGTGCCAAGGCAGTTCAGGGGGGTCCCCAAGCTGTGAGGGGGCTCTCCAAGGCCCCAGGGCTCTCCAGGGGGATATCCCCAAGCTGTCCCCACCCTGGCTCACCCTTGACGGTGACACCAGGGGGGTTACCCCAACCTCTCCAGAAGGGGGTCCCCAAGTTGTGAGGGGGGGTCCCCAAAGTGCCAAGGCAGTTCAGGGGGATCCCCAAGCTGTGAGGGGGCTCTCCAAGACCCCAGGGCTCTCCAGGGGGATGTCCCCAACCTAAGAGGGGGGCTCTCCAAGGCCCCAGGGGTCTCCACGGGGATGTCCCCAAGCCGCCCCCACCCTGGCTCACCCTTGAGGACAACACCAGGGGGGTTACCCCAACTTCTCCAGAAGGGGGTCCCCAAGTTATGAGGGGGGCTCTCCAAGACCCCAGGACTCTCCAAAGCCCCAGGGGTCTCCAGGAGGATGCTCCCAAGCCGCCCCCAGCCCGGCTCACCCTTGAGGGCGACGCCGTTGCGCCGGATGGCCATGATGGCGTTGTGCACGTCGTCCTCGGGGGCCTCGGCGCCCACCCGCACCTCCTCGAAGTCCACGGGGACGCAGGCGTGCCTGGGGGGGGTCAGGGGGGGTCAGGGGGGTCAGGGAAGGTGCCCCTAATGTGGGTTGGGGGTCCCAGAGAGGCACAGCACCCACCTGAAGACCTCCTTGACGTGCAGCATCAGCTCGGGGCCGATGCCGTCGCCCGGGATCAGCGTCACCGTGTGCCGGCCCCCGTACTTGGCGGGGGGGGGCTGGGAAAGAGGGGAAAATTCAGGGGTCAGGATGAGGGGTCTGTGCCCCCCCACACCCCCACTCCAACCCCCTCTTGTTTCCCCCCATGTCCCCCTCCCCAAACGGGACCTCCCCCACCCTACCCGCTGTGCACCCCGCCTGTGGTTTTGGGACTCCCCCATGGTTTTGGGACCCCCCCAGGGTTTTGGGACACCCCCAGGGTTTCCCCCCATGGTTTTGGGACCCCCCCCCATGGTTTGAGAGCCCCCCCCCATGGTTTTGGGATCCCTTCCTGGGTTTCCCCCCATGGTTTTGGGACATCCCCCCATGGTTTGGGACCCCCTCCATGGTTTTGGAATCCCTTCCTGGGTTTCCCCTCATGGTTTTGGGACCCCCCCTGAATCCCCCTGTAGTCTTAGGACCACCCCCTGGGTCCCCTCCTCGTTTTGGGACACCCCTCCCCCATGATTTTGGGATCCCTTCCTTGGTTTCCCCCCATGGTTTTAGGACCCCCCCCCTTGGGTCCTCCATGATTTTGGGACCCCCTCTGGGTCCCCATCATGGTTTTGGGACCCCCCTCGGGTTCCCTCGTGGTTTTGGGACCCCCCTCGGGTTCCCTCATGGTTTTGGGACCCCCCCCAGGTTCCCTCATGGTTTTGGGACCCCCCCCTCAGGTCCCCTTCATAGTTTTGGGACCCCCCCTCGGGTCCTCCCATGGTTTTGGGACACCCCCCTGGGTCCCCCCATAGATTTGGGACCCCTCCCTGGCTCTCCCCCACCCCCACAAGTTTTGGGACCCCTCCCAGGGTCCTCTCCCCTATTTTGGGACCCCTCCCTTGGTCCCCACCCCCCCATAGTTTTGGGACCCCCCCCCCGGGATTCCTCCCCACGATTTTGGGACCCCCTCATGCACCCTCAGAATACTTTTAGGGTCCTCTGGGTCACCCCCCATAGTTTTAGGACCCCCCAATATTTTTAGGGCCCCCCAGGTCCTCCCTCGTGTTTTTTGGACCCCCTCAGGTCGCCCCCCCCCATAATTTTGGGGGCCCCCCACTCCCCCTCAGTACTCACAATGCTGCGTTGCTGTAGGGCCAGTGGGAGGGGTGGGGGGGGGAAGAAAAATGGGGTGTCAGTGACAGATTTGGGGGGGCCAAGACCCCCCTTACACCCCCCCCCCCAAAAAAAAAAAAACAAATTTCCCCCCCTCCTTTCCCAAATATCCAACCCTGAGCCTTCAGGGACCCCCCCCAAACACCCCCACCCCAAAGGGGGGGCTCAGACCCATCCTCAAATTTTGGGAGGGGGGGTCACAAGGCTGCCATTGCCCCCCCCCCCCCAAAGACAAAAGGGGGTTGGGGACCCCCCAGGAAAGGGGATGGGGGGGTTGGGGACCCCCAAAACCTCCTAGAGATGGGATGGGGGAGGGGGCACATTTGAACCCCTCACCCAAAATGTTAGAGGGTCCTGAGATATTGGGGGGGGAGTGGGATTGGGGTGAAACCCCCCCCCCAAAAAAAAAGGGGGGCACTCACAGGGGGGAGGTGGAGCCGCTCGACATTGTGGGAAATCCAGGCCTGTGGAATCCACACCTGGGGGGGGACAATGGCTGTGACCCCCCCCCCAAACACCCAAGGACCCCCCCTTTGCACCCACCCAGGTCCCAAGAGCTCCCCCAAAGGAGCCAGGAGACCCCCTCCCACCCAAAAAGGACCCAACCCCCCCCTCCAAGGACCTTGTGCCCCCCCCTCACCCCCAGGGGCCCACCTGCCTCCACAAGAGTCCCAGAGACCCCTCCTCAAAGGGATCCCTCAAATCCCCCTACCGGGACCCCCCAAAATCCCCCCCCGACCCCCCAAAATCGCCCCCTGGGACCCCCAAAATCCCCCTCCCCTCCCCTCCAAAATCGCCTCCCTGAGTCCCCAAAAATCGCCCCCCAAACCCCCCATTTGCGCCCCCAAATTCCCCCCCCAGGACCCCCCAAAATCCCCCCCCAGACCCCCAGTTGCCCCCCGGTTGCCCCGCCCCTCTATAAATATCAGCCAATCACCGCACAGATCACCGCTCCCTGGTCCCGCCCACCCTCCCGAACCTCAACCAATCAGCGTTGGCGATGCCGGAGCCGCACCCTCCCCCGCCCCCTCACGGCGAGAGCCAATCAGAGCGCGAGCCACCGCCCCCGCCCCCCCGCGCACGCGCCGCTCCGCGAGGGCGCGGCCTCCGGTCGCCGGTGCGGCGGGAACCGGGCGGCGAGAGGGGCGCGTGCGGGGGTTCTGACCGAGCTCCGATCGGGTTCTGGTCCGTCACTCACCGCTCGCCGCCGCAGCGCGGCCCGGACCAGCCGCGGCCGCGCCGCCGCCAGCGCCGCCGCTGCCGCCATGATGCTCGCCCCCGCCCCTCTGCGCAGATCTCGCGAGATCTCTGCGCCCGCCCCACTCGCAAAGCGGTGGCTTGGCTTGAAATCTCGCGAGAGTTCTTTGCACCGTTGCCACACCCCCTCTCTCTCCTCACCCCTCGGGCCGCCATTTTGTGCCTCGGAGCGGCCCCGGCGCGACGCGGGAAAGGCGGGGACGCCCCCGCCGTTTTGCCTGCGGGGAGCGACATCGCCCGAGCTCGGAGCCGTTTGCTCCCTAACTGTGCTTTGCTTTCAGGGCTAAAAACCTAAAATAACAAACACAAAAACGGGTGGGGAAGACCCTGCGGCCACCGCCCCACAGGCAGCGGTCGCTATGGCAACGCGGGTGCTGCTGCGCATGCGCCAGGGCGGGACGGCGCCTCCCGCCGCCATTTTCCCCGCTTGCTCATGTCCCTCCCATATTAACCACGCCCCTCTCCTGTTAACCACGCCCGTACATTTCTTGTCCCCGCCCCCATAGCTACTCCGTCACGCCCCTTCCTATTGACCACGCCCCCCTCGAGAGCCACGTGGCGCCCCGGCCGCTCGCGCTCCCTCTCCCCATTGGCCGGAGGGCGCGCGGGCCCCCCGCCTGCCGCGCTCTGATTGGTTGCTGCCGACAGCGGGGGCGTGGCCAGGGGGGCCGGAGCATCATGGCGGGCCTGGGGGTGGTCGCGGTGCTGCTGCTCGTGGGAGCCATCGGGGCCTGGGGTACGGGGGGGAACCCCCTGATCGGGTCCTTTCGGGGTCCCGCGGGGCGCTGGGAGGGGTTCCTCGGGGCATTGGGGTGGTGTGGAGGGTGGGGGGTGAGAGCTGGGGGGGGCTTTTGGGGGGTCCCATGGCGGGGGTTCCCGTGGGGACGTCTCGGGACTTTTGAGGGGGGTCCTGTGAGGGTAGAGGGGGGGTCCCGAGGGATTGGTGTCCCTCCCCCCCCTCGGAGGGTCCAGGAGTCCCGGAGCATTGGGGTGTCGTGGAGGGGGTCGGGGGGAAACTGTGGGGTGGGGGGTCCCCGGGGGTTGTGGGGCCGTGGGGGGGGGGTCCTGCGGGGAGGTTGGGGGGGTTCCTGGGGCACTGGGGGGTCGTGGAGGGGGTCAGGGGGTCCCCAAAGTTGTGAGACCCGGGAGGGGCCCTTGGGGGGCCCCGAAGTAGTGACAGCCGAGGAGGTCCCTTTGGGGGTCCCTGGGGGTTGTGAGAACCAGGGGGTCCCTTTGGGGGTCCCCGAGGGTTGTGAGAGCTGGTGGGGTCCTTGTGGGGTCCAATGGGGGGGTCTCTCAAGTTGTGACAGGTAGGGGTTTTAGTGGGGGGGTCTCCCAAGATGTGAGAGCCGAGGGGTCCCTTTGGGGGGTCTCTGAAGTTGTGAGAACCGGGGGGTCCCTTTGGGGGTCCCTGATGTTGTGAGAACTGGGGGAGGTCTTTTTGGGGGTCCCTGAAGTTGTGAGAACCAGGGGGTCCCTTTGGGGGGTCCCTGAAATTATGAGAGCTGGGAGGGTCCTTCTGGGGTCCCTGGGGGTTGTGAGAACCGGGGGGGGCCCTTGGGGGGTCCCTGAAGTAGTGACAGCCGGGGGGGTCCCTTTGGGGGTCCCTGGGGGTTGTGAGAACCAAGGGGGGGGTCTCTTTTGGGGTCCCTGAAGTTGTGAGAACCGGGAGGGTCCTTCTGGGGTCCCTGGGGATTGTGAGAACCTGGGGGGGTCTCTTTGGGGGGTCCCTGAAGTTGTGAGAACCAAGGGGGTCTCTTTGGGGGGGTCCCTGAAGTTGTGAGAACCAGGGGGGGGTCCCTTTGGGGGTCCCTGCAGTTTTGAGAACCGGGGGGGGGGTCCCTTTGGGGGTCCCCAAAGTTGTGAGAACCAAGGGGGGTCTCTTTGGGGGTCCCCGAAGCTGTGAGAGCTGGGAGGGTCTTTCTGGGGTCCCTGGGGATTGTGAGAACCAAGGGGGGTGTCCCTTTGGGGGTCCCTGAAGTTGTGAGAACCAAGGGGGATCTTTTTGGGGGGTCCCCGAAGTTGTGAGAACTGGGGGGTTCCCTTGGGGGGGTCCCTGAAGTTGTGAGAACCGGGGGGGGGTCCCTTTGGGGGTCCCCGAAGTTGTGAGAGCTGGGAGGGTCCTTCTGGGGTCCCTGGGGGTTGTGAGAACTGAAGGGGGGGGGGCCCCTGGGGGTTGTGAGAACCAAGGGGGGTCCCTTTGGGGGTCCCCAAAGTTGTGAGAGAACCGGCGGATCCAGTTGGGTTAGAGGGGTCCCAACCAACCATGCCCTTTCAAAGCCCCCCCAATTTCCCATACCCTTAATTGGGAAGGGGGGGGGCGGTTCCAGAGGCACTCGGGGGGGGTCCCTGACACCCCAAAATTCCCCCTCCCCCCCAGGTGAGCCCTGCCCCGAGCCCACCATCGCCCCTTCCTACTACACCACGTCCGACGCCGTCATCGCCTCCGAGAGCGTCTTCGTGGTGGAGATCTCGCTGCTCTGCAAGAACGGCGCCCAGGTGAGACCCCCTCCCCAGAAATAACCTGGGGGTGTGTGGGGGGGGTCCTGGGGGGTGAGAGAGACCCCCCTGAGCGCCCCCTCCCCCACAGAACGTGGCTCTGTACGCTGATGTGAACGGGAAGCAGTTCCCGGTGACCCGCGGGCAGGACGTGGGCAGGTACCAGGTGAGTTTTTTTTGGGGGGGGGAGGTTTTTGGGGGGTTGTGGGGGGGCTCAGGAGAGTTTGGGGGGTCCCCTGTGGGGGTAGGGAGGGGTAGGGGGGGGCTCAGGTGAATGAGAGTGGTTTGGAGGGGCTCAGGTGAATTTTGGGGGGGGCTCGGGTGAGTTTGGGAGGTTTTTCAGGTGAGGTTTGGGGGTGCTCAGGTGAGTTTGGGGGGGCTCAGGTGAGGTTTGGGGGGGCTCAGGTGAGGTTTGGGGGTGCTCAGGTGAGTTTGGGGGGGCTCAGGTGAGGTTTGGGGGGGTTCAGGTGAGGTTTGGGGGTGCTCAGGTGAGTTTGGGGGGGCTCAGGTGAGTTTGGGGGGGCTCAGGTGAGGTTTGGGGGGGCTCAGATGAGTTTGGGGGGGCTCAGGTGAGGTTTGGGGGGGCTCAGGTGAGGTTTGGGGGGGCTCAGGTGAGTTTGGGGGGGCTCAGGTGAGGTTTGGGGGGGCTCAGGTGAGGTTTGGGGGGGTTCAGGTGAGGTTTGGGGATGCTCAGGTGAGTTTGGGGGGGCTCAGGTGAGTTTGGGGGGGCTCAGGTGAGGTTTGGGGGGGCTCAGGTGAGGTTTGGGGGGCTCAGATGAGTTTGGGGGGTCTCCCATGGGTGGAGGGAGGGTTGGGGGGTGGTCAGGTGAGGTTTGGGGGGGCTCAGATGAGTTTGGGGGGTCCCCTGTGGGAGGAGGGAGGGGGAGGGGGGAGGGCTCAGGTGAGGTTTGAGGGGGCTCAGGTGAGGTTTGGGGGGCTCAGATGAGTTTGGGGGGTCCCCTGTGGGGGTAGGGAGGGTTTGGGGGGGGGGCTCAGGTGAGGTTTGGGGGGGTTCAGGTGAGGTTTGGGGGGCTCAGATGAGTTTGGGGGGTCCAGGTGAGGTTTGGGGGGGCTTAGGTGAGGTTTGGGGGGCTCAGGTGAGATTTGGGGGGGCTCAGATGAGTGAGAGTGGTTTGGAGGGGCTCAGGTGAGGTTTGGGAGGTTCTTCAGGTGAGGTTTCGGGGGTCAGGTGAGTTTGGGGGGTCACCCTTTGGGGGAGGGAGGGGTTGGGGGGGGTCAGGTGAGGTTGAGGGGTTCAGGTGAGGTTTGGGGGGCTCAGATGAGTTTGGGGGGTCACCTCTGGGATGAGGGAGGGGTGGGGGTGGGGTCAGGTGAGGTTTGGGGGGGCTCAGATGAGTTTGGGGGGTCCCCCGTGGGGGGGGGGGGGAGGGAGGGTTGGGGGCTGCTCAGGTGAGGTTGGGGGGTTCAGGTGAGGTTTGGGGGGGTTCAGGTGAGGTTGGAGGGTTCAGATGAGGTTTGGGGGGGCTCAGGTGAGTTTGGGGGGGCTCAGGTGAGTTTGGGGGGGCTCAGGTGAGGTTTGGGGGGGCTCAGATGAGGTTTGGGGGGGCTCAGGTGAGGTTTGGGGGGGCTCAGGTGAGGTTGGGGGGGCTCAGGTGAGTGGCAGAAGGGATTGGGGGAGGCTCAGGTGAGTTTTGGGGGGCTCAGGTGAGGTTTGAGGGGGCTCAGGTGAGTGAGAGTGGTTTGGAGGAGCTCAGGTGAGTGTTTGGGGGGGTTCAGGTGAGGTTTGGGGGGGTTCAGGTGAGGTTTGGGGGGCTCAGGTGAGTTTGGGGGGTCCCCTGTGGGGGGAGGGAGGGTTGGGGGGGGCTCAGGTGAGTGAGAGTGGTTTGGAGGGGCTCAGGTGAATTTTGGGGGGGCTCAGGTGAGTTTGGGGGGGCTCAGATGAATGAGAGTGGTTTGGAGGGGCTCAGGTGAATTTTGGGGGGGGCTCAGGTGAGTTGGGGGGGGCTCAGGAGAGTGGGGGGGATTTTAAGGGGCTTTGGGGGGGCTCAGAATAGTTTGGGGGGGCACTGAGGGGGCTCAGGTGAATTTGAGGGGGCTCAGATGAATTTGGAGGGACTCAGATGAATTTGGAGGGACTCAGATGAATTTGGGGGTGCTCAGATGAATTCGGGGGTGCTCAGATGAGTGGGGTGCTCATGAATTTGGGGGGGCTCAAATGAGTTTGGAGGGGCTCAGATGAGTTTGGGGGTGCTCCTATGAATTTGGGGGGGCTCAGATGAGTTTGGGGGGGCTCAGATGAATTTAGAGAGACTCAGATGAATTTGGGGGGGCTCAGATGAGTTTGGGGGGGCTCAGATGAATTTAGAGAGACTCAGATGAATTTGGGGGGACTCAGATGAATTTGGAGAGACTCAGATGAACTTGGGGGTGCTCAGATGAATTTGGGGGTGCTCCTATGAATTTGGGGGTGCTCAGATGAATTTGGAGGGGGCTCAGATGAATTTGGGGGTGCTCAGATGAATTCGGGGGTGCTCAGATGAGTGGGGTGCTCATGAATTTGGGGGGGCTCAAATGAGTTTGGGGGGGCTCAGATGAATTTGGAGGGGGCTCAGATGAATTTGGGGGGGCTCAGATGAATTTGGAGGGGGCTCAGATGAATTTGGGGGTGCTCAGATGAATTTGGGGGGGCTCAGATGAATTTGGAGGGGGCTCAGATGAATTTGGGGGTGCTCAGATGAGTGGGGTGCTCATGAATTTGGGGGGGCTCAAATGAGTTTGGGGGGGCTCAGATGAATTTGGAGGGGGCTCAGATGAATTTGGAGGGGCTCAGATGATTGGGGGGTGCTCAGATGAATTTGGGGGTGCTCAGATGAATTTGGAGGGGGCTCAGATGAATTTGGAGGGGGCTCAGATGAATTTAGAGAGACTCAGATGAATTTGGGGGGACTCAGATGAATTTGGAGGGACTCAGATGAATTTGGGGGGACTCAGATGAATTTGGAGGGACTCAGATGAACTTGGGGGTGCTCAGATGAATTTGGGGGTGCTCCTATGAATTTGGGGGTGCTCAGATGAATTTGGAGGGGGCTCAGATGAATTTGGGGGTGCTCAGATGAATTCGGGGGTGCTCAGATGAGTGGGGTGCTCATGAATTTGGAGGGGCTCAGATGAGTTTGGGGGTGCTCCTATGAATTTGGAGGGGCTCAGATGAATTTGGAGGGGCTCAGATGAATTTGAGGGGGCTCAGATGAATTTGAGGGGACTCAGATGAATTTGGAGGGGCTCAGAATAATTTGGGGGTGCTCAGATGAATTTGGAGAGACTCAGATGAATTTGGGGGTGCTCAGATGAATTTGGAAGGGCTCAGATGAACTTGGGGGTGCTCCTATGAATTTGGGGGGGCTCAGATGAACTTGGGGGTGCTCCTATGAATTTGGGGGGGCTCAGATGAGTTTGGGGGGGCTCAGATGAATTTAGAGAGACTCAGATGAATTTGGGGGGGCTCAGATGAGTTTGGGGGGGCTCAGATGAATTTAGAGAGACTCAGATGAATTTGGGGGGGCTCAGATGAGTTTGGGGGGGCTCAGATGAATTTAGAGAGACTCAGATGAATTTGGGGGGACTCAGATGAATTTGGGGGGCTCAGATGAGTTTGAGGGGGCTCAGATGAATTTGGGGGTGCTCAGATGAATTTGGGGGGACTCAGATGAATTTGGAGGGACTCAGATGAACTTGGGGGTGCTCAGATGAATTTGGGGGTGCTCCTATGAATTTGGGGGTGCTCAGATGAATTTGGAGGGGGCTCAGATGAATTTGGGGGTGCTCAGATGAATTCGGGGGTGCTCAGATGAGTGGGGTGCTCATGAATTTGGGGGGGCTCAAATGAGTTTGGGGGTGCTCAGATGAATTTGGAGGGGGCTCAGATGAATTTGGGGGGGCTCAGATGAATTTGGAGGGGGCTCAGATGAATTTGGGGGTGCTCATGAATTTGGGGGGGCTCAAATGAGTTTGGGGGGGCTCAGATGAATTTGGAGGGGGCTCAGATGAATTTGGAGGGGGCTCAGATGAATTTAGGGGTGCTCAGATGAATTTGGAGAGACTCAGATGAATTTGGGGGTGCTCAGATGAATTTGGAGAGACTCAGATGAATTTGGGGGTGCTCAGATGAATTTGGAGGGACTCAGGTGATTGGAGGGGGCTCAGATGAATTTGGGGGGACTCAGATGAGTGGGGAGGGTCTCAGATGAGATTGGAGGGGCTCAGATGGATTTGGAGGGGCTCAGATGAACTTGGGGGTGCTCAGATGAATTTGGGGGTGCTCAGATGAATTTGGAGGGGGCTCAGATGAATTTGGAGGGGGCTCAGATGAATTTGGAGAGACTCAGATGAATTTGGGGGTGCTCAGATGAATTTGGAGAGACTCAGATGAATTTGGGGGTGCTCAGATGAATTTGGAGAGACTCAGGTGATTGGAGGGGGCTCAGATGAATTTGGAGAGACTCAGATGAATTTGGGGGTGCTCAGATGAATTTGGAGAGACTCAGGTGATTGGAGGGGGCTCAGATGAATTTGGAGAGACTCAGATGAATTTGGGGGTGCTCAGATGAATTTGGGGGTGCTCAGATGAATTTGGAGAGACTCAGATGAATTTGGGGGTGCTCAGATGAATTTGGAGGGGGCTCAGATGAATTTGGAGGGGGCTCAGATGAATTTAGGGGTGCTCAGATGAATTTGGAGAGACTCAGATGAATTTGGGGGTGCTCAGATGAATTTGGAGAGACTCAGATGAATTTGGGGGTGCTCAGATGAATTTGGGGGTGCTCAGATGAATTTGGAGGGACTCAGGTGATTGGAGGGGGCTCAGATGAATTTGGGGGGACTCAGATGAGTGGGGAGGGTCTCAGATGAGATTGGAGGGGCTCAGATGAATTTGGAGGGGCTCAGATGAACTTGGGGGTGCTCAGATGAATTTGTGGGTGCTCAGATGAATTTGGGGGTGCTCAGATGAGTGGGGTGTGCTGCTATGAATTTGAGGGTGCTCAGATGACTTTGGGGGGCTCAGATAAATTCGAGGGGGGGTCTCAGCACCCTCTTTTTCCCCCCCAGGTGTCCTGGAGCCTGGAGCACCGGCAGGCGCAGTCGGGCACGTACGAGGTGAAATTCTTCGACGAGGAATCCTACAGCGCCCTGCGCAAGGTGGGCACCCCCAGGACCCCCCTTTTTCCTCCTGGGGGGACCCCCAAACCCCCCCCTCGCTCTGGGAGCCCCTCCTTGACCCCCACCCCCTTTTTTACCCCCCCAAGGCCCAGAGGAACAACGAGGACGTGTCGCGGATCCGGCCCCTCTTCACCGTCAACGTCGACCACAGGGTGGGTTTTGGAGGGGATTTGGGGAGTTTTGGGGGGATTTGGGGGGGTCTTGGAGGTTTTGGGGAGTGCCAAGGATTTCAGGGGGTGCCAAAGATTTCAGGGTTTTTTTTTGGGGGGGTTGTAGAGATTTAAGGGGTCGATATTTGGAATTTTGAGGGGTTTTTGGTGGTTTGGGGAGGTGGGTGTTGAGATTTTTGGGGGGGTGGGGGGAACCCCAAGGATTTTCAGGGGGTGCCACTGGGATTTTGGGGTGTCCCCAGGGTTTCTGAGGGGGCTGGCTCTGGGGATTTTGTGGTGTCTCCAGTGTTTTGTAAGGGGTTGACATTGAGGTTTTGGGGTGTCCCAGGGGTTTTAGGGTTGGGATGACAGTGGGATTTTTTGGGATGTCCCAGTTTTTTTGGGGTGTTCGTAAGGGGTTGCCATTGGGATTTTGGGGTGTCTTGGTGGTTTGGGAGGCGGACACTGGGATTTTGGGGTGTCCCAGGGTGTTTAGGGTTGGGATGACATTGGGATTTTGGGGTGTCCTGGGGTTTTTAGGAAGCATCCATTGAAATTTTAGGACTCCCCAGTATTTTTAAGGGGTTGACACCGGGATTTTGAGGCCATCCCAGAATTTTCAGGAAGCATTCCCTGGGATTTTGGGCCATCCCAGGATTTTCAGGAAGCACCCTGTGGCATTTTGGGCCATCCCAGAATTTTCAGGAAGTGCCTTGTGGGATTTTGAGCCATCCCAGAATTTTCAGGAAGCATCCCCTGGAATTTTGGGCCATCCCAGGATTTTCAGGAAGTGCCTTGTGGGATTTTGGGGCCATCCCAGAATTTTCAGGAAGTGCCCTGTGGGATTTTGGGCCATCCCAGAATTTTTGGGAAGCATCCCCTGGGATTTTGGGGCCATCCCAGAATTTTCAGGAAGCATTCCTTGGGATTTGGGGCCGTGCCAGGGGATTTTTAGCGACGCCACCCCGGGCTGTGGGGGCAGATTCCGACCATGGATTTCCATCCCAGCGCCCTGGGGGGGGTTCAGGGGTGTCTGGGTGGGCTGGGGGGGGGTCTGTAAAATTTGGGGGGACCCCTCTGACCCCCCTTTTTCCCTTTGCAGGGAGCCTGGAACGGGCCCTGGGTGTCCACGGAGGTGGTGGCCGCTGCCATCGGGCTCGTGGTTTATTATCTGGCCTTCAGCACCAAGAGCAGCATCCAGGCCTAGGACCCCCCCCAAAAAAAACCCCAAAAACACCCCAAAAAATCCTCAGGGCCGGGGAAGGGAGAGGGACCCCCCAAAATGCCAAACGATCCTAAAAATATTGGGGGTTCCCCCTCCCAACCTTGAATTGGGGGTGTCCCCCCTCTAAAAGTGGGGAGCTGCTGGAGACCCCAAAATTTTGGGGGGCTGGAAGGTGTGGGTGGGTTGTGGTGTCCCCCCCTCTTATTTTTGACATAGGTGGGTCCCAAATTTTGGTTGTACCCCAATAAAATGTGTGTCCCCCCCACCCCCAAAAAATTGGGGGTCTGGAATGTGGGTGTGTCCCTCTTTTATTCGTGCTTTTTTTGGGGGGGGATGTTCCCAAATTCCTCCTTCCTTCCTGGTTGTACCCCAATAAAATTTGTCCTCCTCCCTAAAATTTGGGGGTCTGGGAGGTCCCCCCCAATTCCCACTGGGGGGATCCCCCAAATTCCCCCTCCTCATTCCCCAATAAATTGGGGGTCTGGAAGTTCCCCCCCTCAAAATTCCACCTGGGGGGAGGATCCCCAAATTCCCAAAATAAAGGCGTGTCTTGTTGTCCCCCCCCTCCCTCCCCCTCGTGTTTTTTTGGAGGGTTCCCCCCCTTCCCCCGCAACTGATGACGTCACGGGCAGCCATTACGTCATCACGGGGGGCGTGATCCGGAAGGGGGGGGTGTCCTGGGTGGGTGGGGGGTCCCTGGAGGAGGGGGAGGGGGTGGGGGTGGGGGTGGGGGGGTGTTTCCCATCAGCCCCGGGGCGGGGACTGCCGGGAATTTTGGGGAGGGGGGGGAGGGCACTGCCCCCCCCCAAAACCCTCCCCCCGCCCCCCACCCACGCGAGGGGAGGGGTCAAAGGGGGGGGTCCCACCCACCCAAAGGGGACCCCCGATATCCGGCCCCACCCAAACGGAAGGGGGGGTGTCTGACCCTCCCCACCCACCCCGGGGGTCCCAGGAGTGTTTTTTTGGGGGGGGGGGGGGTCTCCCCTCCCTCTCACCCCTTTCCCTCACCCCTCCCCCTCCCCACCTGGGGGTCCCAAATACTGCGGGGGGGCTCCTTACCCCCCCCCCCGATATTTGGGGGGGTCTCAGCCCCTCTCCTGGGGGGTCCCAAAAACCACCGGGGGGAAGGGGGAGGGGGCTCCTTATCCTCCCCCCCCCCCGATATTTGGGGGGGTCTCAGCCCCTCCCCTGGGGGGTCCCAAAAACCTCCGGGGGGGAAGGGGGAGGGGGCTCCTTATCCTCCCCCCCCCCGATATTTGGGGAGGGGTCTCAGCCCCTCCCCTGGGGGGTCCCAAAAACCTCCGGGGGGGAAGGGGGAGGGGGCTCCTTATCCCTCCCCCCCCGATATTTGGGGGGGGTCTCAGCCCCTCCCCTGAGGGGTCCCAAAAACCTCCGGGGGGGAAGGGGGAGGGGGCTCCTTATCCCTCCCACCCCCTTTCAGAAGCCCCCAATACCCTGGGGGGGGAGGGGGACGGACGAGGAGCCCCCCGGAATCCCCAAATAACCCCGGGGGGGGCCTTTCCCTCCCCCCCTCTCCTTCGCCCCCTCCCCACATTTATTCCCAAATATCCGATGGGGGCTCCTCGTGCTCCCCCTTCACCCCCTCCCCCCAGAAGACCCCAATACCCCCCCTCACCCCCCCCCTCGGGGTGTCTTTACGCCCCCCTTGTGGGGTGGGTGGGGGTCTCCCCTCTCCCCCCCCCCCCCCAAAAATCCGGGTGGTCTCATCACCCCCTCCTGGGGTTGGGGGTGAATTTGGGGAGGGGGGGGGGTCCTGTGTCCCCCTCCCCCCTCAGGGTGTGGCCGTGTGGGCGTGTCCCGACCCCTTCCGTGTGGGGGGCGTGGCCATTCCCGCGGTGGGCGTGGCCATCGGCGCGGGTGGGCGTGGCCAGAGGGGCGATTATGTCAACCCCGCGGCAGCCGCAGCCCCGAGCGGGGAGCGGCGGGAGCAGGTAGGGCCTGGGGAGGGGGGCTTTTTTTTTTTTTGGGGGGGGGTCCCAGGGGTCCCCGGGGATGTGTGGGGGGTGATGCCGAGCCGGGGGGTCCGGGGGGATTCGTTGGGGATGGGGGGGAACGGAGCGAAAGGCGGTGATTGCTGTTGAGGGGTGGGGTGGGGTTGGGGGGGATCCCTCGGGGATGGGGAGGGGGTGAAATAGGGGAGGGGGTGATGGTGGGGTTTGGGGGGCGATGGGAGGGGGTGAAATAGGGGAGGGGGTGATGGTGGGGTTTGGGGGGCGATGGGAGGGGGTGAAATAGGGGAGGGGGTGATGGTGGGGTTTGGGGGGCGATGGGAGGGGGTGAAATAGGGGAGGGGGTGATGGTGGGGTTTGGGGGGCGATGGGAGGGGGTTTAGGGGGGGTAAAGGTGGGTTTGGGGTGGGGGGGAGGGGGTTGAAAGGGGGTCTGGGGGGGATGGGAGGGGGGAAAGGCGGGGAGGGGGCTGCGAGGGGGGAATTTGGGGGGGTCTTTGGGAATGGTGAGTGGGGGGGTTGTAGGGGGGATTTGGGGGGCTGCGAGGGGGTAAAAATGGGGCTGGGGGAGGTGGGAGAGGCTGAAAGGGGTTTTTTGGGGGGGTCTGGGGTGGGTGGGAGGGGGTAGAGGGGGGTTTGGGGGTGTGGCAGTGGTGGAAGGGGGGGGTTTTGGGGGGGGTCTTTTTGGGGGGGCTGGGAGGGTTAAAGGTGGGCTTAGAGGGTGTTTGTTTGGGGGGGCTGGGCCGGGGAAAGGGGTCCCTAAAGGGGTCCCTAAAGGGGTTCTTAAAGGGGTTCCTAAAGGGGTCCCTAAAGGTGCGAGGAGAGGGGTTTCTATAGGGCTGGGAGGAGGTCAGGGTGGATCTGTGGGGTCTCTATGGGGTCAGGATGAGGTACAGGTGGTTTTATGGGGTTTCTATAGGGCTGGGAGGAGGTCAGGGTGGATCTGTGGGGTCTCTATGGGGTCAGACTGAGGTACAGGTGGATCTGTGGGGTTTCTATGGGGTCAAGATGAGGTACAGGTGGTTCTATGGGGTCAGTGTGGGGCTGGGCAGAGCTAAAGGTGGTTTTATGGGGTCTCTATGGGGTCAGGATGAGCTACAGGTGGATCTATGGGGTCTCTATGGGGTCAGGATGAGGCACAGGTGGTTTTATGGGGTCAGGATGAGCTAGAGGTGGATCTATGGGGTCAGACTGAGGCACAAGTGATTTTATGGGATCTCTATGGGGTCAGGATGAGATACAGGTCGATCTATGGGGTCTCTATGGGGTCAGGATGAGCTATAGGTGGATCTATGGGGTCAGATTGAGGTACAGGTGGTTTTATAGGATCTCTATGGGGTCAGGATGAGCTCTAGGTCGATCTATGGGGCCTGGGCAGATGTACAGGTGGTTTTATGGGGTTTTTATGTGGTCAGGATGAGGTACAGGTGGTTTTAGGGGTTTCTTTATAGGGTGAGACAGGTGGTTCTATGGGGTCTGTGATGGGCTGGGCAGAGCTAAAGGTGGATTTATGGGGTCTCTATAGGGTCAGACTGAGGTCCAGGTAGTTTTATAGGGTCTCTGTAGGGCCACATTGAAGTACAGGTAGTTTTATGGGGTCAAGCTGAAGTACAGGTGGTTCTGTGGGGTCTTTATAGGATCAGACTGAAGTACAGGCAGTTGTTTGGGGTCTCTGTAGGGTGAGACCAAGGTACAGGTGGTTCTATGGGGTCTTTATAGGATCAGGCAGAAGTACAGGTGGTTCTATAGGGTCAGACCAAGGTACAGGTGGTTCTATGGGATCTTTATAGGATCAGGCAGAAGTACAGGTGGTTCTATAGGGTCAGACCAAGGTACAGGTGGTTCTATGGGATCTTTATAGGATCAGGCAGAAGCACAGGTGGTTCTATAGGGTCAGACCGAGGTACAGGTGGTTCTATGGGATCTTTATAGGATCAGGCAGAAGCACAGGTGGTTCTATAGGGTCAGACCGAGGTACAGGTGGTTCTATGGGATCTTTATAGGATCAGGCAGAAGCACAGGTGGTTCTATAGGGTCAGACCGAGGTACAGGTGGTTCTATGGGGTCACACCAAGGTACAGGTGGATCTATGGGGTCTGTGTGGGGCAGGGCAGAGGCACAGCAGGTTCTGTGGGGGGTCCTTGTAGGGTGAGAGTGAAGTACAGGCGGTTCTGTGGGGTCTCTGTAGGGTCACACCGAGGCACGGGGGGGGTTTATGGGGCTGGGATGGAGGTAAAGGGGGTCCTGGGGGGGGGCTTTGAGGGGCTGTGGGGTCTCTGTGGGGCTGGAGGTCTCTGTGGAGTCTCTGTAGGGCCGGGATGTGAGGGGGGGGTCTCTGTGGGGCTGTGGAGTCTCTGTAGGGCCGGGATGTGTTTGGGGGTCTCTGGGGGGCTCTGTAGGGCCCAGGAACTCAGATTGGGATAGGGTGGGTCCAGGCGGTCCCTGTGGGGTCTCTGTAGGGCCAGAATGTGTTTATGGGGTCTCTGTGGGTCCGGGGATCTCTTTGGGGCTGGGGTGTGTTTATGGGGTCTCTGTGGGGCTGGGGTGTGTTTATGGGGTCTCTGTGGGGCTGGGGTGTGTTTGTGGGGTCTCTGTGGGTCTGGAGGTCTCTGTGGGACCAAGGTGTGTTTGTGGGGTCTCTGTGGGGCCGGGGGTTTCTGTGGGGTCTCTGTGGGGCCGGGAGTCTCTATGGGGTCTCTGTAGGGCCAGAATGTGTTTGTGGGGTCTCTGTGGGTTGGGGGGTCTCTTTGGGGCTGGGGTGTGTTTATGGGGTCTCTGTGGGGCCGGGGGTCTCTGTGGGATCTCTGTGGGACCAAGGTGTGTTTGTGGGGTCTCTGTGGGGCCGGGGTGTGTTTGTGGGATCTCTGTGGGACCAAGGTGTGTTTGTGGGATCTCTGTGGGGCTGGGGTGTGTTTGTGGGGTCTCTGTGGGGCCAGGAGTCTCTATGGGGTCTCTGTGGGGCCAGGAGTCTCTATGGGGTCTCTGTGGGGCCAGGGTGTGTTTGTGGAGTCTCTGTGGGTCCGGGGGTCTCTGTGGGGCTGTAGAGTCTCTATGGGGTCTCTGTCGATCCGGGGGTCTCTGTGGGGTCTCTGTGGGGCCAGGGGTCTCTATGGGGTCTCTGTGGGGCCGGGGTGTGTTTGTGGGGTCTCTGTGAGGCCGGGGGTCTCTGTGGGATCTCTGTGGGTCCGGGGGTTTCTGTGGGGTCCCCCTAAGATCCCGGGAAGCCCTTGGGGGGCGGGGGGGAGTCTGTAGGGTCCCTGTAGGGTCCTTCACGTCCAACAGATGGGTGGGGCCGGCAGGGAGGGGGGGGGAGGGCCGGGATGGGGGAGGGGGGGGGAGGGGACGCGATGGAACCAACCCCGACAGCCCCCCCCGCCCTCCCCCCTCGTCACCCCAATCCCAAATCCCCCCCCCCACGCCCTGAGGGACCCCCGGGACTGGGGAGGGGCCGTGGGGAGGGGTCGAAAGGGGGGGGGGGGAGGGGAGGGGGGGGTTGTTGTTGTTGTTCCGGATCTTTCCCCCCCTCCCTCCCCCCCCATCATTTCCCTACAGGTGCCCCTCCCCCCACCTGCGGCGTTTGGGGTTTTTGGGGTTTTTTTTGGGGGGGTTGGGGGGGGTTTAGGGGGGGTTTTAGGGGGAAACTCCGGAACCTTCCGCGTGGGGGGTGGGGCGAGACGAGGAGGAGGAGGAGGAGGAAGGGGGGGGAGGGGGAGGGGGAGGGTGGGGGTGGGGGGGTCACGACCGGGCTGTCCCAAACATCCCCCCCTCCCCCCCCAAAGGAATTTGGGGTCAACAAGAGCCCCCTTGTTCGCGCCGGGGCCGCCCCCGCTTCCGCCTGGGTGGGGTCGTGGGGAGGGGGGGGAGGGGTCTTAGGGGGGGTCCCCCGGACCGCCAGAACCCCCTGGGGGGGGGTCCCAGGGGTGAGGGGTCCTCTTGAGGGGGGGGTTGGGGAGAGTGGGACACATTTGGGGAGGGGGAGGAAGGGGGGGGGACCACCCGGACCCCCTGAGATGTTGGGGGGGGGGGGAAACAGGGAGGGGCTCTGGGGGGGGGAGGGGTCCGCGGGACCCCCCCGAGTCTTCTGGAGGGGGGAGGGGTCTTTGGCCCTGCCTCCTCCTTTGGGGGGGGCTCTCTGGGTTCCGCTGGGGGGGGGTCCTGTGGGGTGGAGGAGGAATAAGGGGGGGGTTTGGAGACCCCCCCCAGACCCCCCCCCCCCCTCAGCGGGATATTTTGGGGAGGGGGGAGGGATCCCCTGAGCCACGCAGGGGGGGTCCCAGACCCTCCTATGGGGGGGTTTTATGAGGGGGGGGTCATCAAACTGCGATGTCGAGGGAGGGGGAGTTTAGGGGGGTCTCTGGGGGTGTTTTTATTTGGGGAGGGGTCCCCGGCGTTGTCCGTCGGTCCGTCCGTCCCTGTCCGTGGTGCTGAAGGAAGGAAGGGGGGGGGCAGGGCTGGGACTCGCGAGTCCCTTTGGTGGGGGGTGGGGAGCGATGAAGGGGGGGGGGGTCGCGGGGGGGTTGGGGGTCGCTCGCCAAGGTGACAGGTCCCCTCATTAGGCGTTGCCATGGAAACCGGCGCATCCGCGCGGGGGGGGGAGGGGACGCCGTGGCCGCCACACAATGGGGATGGAGAGGGGGGGTGGAGTAAAAAAAAAGGGGGGGGGGTCCCGCTTTCCTGGGTGGGATGAGACGACCCCCCCCCTCTCAAAGTCACCCCTTGACCCTCCCATCCCCCTCCCCCCAACCCCCCCTGCCCTCCCTCCCCCCGTCAGGGCCCCGACCCCGGCCATGGAGCTGCCCCATGGGGGGCTCGGCCTCGTCCCGCTGCTGCTGCTGCTGCTGCTGCTGCTGGGGGGGCCCAGCGGGGCCATCAACATCCCCGCAGAGTGTGAGTGGGGGGGCGGGGGGTCTCTGAGGGGAGAGGGGGGGGTCACACGGCGACTCCCCCCCCTCTTTGCACGAGGAATCCCCCCCTCTTTGCACGAGAAATCCCCCCCCCTCTCCTCCCACCTTGCATGGGGGCTGCAGGACCCCCCCCCCTCCTCCCCCTTTTTGCACGGCGACCCTCCCCCCCCTCCTCTTTGCACCAGGACCCTCCCTTCGCGCCAGGACCCCCCTTTTTGCCTGAGGACCCCCCTTCTTCGCACCAGGACCACCCCCCTTCTTTACACCAGGACCCCCCCCTCTTTGCCTGAGGACCCCCCTCTTTGCACCAGGACCCCTCCTCTTTGCACCAGGACCCCTCCTCTTTGCACCAGGACCCCTCCTCTTTGCCTGAGGACCCCCCATCTTTGCACGACGACCCCCCCCATCTTTGCACGATGACCCCCCCTTTTGCAAGAGGACCCCCCCCTTTGCACGAAAACCCCCTCTTTTTGCACCAGGACCCCCCCCTTTTTGCACGACGATCCCCCCCCTTTGCACGAGGACCCCCCAGCCTTGCACGGCCGCTCACGAGGGGGTCCCCCCCAAACCTTTGGGGGACCCCCCCAATCCCTCCCCTCCCCCCCCGGCACTCACGGCTGTGTCTTTTTTAACCCCCCCCTCACGCCCCCCACCCCGGGATGGTGCAGATGGGCTGCACGAGTGTGAGTCGGGGGGCTCGGGGGGTCCTGGGAGGGGGGGCTGGGGGTCTTGGGGGGGGTCTGAACACCCTGGGGGGGTCTGAACACTCTGGAGGGGTCGGAGAGGGGTCCTGGGTGGGTCTGGGGACCCTGGGGGGGGGGTCTGAACACCCTGGGGGGGTTCGGAGAGGGGTCCTGGGTGGGCGTGAAGACCCTGGGGGGGTCTGAACACTCGAAGGGGGGGTCGGAGAGGGTCCTGGGTGGGTTTGAGGACCCTGGGGGGATCAGAGAGGGGTCCTGGGTGGGTCTGGGGACCCTGGGGGGGGTCTGAACACCCAGGGGGGGTCGGAGAGGGGTCCTGGGTGGGTCTGGGGATCCTGGGGGGGGTCTGAACACCCAGGGGGGGTCGGAGAGGGGTCCTGGGTGGGTCTGGAGACTCCGGGGGGGGTCTCTGGAGTCTCTGATGGGGGGGGGGGGGGTTGTCCAACATCCCGGGGGTCCCCGTGGCATCCCTTGGGGTTATGGGGGGGGGGGGGCTGAAGTCCCCAAAACCTTTTTGGGGGGTTCCAGGGAGGGATCCTGTGGGGTTTGGAGGTCCTGGGGGGACCGAAGGGGGGGATCCCACCCATGTAACCCCTCCCACGCCCCTCCCACCCCCCCAGTCCAGCAGCCCCCCGAGCTGACGGAGCAGCCCCCGGAGCAGCTCGTGGTGTTCCCCAGCGATGACGTCATCCTCAAATGCGCGGCCACCGGAAACCCCCCGGTCGAGTGAGTGGGTGTGACCCCCCCACCCCCCCAAAAAAATCCACCCCGTGACCCCCCGTGTCCCCCTGTAACCCCCCCGTGTCCCCCCACGACCCCCCCGTGTCCCCCATCCCATCAGTGACCTCATTGCCCCCCCGTGTCCCCCCAAAACCCTCCACCCAGTGAGTGTCCCCTCCGTGTCCCCACATCCCCCCTGTGTCCCCCCGTGTCCCCACATCTCTCCGTGTCCCCCCCGTGTCCCCACATCCCCCCCGTGTCCCGCTGTGACCCCCAATGAATGTCCCCCCACATCCCCCCCATCCACTGAGCGTCCCCCACATCCCCTCTGTGTCCCCCCCGTGTCCCCCCCGTGTCCCCACATCCTCCTGTGTCCCCACATCCCCCCGTGTCCCCCCTTTGTCCCCCACGTCCCCCTATCCAATGAGTGTCCCCCACATCCCCCCGTGACCCCCCTGTGTCCCCCCACGACCCCTCAGTCCAGTGAGTGCCCCCCTGAGTCCCCTCATCCCCCCGTGTCCCCCCTGTGTCCCCCCCGTGTCCCTACATCCTCTCGTGTCCCCCCCGTGTCTCTCCGTGTCCCTACATCCCCTCGTGTCCCCCCCGTGTCCCCACATCCTCCTGTGTCCCCACATCCCCCCGTGTCCCCTCCGTGTCCCCCCCATGTCCCCACATCCCCCCCGTGTCCCCCCCGTGTCCCCACATCCCCCCGTGTCCCCTCCGTGTCTCCCGTGTCCCCACATCCCCCCGTGTCCCCCCGGTGTCCCCACACCCCCCCGTGTCCCCACATCCCTCCGTGTCCCCCCTGTGTCCCCCGCGTGTCTCCCCCGTGTCCCCCCCACCCCCCGTGTCCCCCCGGCCCCACGCAGTGCGTGACCGTCCCGCGGGGTGGGTGGGTCGGGGGTCCCCGGGGGGTGTCCCCGCAGGTTCCGCTGGACCCGCGAGGACCGTCCCTTCTGGGCGGAGCCGCCGGGGGTGTCGCTGTCGCCGGGGGGGGGGACCCTGATCATCAACGCCAGCCTGGCCGCGAGGCTGCAGGGCCGGTTCCGCTGCGCCGCCACCAACGCGCTGGGCACGGCGCTGTCCCCCGAGAGCCGCGTCATTGCTGAGAGTGAGACCCCCCCCTAAATCCCTCTGAGACCCCCCGGACCCCTGAGCCCCCCCATCCCCTCCATCCCCATCCCCAAACCCCCTGAGCCCACCCCAACCCCACTGTCCCCACCCCCAAATGTGCTGGGCACGGCGCTGTCCCCCGAGAGCCGCGTCATTGCTGAGAGTGAGACCCCCTGAGACCCCCCCCTAAATCCCTCTGAGACCCCTCATCCTCCCTGAGCCCCCCCCGAGCCCCCCCAAAGCCCCCCGAGCCCTCCAAGCCTCCTTTGGATCCCCCTCCCCTTCCCCCACTCCCAAATATTTCCCTGCCCCAAACCCCTCACTCGAGTCCCAAATCCTGGGGGGGGGGGAGGTCCCTGGTGGGTCTGGGGGGGGGTCAGGGGGATCCCCCAAATCGGGGGGGGGATATTCCCTGGTGGGTTTGAGGGGTGGGGGGAGCCCCCAGATAGGGGGTCCCTGGTGGGTTTGAGGGGCAGGGGGAGCCCCCAAATGGGGGGGGATTCCCTGGTGGTTTTGAGGGGTGGGGGGAGCCCCCAAATGAGGGGTCCCTGGTGTTTTTTGCGGGGGGAGGATGAATGGGGGATTCCTCCAGGCAATGGGGGGTAGGGGGGGGTTCCCTGGTGTTTTTTGGGGGGGAGGGGGATTGGGGGATTCCTCCAGGCAATGGGGGGTGGGGGGGGGTTCCCTGGTGTGTTTTGGGGTCCCCCCCCATGCTCTGTGTTCCCCAGACACGCCGCAGTGGCCCAAGGAGAAGGTGACGCCGGTGGAGGTGGAGGAGGGGGACCCCGTGGTGCTGCCCTGCGACCCCCCCAAGAGCGCCGTGCCCCCCAAAATCTACTGGCTCAACAGCCGTGAGTGACCCCCTGATCCCACACCCTGCTGCACCCCCCCTGCTGCCACCCTGCCCCCCGACCCCAATCCCTCTGCATCCCCCCTGCGACCCCATAGCCCCCCCATTGCACCCCTGCGACCCCATAGCCCCCCCACTGCCCCTCATTGCACCCCTGCAACCCCATAACTCCCCCATTGCGTCCCTGCAACCCCATAACCTCCCCATCGCACCCTGCGACCCCAAAACCCCATAACCCCCCCACTGAACCCCCATAACCCCCCCTGCACCCCATCACACCCCTGCAACCCCATAACCCCCCCATTGCACCCCTGCAACCCCATAACCCCCCCATTGCACCCCTGCGACCCCATAACCTCCCCATTGCACCCTTGTGACCCCAGAACCCGCCCATGGCACCCCTGCAACCCCATAACCCCCCCATCGCACCCCTGCGACCCCAAAACCCCATAACCCCCCACTGAACCCCCATAATCCCCCCTGCACCCCATTGCACCCCTGCGACCCCATAACCCCCCCACTGCACCGCCGTAACCCCCCCTGCACCCCATTGCACCCCCAACCCCATAACCACCCCATTGCACCCCATAACGCCCCCATTGCACCCCCATAACCCCCCCTGCACCCCATTGCACCCCTGCGACCCCATAACCCCCCCACTGCACCCACATAACCCCTCTGTGACCCCATAACCCCTCCCTGCACCCCATTGCACCCCTCAGCCCCATAACCCCCCCTGCACCCCATTGCACCCCTCAACCCCATAACTCCCCCTTGAGACCCCATAACCCCCCTTGCACCTCCCCTGCATCCCCCGATCCCGGTTTTCCCGCAGGGATCGAGCACATCCCGCAGGACATTCCGGGAAGAGCAGGGGCAGTCCGAGTGGGATTTTTGGGCCCCCCCCGATCCCGTTTTTCCCACAGGGATCGGGCAGTCCGGGTGGGATTTTTGGGACCTCCCCCGATCCCGTTTTTCCCGCAGGACATTCCGGGAAGAGCAGGGGCAGTGCGGGTGGGATTTTTGGAACCTCCCTCGATCCCGGTTTTCCCGCAGGAATCGAGCAATCGGGGAGGGATTTTTGGGACCCCCCGACCCCCGATCCCATTTTTCCCGCAGGGATCGAGCACATCCCGCAGGACGCGCGCGTGTCCGTGGGGCAGGACGGGTGGGATTTTTGGGACCCCCCCCGATCCCGTTTTTCCCGCAGGGATCGAGCACATCCCGCAGGACACTCGGGGCAGTCCGGGTGGGATTTTTGGGACCCCCCCTGACCCCCCCGATCCCATTTTTCCCGCAGGACATTCCGGGAAGAGCAGGGGCAGTTCGGGTGGGATTTTTGGGACGCCCCCCCCGACCCCCGATCCCGTTTTTCCCGCAGGGATCGAGCACATCCCGCAGGACGCTCGGGGCAGTCCGGGGGGGATTTTTGGAACCTCCCTCGATCCCGGTTTTCCCACAGGGGTCGGGCAATCGGGGAGGGATTTTTGGCCCCCCCCCGACCCCCGATCCCGTTTTTCCCACAGGGATCGAGCACATCCCGCAGGATGCGCGCGTGTCCGTGGGGCAGGACGGGTGGGATTTTTGGGCCCCCCCTGACCCCCCCGATCCCGTTTTTCCCGCAGGGATCGAGCACATCCCGCAGGACGCTCGGGGCAGTCCGGGAGGGATTTTTGGGATCCCCCCTGACCCCCGATCCCGTTTTTCCCGCAGGGATCGAGCACATCCCGCAGGACATTCCGGGAAGAGCAGGGGCAGTCTGGGTGGGATTTTTGGGACCCCCCTGATCCCGTTTTTCCCGCAGGACATTCCGGGAAGAGCAGGGGCAGTGCGGGTGGGATTTTTGGAACCTCCCTCGATCCCGGTTTTCCCGCAGGGATCGAGCAATCGGGGAGGGATTTTTGGGCCCCCCCTGACCCCCAATCCCGTTTTTCCCGCAGGGATCGAGCACATCCCACAGGGCACTCATGGCAGTCCGGGTGGGATTTTTGGAACCTCCCTCGATCCCGGTTTTCCCGCAGGGATCGAGCAATCGGGGAGGGATTTTTGGGCCCCCCCTGACCCCCGATCTCGTTTTTCCCGCAGGGATCGGGCAATCGGGGAGGGATTTTTGGGATCCCCCCCGACCCCCGATCCCGTTTTTCCCACAGGGATCGAGCACATCACGCAGGACGCTCGGGGCAATTCGGGGGGGATTTTTGGGACCCCCCCGATCCCGTTTTTACCGCAGGGATCGGGGCAGTCCGGGGGTGATTTTTGGGCCCCCCCTGACCCCCCTGATCCCGTTTTTCCTGCAGGGATCGAGCACATCCCGCAGGACGCGCGCGTGTCCGTGGGGCAGGACGGGTTCCTGTACTTCGCCAACGCGCAGGTCGGGGACACCCACCCCGATTACATCTGCCACGCCCACTACCTGGGACCCCGCACCATCATCCAGAAGGAGCCCCTCGACCTCCGCGTCACCCCCAGTGAGCCCCCCGGGGGGTGGGGGGAGGACACGGGACCCCCAGAACTCCCCCCACCCCCCCAAAATCGCTCCCCATAGGGTGGGGGGGGACACGGGACCCCCAGAACTCCCCCCACCCCCCCAGAATCGTCCCCCGGGGGGGTGGGGACACGGGACCCCCAGAACTCCCCCCACCCCCCCAAAATCGTCCCCCGGGGGGATGGGGACATGGGACCCCCAGAACTCCCCCTACCCCCCCAAAATCGCTCCCCGGGGGGGTGGGGGGGGGGACACGGGACCCCCAGAACTCCCCCCACCCCCCAAAATCGCTCCCCAGGTGGGTGTGTGGGGGGACACGGGACCCCCAGAACTGCCCCCCACCCCCCCAAAATCGCTCCCCGGGGGGGTTTGGGTGGGGGGGACACGGGACCCCCAGAACTCCCCCCACCCCCCAAAATCGCTCCCCATAGGGTGGGGGGGGACACGGGACCCCCAGAACTCCCCCCACCCCCCAAAATCGCTCCCCGGGGGGGTGGGGGGGGGGACACGGGACCCCCAGAACTCCCCCCCACCCCCCAAAATCGCTCCCCATAGGGTGGGGGGGGACACGGGACCCCCAGAACTCCCCCCACCCCCCAAAATCGCTCCCCGGGGGGGTGTGTGGGGGGACACGGGACCCCCAGAACTCCCCCCCACCCCCCCAAAATCCCTCCCCAGAGGATCCCGTGTTAAAATTTTGGATAAGGGGGTCTCGGGGGGGGGTCTCAAGGGGGGGGTCCCTGTTGGATAAGGGGGTCCCGAGGGGAGGCTTGGGGGGGGGGTCCCTATTAAATAAGGGGGTCCCGGGGGGGTTGCGGGGGGTCCTTGTTGAATAAGGGGGTCCCGGGGGGGGTCCCTGCTGGATAAGGGGGTCCCGGGGGGCTTGGGGAGGGGTCCCTGTTGAATAAGGGGGTCCCAGGGGGGGTCCCTGCTGGATAAGGGGGGCTTGGGGGGGGTCTCTGTTGGATAAGAGGGTCCTGGAGGGGGTCCCTGAAGTATAAGGGGGTCCCGGGGGGGCTCGGGGGAGGCGGTTCCTTTGATTGTTTGGGGGTTCCTCAAGAATCTGGGGGGGAGGGGGGGTCTCTGGGGTTGCCCCCCTGACCCCACTAACCCCCCCCTTCCCCCCAACCCCCCCAGGTAATTCAGTGCAGTCCCGGCGGCCCCGCCTGGTGGTCCCCAGGGACCCCCAACCCACCCACGTCGCCCTCCGGGGGGGGACCCTCGTCCTGGAGTGCATCGCTGAGGGGCTGTGAGTGGGGAGGGGGTCTGGGGGGGGTCACGGGGGTCCTGGAGGGTCCGGGGGGGGGTCCTAGGGGGTCAAGGAGGGTCCGGGGGGGGTTCCGGGGGGGTTCTGGGGGGTCCAGGAGGGTCTGGGGGGGGGTCACAGAGGTCCAGAAAGGTCCGGGGGGGGAACTGGGGGGTCAAGGAGGGTCCTTGGGAAGGTCAGGGGGGTCCAGAAGGGTCCGGGGGGATTCTGGGGGGTCCAGGAGGGTCGGCGGGGGGGTACGGGGGGGTTCTGGGGGGTCCAGGAGGGTCGGGGGGGGGGGGTCACAGAGGTCCGGATGGGTCCGGGGGGGTTCTGGGGGATCAAGGAGGGTCCTGGAGGGGTCGCAGAGGTCCAGAAGGGTCCGGGGAGGTTCTGGGGGGTCAAGGAGGGTCCTTGGGGAGGTCAGGGGGGTCCAGGAGGGTCAGGGGGGTCCGGGGGGGGTCACAGAGGTCCAGAAAGGTCCGGGGGGGGAACTGAGGGGCGCAGGGGGGGGATCTAGGAGGGTCCTGGGGGGGGGGGGGGGGTCACAGAGGTCCAGGATGGTCCAGGGGGTCCTGGGGGAGGTCCAGAAGGGTCTGGGGGGTCCTGGGGGGATGACCCATTCCTGGGGGTATCCCTGACCCCCCCAATGTGTCCCTGACCCCCCCAATGTGTCCCTGACCCCCCCCCCCCCCGATGTCCCCCCCAGCCCCACGCCCTGGGTGAGCTGGAGGAGGCTGAACGGGGGTCCTGGGGGGATGTCCTGGGGGATGTCCTGGGGGATGTCCCATCCAGGGGGGTATCCCTGACCCCCCCCAATGTGTCTCCCCCCCCAGCCCCACGCCCTGGGTGAGCTGGAGGAGGCTGAACGGGGGTCCCATGGGGGGGTGTCCTGGGGGGATGTCCCATCCAGGGGGGTATCCCTGACCCCCCCAATGTGTCCCCCCCAGCCCCACGCCCTGGGTGAGCTGGAGGAGGCTGAATGGGGGTCCCATGGGGATGTCCTGGGGGGATGTCCCATCCAGGGGGGTATCCCTGACCCCCCCAATGTGTCCCCCCCAGCCCCACGCCCTGGGTGAGCTGGAGGAGGCTGAACGGGGGTCCCATGGGGATGTCCTGGGGGGATGTCCCATCCAGGGGGGTATCCCTGACCCCCCCAATGTGTCCCCCCCGATGTCCCCCCCAGCCCCACGCCCTGGGTGAGCTGGAGGAGGCTGAACGGGCCGCTCCCCCCGGGCCGGGCCGTCCTGGATAACTTCAACAAGACGCTGAGGCTGCGGGACGTGGAGGAGGCGGACGATGGCGAGTACGAGTGCGCGGCCACCAACGGGCACGGCCGAGACCGCCGCAGCCACCTCGTCACCGTCGAGGGTACTGGGAGGGGACTGGGAGGGTACTGGGAGGGGATGGGAGGGGGTGGGAGGGGCTGGGAGGGTGGTGGGAAGTACTGGGAGGGGCTGGGAGGGGGGTGGGAGGGGGGTGGGAGGGGATGGAAGGGGGGTGGGAGGGGATGGGAGGAACATTTGGGGTACTGGGAGGGGCTGGGAGAGACATTTGGGGTACTGGGAGGGGCTGGGAGAGACATTTGGGGTACTGGGAAGGACATTGGGAGGCACTCGGAGGGCGTTGGGAGTTGGGGTGAGAGGAATATTTGGGGTACTGGGAGGGCGTTGGGAGAGACTGGGAGGGGATGGAGTGGGGATGGAGAGGGGTGGGAGGGGATGGGAGCGGGGTGGGAGGTGCTGTTGGGGGCGTGGGAGGGGATGGGAGAGACAGTTGGGTACTGGGAGGGGCTGGGAGGGGGTGGGAGGTGATGGGAGGGCGGTGGGAGGTGCTGGAAGGCGGTTTTGGGGGTGCTGGGAGGGGCTGGGAGGGCGGTGGGAGGGGGTGGGAGGAACATTTGGGGTACTGGGACGGGCTGGGAGGGACATTGGGAGGCACTGGGAGGGGCTGGGAGAGACATTTGGGGTACTGGGAGGGAGCTGGGAGGGAATGGGAGAGACATTTGGGGTACTGGGAGGGCGGTGGGAGGCGCTGGGAGGGGGTTTTGGGGGCACTGGGAGGCGCTGGGAGGAGCATTTGGGATACTGGGAAGGGCTGGGAGAGATATTTGGGGTACTGGGAGGGGTTGGGAGAGACATTTGGGGCTGGGAGGGGGTTTTGGGGGCACTGGGAGGCGCTGGGAGGAGCATTTGGGATACTGGGAAGGGCTGGGAGAGATATTTGGGGTACTGGGAGGGGCTGGGAGAGACATTTGGGGTACTGGGAGGGCGGTGGGAAGTACTGGGAGGGGATGGGAGGAACATTTGGGGTACTGGGAGGGGCTGGGAGGGGGTTTTGGGGGCAGTGGGAGGGGCTGGGAGGATGCTGGGAAGCACTGGGAGGATGCTGGGAAGCACTGGGAGCATGCTGGGAAGCACTGGGAGGGACTGGGAGGGCAGTGGGAGAGGCTGGAAGGGGAGTGGGAGACGTCGGGAAGGGCTGGGAGTACTGGGATGTGCTGGGATGGGCAGTGGGAGATACTGGGAGGCACTGGGGTGGGTGTGGGGGCCACTGGGAGGTACTGGGAGGCACTGGGGTGGGCATGGGCAATACTGGGAGGCACTGGGGCAGGTGTGGGAGGTACTGGGAGACACTGGGATGGGCGTGGGTGATACTGGGGGGCACTGGGGTGGGCACGGGAGGTACTGGGAGATACTGGGAGGTACTGGGAGATATTGGGAGATACTGAGGCTGGTAGTGGATGATACTGGGGGGCACTGGGATGGCCCTGGGGGTTACTGGGAGGCACTGGGGATTACTGGGATGGCACTGGGGGTTACTGGGATGGCCCTGGGGGTTACTGGGAGGCACTGGGGGTTACTGGGCTGGGCCTGGGGGTTACTGGGATGGCACTGGGTGTTACTGGGCCGGGCCTGGGGGTTACTGGGAGACACTGGGGGTTACTGGGCCGGGCCTGGGGGTTACTGGGAGGCACTGGGTGTTACTGGGAGGCACTGGGGATTACTGGGATGGCCCTGGGGGTTACTGGGGTGGCCCTGGGGGTTACTGGGAGGCACTGGGGATTACTGGGATGGCCCTGGGGGTTACTGGGAGGCACTGGGTGTTACTGGGATGGCCCTGGGGGTTACTGGGATGGCCTTGGGGGTTACTGGGATGGCCCTGGGGGTTACTGGGAGGCACTGGGTGTTACTGGGCTGGGCCTGGGGGTTACTGGGAGGCACTGGGGGTTACTGGGCTGGCCCTGGGGGTTACTGGGGCGGGCCTGGGAGTTACTGGGATGGCCCTGGGGGTTACTGGGAGGCACTGGGGCTGGTAGTGGACGATACTGGGGGTTACTGGGATGGCCCTGGGGGTTACTGGGATGGCCCTGGGGGTCCCGGCCGGGGTTCCCTGACCCTCCCAGTATCCCCCAGCGGCCCCGTACTGGGTGAAGCGGCCCCAGAGCGGGATCTTCGGGCCGGGGGAGACGGCGAAGCTCGACTGTGTGGTGGGGGGCAAACCCCGCCCCCACCTCGCCTGGAGCATCAACGGGGTCCCCATCGAGGGTACGGGGGGGGCTGGGGGGGTGGGGGTCACTTAGGGGGGTGGGGGGTCTCTTATGGGGTGGGGGTCCCTTAGGGCGTGGGGAGGGGGCTGGGATGGGCCCTGATAAGGGGGGGGGTCCTTGGAGGGTTTTGTTGGGGGTCCTTTGAAGGGTATTGGGGGTTTTTTTTTGGGGCATCCCTGGAGGGTTTTCTGGGGTCCTTGGAGGGTTTTTTGGGGTCCTTGGAGGGATTTTTGGGGTCCTTGGGGGGTTTTTGGGGTCCTTGGAGGGTTTTTGGGGGTCCCAGGAGGGTTTTTTGGGGTCCCAGGAGGGTTTATGAGGATTCTTTGGGGGATGTTGGGGTCCCTTGAGGGGGTTTTTTTGGGCATCCCTGGAAGGTTTTTTGGGCATCCCTGGAGAGTTTTTTTGGGGTCCCTGGAGGGCTTTTGGGGTCCCTGAAGGGTTTTTGGGCATCCCTGGAGGGTTTTTGGGGTCCCTTGAGGGGGTTTCTTTTGGGCATCCTTGGAGGGTTTTTTTGGGGTCCCTGGAGAGTTTTTTTTGGGGTCCCTTGAAGGGTATTGGGGTCCCTGGGGGGTTTATCATCCCGTGGGGTATTTAATCACCCTATGGGGTATTTAATTACCCAGTGGGGTATTTAATCACCCCATGGGGTATCTGATTGTGCCCCCCCCGTGTCCCCCTGGCAGAGCTGCCCCCCTCGGGGTGGCGGGAGCTGCATGGGGGGGTGGGTGTGTGTTTATCACCCCGGGGGGTATTTAATTACCCCGTGGGGTATTTAATTACCCTCTTGGGTATCTGATTGTCCCCCCCCGTGTCCCCCTGGCAGAGCTGCCCCCCTCGGGGCGGTGGGAGCTGCGTGGGGTATTTAATCACCCCATGGGTTATTTAATTAGCCCGTGGGGTGTTTAATCACCCCATGGGGTATCTGATTGTCCCCCCCGTGTCCCCCTGGCAGAACTGCCCCCCTTGGGGTGGTGGGAGCTGCGTGGGGGGGTGGGTGTGTGTTTATCACCCCGTGAGGATGTTTTATCACCCCGGGGGGTATTTAATTACCCTGTGGGGTATTTAATTACCCCCCCCATGTCCCCCTGGCAGAGCTGCCCCCCTCGGGGCGGCGGGAGCTGCGTGGGGGGGTGGGTGTGTGTTTATCACCCCGTGAGGATGTTTTATCACCCCGTGGGGTATTTAATTACCCTGTGGGGTATTTAATTACCCCCCCCCCCGTGTCCCCCTGGCAGAGCTGCCCCCCTCGGGGCGGCGGGAGCTGCGTGGGGTATTTAATCACCCCATGGTGTATTTAATTACCCCGTGGGGTATTTAATCACCCTCTGGGGTATCTGATTGTCCCCCCCCCGTGTCCCCCTGGCAGAGCTGCCCCCCTCGGGGCGCCGGGAGCTGCGTGGGGGGGTGGGTGTGTGTTTATCACCCCGTGAGGATGTTTTATCACCCCGGGGGGTATTTAATTACCCCCCCCCATGTCCCCCTGGCAGAGCTGCCCCCCTCGGGGCGCCGGGAGCTGCGTGGGGGGGCCCTGGTGCTGTGGAGGCTCGAGCCCAACGATTCGGTGGTGGCGCAGTGCGAGGCCTGGAACCCCCACGGGCGGCTCTTGGCCAACGCCTTCGTCTACGTCGTGGGTCAGTGGGACAAAAAACACCCCCTGGGACCTGACCCCCATCCCCCCATAGCCTCCCAGCCCTCCCAGTAACCCCAGTGATCCCAGTGACCCCAGTAACCCCAATGACCCCAGTGACCCCAGCCCTGCCCTCCCAGTGACCCCAGTAACCATCATCTACGTCGTGGGTCAGTGGGACAAAAAAACCCCCCTGGGACCCCCGAGACTGCCCCTAGCCCCTCTGTAGCTTCCCAGTAACCCCAGTGACCCCAGTAACCCCAGTGACCCCAGCCCTGCCCTCCCAGTAACCCCAGTAATCCTAGTGACCCCAGTGACCCCAGTAATCCTAGTAACCCCAGTAACCCCAGTGATCCCAGTGACCCCAGTGACCCCAGTAACCCCAGTGACCCCAGTGACCCCAGCCCTGCCCTCCCAGTAACCCCAGTAATCCTAGTGACCCCAGTAATCCTAGTAATCCCAGTAATCCCAGTGACCCCAGTGACCCCAGTAATCCCAGTGATCCCAGTGACCCCAGTGATCCCAGTGACCCCAGTGATCCCAGTGACCCCAGTGACCCCAGTAATCCCAGTGACCCCAGTAATCCCAGTGACCCCAGTAACCCCAGTGACCCCAATGACCCCAGTGACCCCAGTAACCCAGCCCTCCCTCCCAGTAACCTTCATCTACGTCGTGGGTCAGTGGGACAAAAATCCCCCCCTGGGACCTGCCCTTCATCCCCCTGTAGCCTCCCAGTGACCCCAGTGACCCCAGTGACCCCAGTAACCCCAGTGACCCCAGTGACCTCAGTGACCCCAGTAACCTCAGTGACCCCTGCCCTCCCAGGAACCCCAGTAACCCAGCCCTCCCTCCCAGTAACCTTCATCTACGTCGTGGGTCAGTGGGACAAAAACACCCCCCTGGGACCTGCCCCCCACCCCCCTGTAGCCTCCCAGTAACCCCAGCGACCCCAGTGACCCCAGCCCTGCCCTCCCAGTAACCCCAGTAACCATCGTCTACGTCGTGGGTCAGTGGGACAAAAATACCCCCTTGGGACCTACCCTTCATCCCCCCCATAGCCTCCCAGTAACCCCAGTGACCCCAGTGATTCCAGTAACCCCAGTGATCCCAGTTCTCCCTCCCAGTAACCCCAGTAACCATCGTCTACGTCGTGGGTCAGTGGGACAAAAATACCCCCTTGGGACCCCCGGGACTGCCCCCACCCCCTCTGTAGCTTCCCAGTAACCCCAGTGACCCCAGTGACCCCAGTGATCCCAGTGACCCCAGTGAGCCTAGCCCTCCCTTCCAGTAACCCCAGTGATCCTAAGCCTGCCCTCCCAGTAACCCCATTCCTGTCCCTCAGTAACCCCAGTAACCCCAGCTCTCCCTCTCAGTAACCCCAGTGACCCCATACCTGCCCTCCCAGTAATGCCAGTAACCCCCTCCCTCCTCCCCAGTAACCCTAGCCCTCCCTCCCAGTAATCCCAGTAACCTCAGCCTTCCCTCCCAGTAACCCCAGTGATCCTATCCCTGCCCTCCCAGTAACCCCATTCCTGTCCCTCAGTAACCCCAGTAACCCCAGCTCTCCCTCCCAGTAACCCCAGTGACCCCATCCCTGCTCCCCCAGTAACCCCCTCCCTCCTCCCCAGTAAACCCAGTAACCCCATCCCTACTCCCCCAGTAACCTCAGTGAGCCCATCCCTGCTCTCCCAGTAATCCCAGTGACCCATCCCTGCCCTCCCAGTAACCCATCCCTGTCCCCCAGTAACCCCAGTGACCCCAGACCTGCCCTCCCAGTGCCCCCATCCCTGTCCCCCAGTAACCCTAGTGAGCCCATCCCTGCCCTCCCAGTAACCCCAGTAACCCCATCCCTGTCCCCCAGTAACCCCACTGCCCTCCCAGTGGGCAGCCCCGTCTCCATGGCAACGGCGTCGCAGCTTCTCCTGTCTCCATGGCAACCCCCACCCCACCCCCGCTGCTGTCCCCAGGGTGCTGCCGTTGCCATGGTTACGGTGTCCCCTGGTTGGGAGTTCCCAGACACGGATGTGGGTGTGGGAATCTCCATGGCAACCGTGTCCCCTTAGCAACCACATCCTCCTTAGCAACCACATCCTCCTTAGCAACCACATCCCCATTGACAACTGCATTTCCATAGCAACCACATCCTTCTTGGCAACCACATCCTCCTTAGCAACCACATCCTTGGGAACCACATCCTCCTTAGCAACCATATCCTTGGGAACCACATCCTCCTTAGCAACCACATCCCCATTGACAACTGCATTTCCATAGCAACCACACCCCCCTTAACAACCACATCCTCCTTAGCAACCACATCCTTGGCAACCACATCCACCTTAGCAACCACATCCCCATTGACAACTGCATTTCCATAGCAACCACATCCCCCTTAACAACCACATCCTCCTTAGCAACCACATCCTTGGGAACCACATCCTCCTTAGCAACCACATCCTTGGGAACCACATCCTCCTTAGCAACCACATCCCCCTTAACAACCACATCCTCCTTAGCAACCACATCCTCCTTAGCAACCACATCCTCCTTAGCAACCACATCCTCCTTAGCAACCACAATCTTCTTAGCAACCCCATTCTCATTGACAACTGCATTCTCCTTAGCAACCACATCCCCTTGGCAACCACATCCTTAGGAACCACCTCCCCATTGACAACTGCGCTTCCATAGCAACCACACCTTCCTTAGCAACCACATCCTCCTTAGCAACCACATCCCCCTTGGCAACCACATCTCCATTGACAACTGCATTTCTATAGCACTCACATCCTCCTTAGCACCCACATCCTCCTTAGCAACCACATCCCCCTTAGCAACCACATCCCCCCTAGCAACCACATCCTTGGCAACCACATCCACCTTAGCAACCACATCCCCATTGACAACTGCATTTCCATAGCAACCACATCCCCCTTAACAACCACATCCTCCTTAGCAACCACATCCCCTTGGCAACCACATCCCCATTGACAACTGCATTTCCATAGCAACCACATCTCCCTTAACAACCACATCCTCCTTAGCAACCACATCCCCTTGGCAACCACATCTCCATTGACAACTGCATTTCTATAGCAACCACATCCTCCTTAGCACCCACATCCTCCTTAGCAACCACATCCCCCTTAGCAACCACATCCTTGGGAACCACATCCTTAGCAACCACATCCTCCTTGGCAACCACATCTCCATTGACAACTGCATTTCCATAGCAACCACATCTCCCCCAGCAACCGCCCCTGGGTGACGCCTTCCTGGGCAACCCCTTGGCAACCGTTTCCATGGCAACGGCGACCAGGGAACAGCCCCCCCCGGCCCCCCACCCCGATCCTTCTGGGACCCCCCAGAACCATCCAGGACCCCCCAAAAATCCTTCCTATGATCTCTAACCCCCCCCCAACCCCCCAACCCTCTCTGGGACCCCCAGAGCCCTCCAGGACCCCCCCAAAATCCTTCCTGGGATCCCCCAACCCCTCCCCCCACCAAACTCCCTCTGGGACCCCCAGAGCCTTCCAGGACCCCCCCCTTTCCCCCCCAAAATCCTTCCCATGACCCTCCAACCCCCACCCCAAAATCCTTCCCGTGCCCCTCCACCCCCCACCCCAAATTCCCCCCCGATCCTCCTGGGACCCCCAGAGCCCTCCAGGACCCCCCCAAAATCCTTCCTGGGATCCCCCAACCCCTCCCCCCACCAAACTCCCTCTGGGACCCCCAGAGCCCTCCAGGACCCCCCATTTCCCCCCCCCAAAATCCTTCCCATGACCCTCCAACCCCCACCCCAAATTCCCCCCTGATCCTCCAGGGACCCCCAGAGACCTCCAGGACCCCCCCAAAATCCTTATTGGGATCCCCCAACCCCTCCCCCCCCCCAAACCCCCTCTGGGACCCCCAGAGCCCTCCAGGACCCCCCCTTCCCCCCCCTAAAAATCCTTCCCGTGACCCTCCAACCCCCACCCCAAATTTCCCCACGATCCTTCCGGGACCCCCCAGAGCCCCCCCTAAATCCCCCTGCCTGTGACCTTCCCCTGCCCCCCCCCCCCACCCCGGGGGGGTCCCTGAGGACCCTTTTCACCCCCCCAATGACCCCCAAATCCCCCCCCAGAGCTGCCGGTGAAGATCCTGACCCCGGACTCGCAGCTCTACGCGGTGGTGGAAAACCAGACGGCCTTCCTGCACTGCCAGACCTTCGGGGCCCCCGCGCCCACCGTCGAGTGGTGAGACCCCCCCCCAAATTCCCCTGAGCCTCCTGCACCCCTGGGACCACCTGGGACCCCCCAAATCCTTTCTGGAACCATCAAATCCTTCCTGGGACCACTCAAATCCTTCCCGGGACCCCCCAAACCCTTCCTGGAACCCTTCAAACCCTTCCTGGAAACTCTCAAACCCTTTCTGGGACCCCCAAATCCTTTCTGGGACCCCCTAAACCCTTCCTGGGACCCTTCAAACCCTTCCTGGAACCTTCCAAACCCTTCCTGGGACCCCCCAAATCCTTCCTGGGACCCCCAAATCCTTCCTGGGACCCCCCAAATCCTTCCTGGGACCACTGAAACTCTTCCTGGGACCCCCCCAGGATGATCTCCGTTCCCACAGACGACCCTTGGGACCCCCCAAATCCTTCCTGGGACCCACCCTGGATGATTCCCGTTCCCCTGGAATCCCCATTCCTCCCTCAGGACCCCCCAAATCCTTTTTGAGCCCCCCCTGGATGATGAAAACCCTCCCCCCTCCCCTCCCCCCAAGCTACTTAACCCCCCTAAACCCCCCCAAACCCCCCTTAAACCCCCTAAATCCCCTACCAACCTCCCCCAAACCCCTCCAAACCCCCCCTAACCCCCCCAACCCCCTCCCAAACCCCCCTTACCCCCCCAACCTCCTTCAACCCCCCCTAAATCCCCTCCCAAACCCCCCTAACCCCCCCAACCTCCTCCAACCCCCCCTAAATCCCCTCCCTAACCCCCCCAACCCCCTCAAACCCCCATAACTCCCCCCCAAACCCTCAAAACTTCTCCAAAACTCTTTAAAGCCCCCAAAACCCCCCCAACCCCCCCTAAACCACCCCTAAAATCCCCCCAAACACCCCTAAGCTCCTCCCAACCCCCCCTAAGATGCCCCTAAACCCCCATTAAACCCCCCTAAATCCCCTCCCAGCCTCCCCCAAACCCCTTCCAAACCCCCCTAAACCCTCCAAACCCCCATAAAACCCCCTCAAACCCTCAAAACATCTCCATACCTCTTTAAACCCCCCCTAACCCCCCCAAACCCCCATTAAACCCCCCTAAATCCCCTCCCAACCCCCCTAACCACCTCTAAACCCCACAACCCCCTCCAAACACCCCTAAATCCCCTCCAAACCCCCTTAAACCTCCTCTAACCCCCCCAACCCCCTCCAAACCCCCATAACTCCCCCCCAAACCCCTCAAAACTTCTCCAAACCTCTTTAAACCCCCCCTAACCCCCCCCAATCCCCCCTACCCCCCCAATCCCCTCTAACCCCCCCCCCAAATCCCCCCTAACCCCCCCAACCCCCTCCAAACCCCCTAAATCCCCTCCTTAACCCCCCCAACCCCCTCAAACCCCATAACTCCCCCCCAAACCCCTCAAAACTTCTCCAAACCTCTTTAAACCCCCCTAAACCCCCCCAAACCCCCCTTAACCCCCCAAAATCCCCCCCAAACCCCTTCCAAACCCCCCTAAATCCCCTCCCAAACCCCCCTAACTCCCTCAAACCCCCATAACTCCCCCCAAACCCCTCAAAACTTCTCCACCCCCCCCTAAACCCCCCCTAACCCCCCCCAACCTCCTCCAACCCCCCCTAAACTCCTCCCAACCCCCACCTTAGGATGCCCCTAAACCCCCATTAAACCCCCCTAAATCCCCTCCCAAACCCCCCTTACCCCCTCTAACCCCCCAAACCCCCTCCAAACCCCCCCAAATCCCCCCTTAACCCCTCAAACTCCCCCCAAATCCCCCCTCTAACCCCCCCTAACTCCCTCAAACCCCCATAACTCCCCCTCCAAACCCCCTAAACCCCCCCAAATCCCCTCTAACCCCCCCCCAACCCCTTCAACCCCCCCAAATCCCCCCTAAACCCCCCAAATCCCCCCTAACCCCCTCCCCAACCCCCCAGGCTGACCCCGAGCCTGGAGCCGGCCCTGCAGGACGACCGAGCCTTCGCCTTCACCAACGGGACCCTCCGGGTGGGCCCCGCTCAGCGCGGGGACCGGGGGGGCTTCACCTGCAGAGCCCACAACGCCCACAGCAACGCCAGCATCGTGGCACGGCTCGAGGTCAGAGGTAACCGCCCCCCAAAACATCAGGGACACCCCAAAACACCCCGGGGACACCCCAATAAACCAGGGACACCCCAATGCACCAGGACACCCCAGAACACACCAGGGACACCCAACTCATCAGGGACACCCCAAAACACACCGGGGACACCCCAATGCACCAGGGACACCCCAAAAAACTCCAGGGAAACCCCCAAACACTCCGGGGACCGGGGGGCTTCACCTGCAGAGCCCACAACGCCCACAGCAACGCCAGCATCGTGGCACGGCTCGAGGTCAGAGGTAACCGCCCCCCAAAACATCAGGGACACCCCAAAAACACTCCGGGGATACCCCAAAACACACCAGGGACACCCCAATGCACCGGGACACCCCAAAACATCAGGGACACCCCAATAAACTCCAGGGACACCCCAAAACACACCGGAGATACCCCAATAAACCAGGGACACCCCAGAACACACCAGGGACACCCCAATAAACCAGGGACACCCCAAAACACTCCGGGCACAGCCCAGAACGCTCCGGGGACACCCCAATGAACCAGGGACACACCAACTCATCAGGGAAACCCCAATTCATCAGGGACACCCCAGAACACACCAGAAACACCCCAAAACACATCAGGGACACCCTAATTCATCAGGGACACCCCAAAACACACCAGGGACACCCCAATGCACCGGGGACACCCCAATGCACCAGGGAAACCCCAAAACACCCCCGGGGACCGGGGGGGCTTCACCTGCAGAGCCCACAACGCCCACAGCAACGCCAGCATCGTGGCACGGCTCGAGGTCAGAGGTAACCGCCCCCCAAAACATCAGGGACACCCCAAAACACACCAGGGACACCCCAATGCACCAGGGACACCCCAAAACACACCAGGGACACCCCAATGCACCAGGGAAACCGCAAAACGCTCCGGGATACCCCAATGCACCAGGGACACCCCAATGCACCAGGGACACCCCAAAACACACCAGGGACACCTCAATGAACCAGGGACACCCCAACTCATCAGGGACACCCCAATGCACCAGGGACACCCCAATGAACCAGGGACACCCCAATAAACCAGGGACACCCCAAAACACACCAGGGAAACCCCAAAACACTCCGGGGACACCCCAATGAACCAGGGACACCCCAAAACACACCAGGGACCACCCAACTCATCAGGGACACCCCAAAACACATCAGGGACACCCCAATAAACCAGGGACACCCCAAAACCCACCAGGGACACCCCAACTCATCCCCGGAGCACTGCGGGAACTCCCACCCACCCAGGACCACCCACCCATCAGGGACCCCCCAAAACACACCAGGGACACCCCAAAACACTCTGGGGACACCCCAATGCACCCGGGACACCCCAAAACTCATCAGGGACACCCCAAAACACTCCGGGGACACCCCAATGAACCAGGGACACCCCAAACACACCGGAGATACCCCAATGAACCAGGGACACCCCAAACACACCGGAGATACCCCAATGAAC